>OZ024742.1:76853410-76868410 GCA_964016885.1 Eledone cirrhosa | reverse complement strand
CATATATTATATTGTTATACTTGGGGAGGATCATATTGTTGTAATAATATTGCCAGAAATAATAACAGAACACACTCACTGTTTATTTGGTTTTCGCTTCTGTATCTTTTATATCTCCACAGTCTCAATGTTTACCATTGACTGACCAACAGTTAAAACTACAGATATAATATATATATAAACACATATAGTCTAACAAAGTTCTTTCGTTGCACATTTGGAACATCATCAGTGGTCATATTCTGTTCCTCCTGTTGTATTGTATATCTACGCCATTTTTATTTTATCTGTTTATTTATTTATTTATTTATTTTTGTCTCTTCTCTACTCATGCGTTTGCGTGTGTGTATATTGTTTGGTGTGTGTTCGCTTTTGGGTGACTGTTTTGGTTATTGTATTCTATCTTAGTTTACTAGTGTGTGTTTATATGTGTTTGCTATTGTACTTGTGTATATATTTATTTATTTATTTATTTATATTTCTCTTAAGTCAGTATTGTTTGTTTGGGTGTTGTTGTTATCCCATACATATTTTCAGTTTAGCTTTGGCCTTCTAAGCTCTATTTTGCTCGTTCATTTCTATGTTTAGATATTATTTTAATTTTTATGTTGTCTATGTTACCATCATGTTGTTGTCTGGCGTGTTCGTATAGTACTGAAACGTTTTTGTTTCTTTTAGATCCCCCCCCCCCAGTATTGGTCTATCCTTACTCCTATGGTACCAGCTGTCTCGCCTATGTATGTTGTCATGTTTCTGCAAGTACCCTCTGTACATATTATGCTATAGACTACGTTTCTAGTTTTACAGTTTATCTAGGTGTTTACTTTACATATCACACATTTCCTATTAGTAAAGTGGGTTTTCTTAAAAGGGTATGTTTTGCTGATCAGGGATTTCATGGTAGTTCCTGGCTTTTCTACCACTTTAATCTTTAAGTGGGTCTTTCTCAGGGCCTTTCTACACTGGTTAGCTAATTTCCCTCCAGGAGTAGCTCCATGAACATGACACTCTGGTTTCTCTAGTTGTCGTACCATGAGGTGGCTTTGCCTATCTTATGTCTAGTCCTCTCTAAGCTATTCCATGATTTGCTCCTATATAATGGGCAAATTCCTTTCATGTCCAATTCTATGAGGGTCTTATACTTCTCCGTGGCTCCTTTGTATACTCTGAGTGTGTCTCTTTGGTTTAGCAAGAGAACTGCATGCGGTTGATGAAGTGCTGGATGTGTCTTTCCATTTCTGTTCGGTCGCACAGGCAGGACACGTTTTTCATCACTCGTACTAAGTCTGCGATCAGAATATTAAACTTAGCACTACTGGATATTGCTGATGTTTTGAGTATCAGGTATTTAGAGGTCATGGGTTTAGCGTAGTGTGAGTGGTAAATATGGGCCCTCTCGTCTATAGTGTTAATCCAGACTTCCGTATCTAATACAGCTAGTCTACTGTTAGTGTGTTTGGGAGGGTAGTCGATAGTTACACGATTTCATATCAAAAAATAATATACGAGGTGTGTCAGAAAAGTTCCAGGACTGATGTCACAAAAGATTTATTTCAAACCCAAACTTCACACAAAGAGTTTTCTCCTTCAATGTTATACGCCTGGATTCTAATGCACTTTTCCATCCTTTTCTGCTACGCTTGTATGCACTCTTGGAAGGATTCTTCGTCGTCACGGCCTTTATGATGTCGTCCACGTCTTCAAAACGGATCCCCTCCGGGTCGTACTCGAAGTTCCATAACTCATCACCGGTGATGACTGTCCCTAGCAAGTCTGGTTCGGTTTCAAGACGCTGGAGGATGTCCTGGTACACCTGATGCGCCGTCTCTTCTAATCATCGTTCATCAGTTTTGGCACCATCTTCGCGCAGACTTTCCGCATGTCCAAATCTTCAGTGAGAATCTTCCAGACGCTGTCCCGATTCATGCCCAGCTCATTTGCCATCAGTCGAACAGTCAGCCGACGATCGCTACGCACCATCTGCCTGATGCGCTCAACGTTGGCCTCAGTCCTGGTTGTTGAGGTCCTTCTGCTCCTGGTGTCATCTTCCACATCCTTGCGTCCTTCTTTAAACCTCTTGCCTCACTCAAAAACACGTGTGCGTCTCATCTTCATACACTTGCTGCAGTAATCCCAGTGCTTCTGGTGGAGTTTTCCCCAATCGTACCAGAAACGTCAAGTTTGTTCGTTGCCCTGTGATCATTGACGACCTGAAACAGAGGACATATATATCAAATTATGGAGAAAAAAAGTTGATCGCTACAGAGAGCTAAGATTACAGTTACATACTCCAGGGGAATTACTTTGACGGAGAAAACTCTTAGTGGGAAGTTTGGGTTTGAAATAAATCTTTTGTGACATCAGTCCTGGAACTTTTCTGACACACCTCGTATATACATATATATCTATCTATCTATCTATATATACATACATATATATATATATATATATATATATATATATATATATATATATATATATATATACATATCACTATCATTTGATAATGCATAAACATGCTAAAACCGGTAATAGACAATTATTAAATATATAAATAGATAAATAAATTCCATTGTTAATAAATAAATAAAATTAACTAATACTTTAACACTTCACACAAAGTAAAACATTTCGTTTTAATCATTTTCTAACCCAGAAAAAAGAGACAAAAAGTAAAAAGTTAAAAAATATATGTTCTTCCTAATAATCGTCTCTTTCTCCCTGTTTTCATATATATATATATATATATATATATATATATATATATATATATATATATATATATATATATATATATATACATATATATATATATATAATAAATGTAATCGGAGTTTTTAGAATGTTAATAATAATATTCGATTCGTTTGCAATTATGCAAAGAAGCCTCACTTTTAAATCCATGTCTGTAGAATGAGCCCCCTAATCTTGCTTTAGTGTCGGCATGTAATCAGAACTGAAACTCTAATGTTTCTGGGTATTATCCTTCATCAGTACAGTTCACTGTTCACCTGCTAACTGTCAGAGCTAGTGAAAATATATATTTCTAAAATATACAGTTACTGATCGGCCTGATTTGCATATGAGCAGACTGGCTGATCAGTCAGCACTGCATATTAGCTGATCCAATGATCAGCCAGATTTGCATATCAGCAGACTGAGTCCATTTAGAATGGTTGTGTTGAGTCCATTTAAAATGTTTTAAACTCAATCAGTCTTTCTATACTTTCATGACAGAGGATGAAGCAGTCGTCCACATATCTCTTCCATCTTTTTCCTATGTGTATGTAGAATTGGTTACCGTATTTGTCTAGAACTTTGCGGTAGAGAGTGGTTTCCAAATATCCCATGACAAGGTTGGCGTATGAGGGTGCTACTTTCGTGCCGATGGCAGTCCCAGATTTGTGTCTGTAGTATTTCGCAAAGAATTCAATTCCATTATGGACCAACTAAGCGCTCTTGCCATAATAACACATTTTGAACTTCTTATCATCAAAAACTATGCCCGTCAATATTATTATTCTTTCTTTCCCATTACCCTATCATGTTCCACTTCGCACCCTTTTTTTCCTTTTTTCTTCAAACACATTGTTTGTAAATAATATTATTCTTTCTTTCCCATTTCCTTAACATGTTCAAAATCACATTATTTTCTCTCCAACATTTTATAACAATACCAATTCCCCCCTTTGATAATGCATAAAATGCTGAAACCGGTAATAGACAATTATAAAATATATAATTAAATAAATAAATAAATAAATGCATTGTTAATTAATAAATAAATTACCTAATACCTTAACACTTCACACAAAGTAAAATATTTTGTTTTAAACATTTTCTAACCCAGAAAAAAGAGAAAAAAATAAAAGGAAATAAAAATATTTTTCTTCCTAATAATCGGCTTTTTTCTCCCTATTTTCATATATATATATATATATATATATATATATATATATATATATATATCTGTATGTGTGTGTTTAAATATAAAGTTACAGTATCGTAAATGAGGATAGAAAGAGGAGGTATAGAGAGATGCGATACAGAGTATTATTTGTCTAAAGCGGGTGTGTAAGTACTCGATGCTTCTGTTATCACGGTTAAATATTAGAGAAAGTTAATATTTAGTGTACGAGGATAAGCAGAGCGGTGATAAGCAAAAGTTACGAGCCGTTAAACATTTATATATATAAAACATGTATATATATAAAATTAAGTATGTGTGTGTCTGTGTCTGTGTTTGTTTATTACCTATAGGGGCCTACATCTTACGACCGCTTTTCGTGAAACTTTACAGGCTCATAGATTTCTCTTTGGGGAGTGTTTTCTATCTATCAGCCTATGGTTTTTTTTATTCCGGGGTTATTCTGCAGATAAAAATCGACAGGGGGTCACCTTCTTTAGGTGTCGAAAAATAAGATTTTTGGTTCTAGCTCCCAAATTCTGCCACCGATTTCGTTCAAACTTTAAAGCAAAATAGAATTTATCATTTCACATTCTGCAATGGATTTATATTTCGCATTTGTTGTTCAGGGACGATGTGGCAGCCGCTTAAATATACAAAAATACCACTTTGAGACTCAAATTTCCACTTTTTCGGCTCTAGCTCCGACATTAATCAACCTACTTTGTTCAAATGTTACACTACGCTAGATCTGATTATTCCACGTCTTAAAGTGGCTTTACAATTTGGATATTTTGTTCAGGAACAGCATGGAAGCCGCTTAAATATTCGAAAATACCACCTTCCGCTCAAATTTCCGCCTTTTCGGCTCTAGCTCCCACATTTTTTTGAAACTTCGGCTCCACCTCACACATAAATCAATTTATTTGGTTCAACTTTCATACTACAATAAACCTATCATTGCACATCTTATAGTAGCTTTAAACTTTGCATTTTTTATTGATGGATGGCGTAGCAGCCGTTTAACTCTTCAAAATACGATTTTTTCCACCTTCCACATATTCCATACGATTTCACTCAACATTTCGCCATTTGCTACACCCTACGACCGATTTTCAAGAAACTCGCAGTCGCTAAGATCAACACCTTTTCATCAAAGCAGATATGATTTTACCTACCCAGGAAACGCTGGGTACTGCTGCTAGTATATATATAACTCTGTAACCGCCAGGAGTTTACTGCTATTATTCATACCCGCTCGCGGTACATAACGGTAGCCTGTTGATAAAGTGAATCCACTGTTCGATCATCCGAAACGAAAACCTTGCATACTTCGCAAGTGGAATTGTTGGTTTCGAATTGATAGAAACCTATGGGAGATATTGCATTATATCGATGAGAAGATCCAGGTCTGTCAATTACGCGAGTTGGTTTTCTCGTTGCTTTATTTCATATGGCTGGGCCACCAGCTGCAGTCTTCAATTTGTCAAGCTTTCTAACGTATGTTATTACTCTAAAGTGACACAACTTTATCGAGTGCTTTGTTGCACAGCCAAAACTTCGATTTTACTGAACTTCTATTTGTATATTTATATATATATATATATATATCGTATCTTATTCCTATGAACAGCGTTTGGCTTGTTTCAGGCGCTGTGACCACGCGGTGACCAGCAGCAATGTTCATAGTGGTCGAAACTGCCAAAGTCCATCACTACGGCAGATGACCCTGTACTTATCTGTACTTCGTTTGTATATTTAAAAAAATATTCTAAAGGTTTCCCCTGAGACAATTCTTTTTCGTTTTGCCTTGTTTTCTTTCGTTGCCAGTCCTTTTATTTCTGAAGACTATATATATACATCAGAATAGATAGCAATTTCTTATTGTAAGATTCCGCGACCACACCTTGAACTATGAACATATACTCTTTCTGATGAAGTGCAATATTTAAAGTAATACTCGCAATTGAGCATAGGACAATGCAGTTAGCGCTCGTAGACTAATATTCTACAGAAACATATGTTAACAAACGAACTGTAAATACTGTATTCTCTTCTAACATTTAATTCTTGACTAGTCATTTGTTATTCATTATACTATACCTTTACTATTATATATATATATATATATATATATGACACTAAATCCATTCCCTAATGAGATCATGGAGAAAATAGAAAAAAGACTACATCAATGTTGAAGTAATATCTATTCAACAAAAAAGTCGTTTTGATTTCATTGGCAATACATTCAAACAAATATTGTGTATAGCAATGGACACAAACGTTGTCCCGACGTACGCCAAAATATGACTTGAATTTTCACAAATATTTGCTAGAAAATTGAGAACGCTATTTGGATGAATGCCTTATTCTATGAACGCACACAATTAATCAACAAAATGAATTGCAAACCCTAATTAACTGCATAAATAACATGCATTTCACAATGGAATATAGTCAAAACAAACTTCCATTCTTATACATTCGAATGAGAAAATATACATAAATATTGAAACTGACATTCAGTACAAACCGACAGATCCTAAACAATACTTACTATTCAGTTCAAGCCAGCAGAAACACACGAAGACAACTATTTCATTTAATCTAACAAGAAGAATCTGTACTTTTGTCTCAAATGATGAAATTCGGAATCAAAGACTCTAAGAACTAAAAGAAATTCTACTCGAAAATAGCATCCATTTTTATGAATAGAGAACGGAATAGAAGGTGCTAAGACAACAGACGTTCAATAATTAGGAAAAACAAAACAACTTCACATACATAGAGTAAGATTACTGGATGTATGTCCAGTATCTCCACACGCAATCCAAGAAACATAGACGCATACCACATTAACAACAAGAACATCCCTCTATTGAGACAAGACCCAAGAAGGAAAATGGCACATGAAATACACAAAATAATCAAAATCAAACGATAAATGAAATCGCTTTGAAAAAATAGTCACCAGCGCCAACTTGCCCACTACAAAAGCAACGCCAACAGTTAAAAAGTGTGCTGGACCTATTTGTCTCATTTGCATTAACTTCATTGAAGATAAACTGCATACATTTAAACCAGAACAAATATATTTTGTAGATATTCATTTTACATGTTCAACAAACAATTAATATATACCATTAAATGAAAAGCGTGTAATGAAGATTATATAGGTAATACCAAACTCACCCTCAAAAACAGAATGACAATTCACCGCCAACAATAACGAGATCCCGCCACAACTTAGATACCACATAGTGAACATGTTTTATGTATGTGCAACGAACAAGCCCATCAAATTCCTGGCCTTCCCATTATTCTGTTCTGACAATGTCACGGCTCAAAAACGAACAGTTAACGAAAATATATTTATTCAAAAATACAAAACACGCCTGAATAGACTGTAACGATGCCCTCCCCTCACACATAACGTTTGTTACATTGTTAATGGAATAATTAACATCATTTGACGCAAAGAGTTGCGGCCAATTATGGTCTGAGTTCAAATCCCGCCGGTTTAACTTTGCCTTTCATCCTTACGGGGTCGATGAAATAAAGTACCAGTAATGCACTGGGATAATTGCTGGCCTTGTGCCAAAAGTAGAAATAATTATTATTGCTATTGTTGTTGCCTTATTACATTATCACATAATCCTGTGTAACCAAATAGAGACGGGAATAAAATTGCTATTGTTACACATATAAAAGGAAATATATTTGTGTATCCACCCGGTTACTTACTGAAATATAATAACTCAGCAATCATATGCACGCACGCACACACACACACACACACACACACACACACACACACACACACACACACACACACACACACACACACACACACAAACACACAGGCACAGACACACACATATATCGTCACACAATTCTTGTTCATTTTGCTGATTGGACCATTAATAATATATATCATATATATCATTATAACAGTGTAGTTCTTGATAACAATATTTATTAGTATTATTATTAATATTTGTTGTTGTTATTGTTTTCCATACGTAGCGGGAAACAAAAGATAAACTAACTACACAAACACACACACACACACTTCGGAGCTTTTAGGATTGCCAAAAAGACAATATTTTCAATAGATTCCCTTGACTATTGATCAAACGAAAAACAGGCATGAATTGCTACTATCCATATTCACTAAAAATGGACACTCCCGATTTTTGGCGTAAATGTAGCACCAAATTCGGTGCCTAATTATATGACCATCCTCTGTCTATCGACCTATAATTTAAACTTGAGCCAAGTTTTTGCATAAAACTGAAGGAACCATAAAACCCCCGATGTTTTCCGGGAATTACCAAATATTTCGTTGTTTTATTACGTGACTTTCCTCAAACATATAGCAATCGAGCCACATCTTTTGTATGAAACTAAATGAAACTCCCAACATCTGTTAGATTTGAATTGGAAGTTGGCATAACCATATATCTCTCCATCTCTCTTAACATTTGAAAATCAATCATGACAATTTTGAAAACTGTAAAGTTACAAACTATTGTAGATAAACATTTTTAAATGATCCAATAGAGTGTTCAACTTATGTTTCACACACACACACATACACACACACACACACACACACACACACACACACACACACATATATATATATATATATATATATATATATATATATATATATATATATATATATATATATATATATATAGGAAAAGAGTCAGGGCGGCTGAGCTCCGGCCATTTCAAACTATTGAGTACTCTGGTGCGTTATGGTCCACCTGGTACCTTACCAAACTCTCTTTGTTTCATATATATATATATATATATATATATATATATATCGATACAGATCCAACCTTGGGCTGATCAATAGCGGAACGCTCGTCACCAATCAATAAACGTAGTGAGAGCATAACAAATCATCCTTGTATTAATACATTACACTCTGTGTAGTACTACACCTCGCTACTGTCGTGAACCTAAACATCGAGTGTTCACTTGGGTGAACTTACAGTAACTTCACGTTACATTTCCTTCCTTTATATATATATATATATATATATATATATATATATATATATATATATATATATATATATATATAGAGAGAGAGAGAGAGAGAGAGAGAGAGAGAGAATGAGAGTTAGATAGATAGATATGAGGAAATAATTATTTTCTAAATGGCCCACGTCCTACACGGGTAGAAATAAATGGAAAAGAATTTGAAAATGCAGCAGGAGTCTTTTAAGTATATATTTTTAATTTAAAGCTTTCAAAGTTCTTATTAATATCAAAAGTAAAATTGAGATGGTTTAAGATATGTGAAGCCGCTAAAGTTAGTAATTATTCTCATAAGTTATTTACCCAGACATTTAAAAAACTTACTTTCTTATATATATATATATATATATACATATACATATTAATAATAATTACGAAGATCAAAATCCGCATACTAATTTAAGATATCATAACATATAATATATATGATGCTTATGTGTCTCAATAGAAAAGCTTTTCCACCTTAATGTACGAATTTTTCCTTAAGAACTATGTGCTTTATATATGTACAAAATATTGTTTCTCAAACAATGTATGACTCTCTCCCCCTCTCTCTCTCTCTCTCTCTCTCTCTCTCTCTATATATATATATATATATATATATATATATATATATATATAGAGAGAGAGAGAGAGAGAGAGAGAGAGAGAGAGAGAGAGAGAGTGAGAGAGTGAGAGAGAAAGAGATGGAGAGAGATTATAGGAATTTACATCAATATAATGCTAAATGTTGGCGGAGAAACAATACTCCAATTGAATATGTTAAGGTGGATACGAATTAACGGAATCGAAAATGTTTAACAATTTAAGAGAGAAAAAACTTTAAAAACGTATGTTTCAACACGTGAACATTAATGTATCACACTCGTCTTATGATTGCTAATTACTAGTATTAGCAACTAATATATGGGAATCGCCCCTTCTGAAGCCCTCCCTCCTGGCTCAGAAGCACCATGGGTCCAGTGGAAGGCACTCAACCGCCTGATAACAGGAACGGGGTGATCAAAAGCTGCTATGACCAGATGGGACTACAAGACCGGCCCAACCATCTACGAATGCGGAGAGGAGGACCATACGATGCAGTACTGCTTTGCTTGCCCTCTACTACCCAAGCAGCGCAGCTTAAAAGATCTCGCAGAATTTAATAATAATGCAAAGGACTGTGTAAAGAAATGGGAAACTGTCATATAACCGCATGGTTCGAAGATACGAAAAGAAGAAGAAGCAACTAATAATCAGCATACTAGAAATTACGCTCTCCTTGGCAGGCCGTCCTTAGAAAAGGTGAAAATATAAGTAAAATCCAGAGAGAGACGAATCCAAGCTAGCTTTGCCCTCGTTTTCTGCTGGAGGATCTGTATGAAGACAGGCTATTGAAAAAGTGTGTTCTTGCTGGTAAGTGTTAATTTGTATATTTGTATTTGTTATATATTGTTTTATGTATTTGTGAGTATGTGTCTAGTTCCGTCTATGTGTGTGCGTTTTGGTCTAAATAATACTTACATATAGATATTTATAATCTGATGAATTCACAATGTCATGGTGTGTTTTAAAATTTAGAAAATTAAATATTTCATTAACTATACAATATGCAAGGAGACGATCGTTTATGATTGAAGTTACAACATTTCCTGGATTAAAGAGTTTTAATTATTCATTTGCCATTAATAGAAATATTCTGGAGTATTTCATTCATTCTCAATAAGGATCAAATATTTGATGTGTATTTGTAATAATAGCACGGCGTAACACAAAAATATATTCAGACCATAATTTAATGCTGTTATCTTTAATGAAAAACAGTCGTTAATCGCTTTATCAGCGTTCAAGCGAGTTTATGTTGGTTTTGCAAGCATCCGGAACGTCGGATTGCAAATTGGATTATGATATTTAGTTATATTGTCATATATTCCGAGGACAAATTCAAATTGTTAAAACTTTCATTTCATCCCACATTACATTCGGAAAATCACTATGTATTGACCCACTTTTCATCGGAAATATTGCATGTGAATTTAGTTAAAGATTATAATATAAAAACATTGAAATATGTCTTGAGCGATTAATACATATACATTAATATATATATATATATATATATATATATATATATATATATATATATATATATATATATGTATATATCCAGGGGTGTAACTTGGAGTTACTGTAGGTTCACTCGATATTTAGGTTCTCTTCAGTGTCGAGGTGTAGAGCTAGACAGTGTATTATACTGAAATAATATAACATGGACGATTGGTTACTCCTTCATTACGTGTATTGGTTGGTGACGCGCGTCACCACTGATCAGCTCAAGGTTTGATCTGTACCAATCTGACCCGACTCTGTAAACCGCGGCTCCTCAGACCATTGTGATGTTAAGGGAAAAATTAACATTAAAATTAAAATGGGTCTGACGAGCCGCGGATTACCGAGTCGGGTCATTTCGATACAGATCGAACCTTGAGCTGATCAGTGGCGAGGCACGCGTCACCAACCAACGTAATGAAGGAGTAACCAATCGTCCTTGTTATATATATATATATATATATATATATATATATATATATATATATTGTAAAGGCTGGATTCTTATAGAATTCCAGTAATAATCAGAAACTGATTATACAGAGCGATTGCCGTTCAAGCCAAAATTGAAAATTAGGATTGGTGCTCTGAAATAGCAATGTATACATGAATGTATGTATAGTATATTTGGCAATATACTGTATGTTTAATTAAACACTTTTTGAAGACCTTTCTCTATTATTTTAAAGTAGTGACTACGTCACTTTCTTCTTTTTTCAGCAAGGAAAGGAACATAAGCTGACTGATCTATTTCACACTGTTGGTGTTTATCAGAGCCTAGCACTCGCCACCTCTGCCGAAAATTATAAAGGATGGATTCTGATAGAATTCCAGTAACAATCAGGAACTGATTATACAGAGCGATTGCCGGTCCACCAAACATTGAAAATTAGGATTGGTGCTCTGAAATAGCGATGTATACATGAATGTATCTATAGTATATTTGGCAATATACTGTATGTTTAATTAAATACAGTATATTGCCAAATATACTATACATACATTCATGTATACATCGCTATTTCAGAGCAGCAATTCTAATTTTCAATATTTGCTGGACCGGCAATCGCTCTGTATAATCAGTTCCTGATTTTTACTGGAATTCTATAAGTATCCAACCTTTATAATTTCCGGCAGAGGTCGGCGAGTGCTAGGCTCTAATGAACACCGACAGTTTGAAACAGATCTGTCAGCTTATCTCCCTCCCTTTGCTGAAAAAAGAAGTAAGTGACATAGTCACTACTTTAAAATAATAGAGCAATGTCTTCAAAATGTTTTTAATTAAACATACTGTATATTAGTAATACACACATTCATATATATATATATGATGGACTCTCACGTCGATATCCGACGTATGAGTGTCCAACAAAAGTTAAATGTGAGAAAGTGAACTGGTGCTGAGCTACCCACACAAAGTTTTGTTTTAAGTGGTGAAGGCTTGTGTAGGACCAACCACACTTTTTTGAACTACCGACACATAATCTCGGTGCAAATGTTTGCCACGGAAAATATAACGACAGCCCTCTGCTTTTTATGCCTCGCAGTTTACCCTCTCCGTATAAGAAAAAACAAAAATAAAACACTATTTGGATTTCCGTTTTACTCTGCTGCTGAGTTCCTCTGCTCTTCGCAACGTGTCCAAATATCACCCTTCTCACCAAGCAAGCTTGGTGGGATTACCGGTTTAGTCACCGACGACCCGACCATGGGACAGGTTGTACTGGGTTACATGTTACCAGTAGCACACGAGAGTGACCTGACATACATATATATTATAATAGTTGTAAATCGAAGTTTTAGCTGTTTGTGTGTGCATGTGTGTAGGTGTATGTGTTGCTTGCGTGATGCACGAATGTGTGTGTGTATAGGTTTGTTGGTTTACATAGACACACATAAACACGCACCCACTCACACAAAAAAAACACACATATATTATATATATATATATATATATATATATATATATATATATATATATATATATATATATATATATATATATATATGGAATTCTAGAAGAATCCAACTTCTATAATTTTTGGCGGAAGCAAGGAGTGCGTGGGTCTGATGATCGCCAAAGAACGTGAAACAGACTCTTAGCTTTTCTCCCTTCTTTCGCCGAAAAGAAGTAAGTGACATAGTCACTACTTTAAAACCGATAGCGCATGGTCTTCAAGATGTTTTTAATTACATATACGGTATGTTGCCAAATATACAATTCATACATTCATATATATATATATATATATATATATATATATATATTAATTAAAAATATTAACAAAAATAGACATTCGTGTGATCAAGTATATTTTATTATACATATTTCAGAGGTACTGAGCTATCTTCAACAGTACGTCTTCATCAGATAAATAAGATGATGCATGACTTACCCTGACACTGTTGAGTGCTTCCAATCTATTGTAAAACTCATTCTTTGATTTATTCTTTGAACCTTGTTTAACCTTTAAATATATATATATATATATATATATATATATATATAACGGCGATGAATTTGTTTTGCGTATTAATTTTGATGTATTTTTGACCGTTGGTCAGTCAATGGCAACTTGAGGACCAAATAAATTAAATTAACCGATATAAACGACACAGAAGCGAAAACCAACCAAACAGTGAGTGCGTTCTGTTATTAATTCTGGCTCTGGCAATATTATTACACAAATATGACCCTCCCCAAGTATATATATTTATTTATATATATAGCTTCACCGATCTCATACCCGCTTTTCTCTTCTCTTCTCCACTCTTTCTATGTATACCACCGTCACTTCTAATTTCTTGCTTTAGGCTTCCTTTCTTTAATTATCTCCCCCTCCTCATTATTCCGCCCAATATGTGGTTATATTTCAACCCGACCTTTTGCCTTATAGCTGTATAAATACACAGTGTGTAAGCGAGACTTCACCAATATACACAAATATATACACATATCCAATATGTCTGCATGTAGACATGACTGAGAAAAACAAATACATTTAATCTAGTTTAACAATTTACCCGAAGACTCGTATTTTACGGCATGTTTATATGCTGACATATTAGACATGTGTATATTGATGCAACCTCGATTACACATCCTACTGTATTAATCCAGCTTTTACTTTATTATACACTTTTCAACAACACAGAATTAATACTAACTTCATTAAATAATCAAACACACGAAAGAGATCTCCTGTGTTCCAGCATAGTGTATACAATCGAACATGTTTTATGTGTATCTCCATGCTATTTTACTGGGCATTACCCACTAAAGATCCAAGACCGGTTGCGTGGGTTACAACTGACTGTTGGAATATACACGTTTTTAGGTAAATAATATTAACAGTTCCATTTTTGGTGAAACTGACACTCGATTAATGATATTTTCTTTCGTCTTCTTACTAACCCAATAGCCAGTTGCTGTATTAATTTTTCTTGGAGACAATAATCAATTCGTGGGATATATCAATAATTTTGATGTCGTTATTGGATGATTTGATGACCGTTACCTTGCTGATCATATTCAAATATTGTCGATGAATTTGTTCAATTGTTGCCACCTCACTATCGAATTCCATATATATATATAGCCTGCACCTATTTAACCTTGGGTAGTATGTATGGTACTGCAATATCTTGCTACACACTCCTACTCAATGATACAGTTTTGACGGCAATTTTTATTTCTTTATTCCCGAGTAAATTATAGTTGTTTCAAGTAGTTTAAACAACATTGCTTCAGAAATGAAGATTAAATTGCAGATGTCATATTTTAGCACAATGAAATTATAATTGAATTTCTTTAAATTTAGTAGCATAAGCCTGTAGTGGAAAGCAATTCGAGGTAGCTTACCATAAGCTTAACAGCTTTTATGAATTAATACATTATTGATTTTTTTAAATTTGGAAAATATCACATATTTAAAAAAAGAAAC
>OZ024742.1:76843410-76848410 GCA_964016885.1 Eledone cirrhosa | reverse complement strand
TCGTTAATTTATTAACCTGCCATTGAACCACATTGGCATTTGGTTGGACGATACATGCGTCCCTTAGCGCCTTGTGCGTGAAGGAACACATATCCTATTATTACTACTCTCCTCTACTGTTGAGACAAATTGGGTCGCTCCGACTGCTGCTAGTGATAGTTGCGGCCGGTTTGACCTACCTCCCTCTGCCTCTATCTTTACTTCGGCCCTTGAAAAAATTGTTTCTAAATCATCCACTCTCATCCCAGGAACAGTTTTGATAGCGCTAGTTCGTAATTTAAATACAAGAATTTTATATTCTTCGAATGAAAAGAACCTTCTGACGAGAATCTTTCTTTGCAACGAAGGCCGTATGGTCTCCGTTTATTTTTGGGATTCGAAACCGATCGGTAAAGGTAACTATAGTAGGTAAAGTCAATTTTTTAAAATTTATTTTGAAACTTTTTCATTATTTGCTAAACCTTGTTTATATATATATATATATATATATATATATATATATATATATTTGTATACATATGTCTGTGTTTGTGTGTGTATATATATAGAAATAGGATTTCGCTTTACGCATAGCTTATACAAATATAAATAGAGATTTCGTATTCACAAAGAAACACGGTATGTTTACAGGACACATTTAGGAAGCCGTAGTTATGCAAACACCGTGGCTAAGGCCCTCTAGTGGTGTCCACAGAAAGACGGGGGACAACCGTGTTTCTTTAGAAATATGAAATTTCTATACATATATATATATATGTAGGAAAATGTATGACCCCGACGGCAGAGCTCAAGCCGTTTCGACGGCTATTTCTGGACTAAATGAGAATGGTTCTATTACTACCCACTCTACTACACTAAGTATTGAGTACTCTGGTGCGTTATAGTCCATCTGGTTCCTTACCACAACTCCTTCGTTATATTTATATATATATATATATATACACATATATAATATACATATATATATATACATAAATTAATAAAAACAATGAAATAAAAACAAGGCACAGGTTCCTTATATTAAGAAATCATCATTTTACGATCGTTTCTGGGATATATATATGTATGTTGGTATGTATATCATATTAAAGATGCATGTAAAAAAATATTACAAATTATTGGAGGAGATATACATACCTTCACTTATATATGCCATCTTCAGAAATGATGAAGTATGTTTATTGAAAGAAAATATTAAAACAAACAGTCTGTTTGGGAACAGGTTTTGAATTGGCCAATAGAAACGTTAGAGTTCAAGTTGATAGAATACCGTAGTAGAAACTGTATGCTAGGAGTGGAGGAATGTAAAATTATGCTTTGAAAGAGAAGAATGGGGAAGAAGAAGGTCGGGGGTAAAATCTGGTCAAGTTAATGATAGTGAAGGATTCCCCAAACAAATTTGATGTTATTAAAGAATGTTGTTAAAAGCATAGGGAAAAGAATTTTTTGTGGGATGAGAATATTAGTGAGAGATACTACTCCTGTTTAAATTTTAAGGAACTTAGATACATGAAAGGAAATTAAATTAAATTGATAGGTATACTTACAGAGTTAAAATTATATTAATTCTTATGGATGTGATAGATAAAGAAGTAAAATAATTTTTTTAAAAAATGTATATATAGAAAGACAGAAATAGATAAAATTGCATAAAAAGTAGTGTATTTATTTAAACAACCGTAATTTTAAACATATTAATTATATTTACTAATCCTAGGATTTGAATGTGATACATAGGGGATGCGGTTAAAAGAAGTAGTGAGGATAAAGATAACATTAGGTAAAGTCAGTTGCAAGAGGGAAAAATTATGAAATTCTTTGTAGTAAAAATTTAATTATAGGTAAACTAAATAAAAAGATAAAAAAATTATAATAATTTGTAAAATATAAGAGTGAGGTATATATTAATTAAGTTTATAGTATTTGAAGGTTTTTCTAATTCTATGATTGCATGATATAATTAATTCCTGCCGCTTATTTTATAGGATATCTTTATATTTCATGATTTCAAATTGTTCCTGGGAGCATAACCTACACTAATATCTACTATTTTGATAAGGAGTGGCCTTTTTGAGCACGATCCAGGTCAGGTTATAATCAATACCCTTCTTTTTATAATTATTAATTGCTTCAGCCAAGGAGGTTGTATTAGCTAATGCGGCATTTTTAAAACTATGTTTGTGGGTATTAAATCTTACTTTAAATTGGTTAGACGTAGCTCCTATATAGGATTGAGTGGAGTCCTTACTACTAAATACACATTTATAGACTATATTATTAATAAGAAAATTTCCCTTCAATGGGCAATTTCTTTTGATTCTACAGTTACTTCCATTCGTAAATATTGTGTCAGGAGAGTTAATTCTGTTATCTATAGTGGTATTAGTGTTACTACCTTCATTAATGTACGGTTTAGAATGGGTTGTAATTAGATTAGTATAGTTAGACATGTTGTTGGTGGGTGATAGTTTAGGGGATGTGGAACCCAGTTTGTTTTGGAGAATATTAGTCAAAGTTGGTGTGGAGTTTACGGGAACTATTATAAGTGAAGAAGAAGTTGGTTTGTTTAGGTTTACTTTAGTATTATTATGGTTGGTTTGATGTGTTGGTGGTGTATTTATTGGGTTTTTTTTTACAGTTATATGTGTTGTACGCACTTATATTCTGTTGTATATTCTTGGTAGTGGAGTAGGAAAATTTGACAGTAGATCTATTTAAAATTTGATGTTATTTATCGTTTGGTGGGAAATTTTTCTCTAGGATAGCAAATAATTTTTTAGGGATACTGTCTTTAATCTGTAGATGATTAAATGGAGCATTATACCAAGTAACTCGTCTATTACGGTTTCGACATCGTTTCTCATATTCATATGATGTATCTTGTTTAGTTAGATTAATTGATGTTTTAGTCTGATTACTAGAAATTTTGTTGGTTACGTTGTTGACGTATGTAAGAGTTTTAGGGTGAATAGTTTTCTGAAAGTCATTATCTTTTATGTGAGAAGAGTTGGTATTTTTAGGTGTAGTATGAGTGGCGTTTAGGTGTGGGTTTTTCATTTGGTGTTTGTTGGTAATATTAGGTTGTATGTTTGAAATGTTATTGGTGCAAGGTATATAGACTAATTTGTTCTTATGGCCACTTCTAGCTAAAGCTTCATTATAAAAGGGCGCGTTTTTATCGAATGCATCATGATTTGATGAAACATTAAAGATTATGAGTGAGATATTATATGCTAGGTTTTTAAGGATAGATTTAGGGTGATTAGATTGTGAGTGTATGTAATACAAGTTTTGGTTAAGTTTATAGTAAGGTTGGTAGATACCTGTAGATAGGTCCATAGTTATATCCAGGAAATTGACTATTGTACTGGTGTTTCCAAATGTAATAGTGAGATTATAATAGTCTTTGAGGAAAGTTCTAATAAGTTTATTATTTCTAATAAGTTTTTTTTTTCCGGTAGGCTAAGATTAGTGGATAGAAGAAGACAGTCATCACGATACAAACCACTTTAAGGTGGGGAAAAGATGAATTCATGTTAAATAGAAGAAACAGGCCAACAAGATAGGTTATTTGGGAAGAATCACCAGAGCCCATAGTTATGTAGAAGAAATTACTATATGTATTTCTGGTCCAATACTCCTTCTGAAATATATACTCTTTTACCTGTTTCAGCCATCCGGCTGAGGCCATGCTGGGGCACCATATATAATATAATATGAGATCAAAAGATGGTTAAAAGAGTTCCATGTATTTTATTATGCGCATTTCAAAATCAAATATCATCATGGGATGATATTTGCGTTCTCGTCAGATAAAATAGCGAGACATGATATGAAGCTTAAAGACACTTGCGAGCAGTGGAGTGTTAAATCAACATATGAAAAATAAGATAAGATGGATATATGAGATTGGGAAAAAAGAAGGAAGGGCGAAGGAAAGGGTAAGGAAGAGGAAGAAAGAAAATAATAATAAAAAAAAATATAATACTAAGGAAAGGATGACGGAGGAGGAGTATAAGAAGGAAGGATGAGAGAGGAGGAGAAATGAGTAAGAGAGAGAGAGAGAGAGATAACCTTTAATACTGAGAAACACTCTCACAGAGAGAAATAATAAAAAACCGTTGTGAGACATAATTTTAAAAAAAATTTGAAATTATAAGTTAATGATGTTTATAAATGGTGATGTTTATGATTAAAGAAAAAGGAATTAAGAATAGTATGTATTTAACGTTTATATATTGAAGAAAAATAGGGGACCGCTAAGCTAACGACATAGAATGAGTAAATTGTATAATATAATATACTGAAATAAGGTAGAAAGATGGGTATATTTGTAAACGATGAACTTTACATCATTCTCACCGCAAGAAAAAATTTCCTGGAATTCAACAACGAATATTGGTCTAGAGCTGATACTTCCAACAATTTTGATATCACAATGGGTTCGTCAGATTCAGCGCAATTGCCGGACCTGTTTGGTATCTTTATTTTGAATTCTTTAAATCGGAAAATTCCTCAACTTCGCGGTGGAATTTATCGTGACGATGCCCTTTTTACTGTCTTAAACTGTAACTTATTTAACCTTAATATTATTAAGAATAATATACTTGATCTATTTAAGCACCTTAACCTAAAAATTGAATTTGAAAACAACGTCAAACTAGCTAACTTCCTGGATATATCCCTTAATCTTGATACCGGCCTATATTACCCTTACCATAAAGACAATGAGAATCTAAATTATGTTAATTTTAAATCTAACCACCCCATTACCGTTAAAAATGCTATAGTCAGTAATGTTGAAAAAAGTATCTCAAATCTATCCTCTAATAAAGTTATCTTCGAGGCTAAAACCAATTATTATAATAATGCGCTTTCCAAAGCCGGTTACCCTGACAAAATTAAATACAGTAAAGAAACCAATCATCGAGGGACTTATAGTAAAATAGGTAGTTATGAACATTCCAATAACTTAAAGAAAAGACCTAGATACAAAATAT
>OZ024742.1:76788410-76825910 GCA_964016885.1 Eledone cirrhosa | reverse complement strand
TGTAGGCACTCACTGTATCAGCCTGTATTTTTCTCAGGATCGATAAAAATAAAATACCAGTCACGCACTGGGGTGTACTTAATCGACTTTCCCCTCCCACAAAATATATGGCTTTATGCCTATATGAGAAACCATTATGATTATGTGGCATAATTGCTGGCCTTGTGCCAAAAGTAGAAACAATTATTATTGATATTATTATTAATGAACTCAGTTAAATTGGTTATCGACTGAGTCCATGGTGAAGATATCCCCCGCCATCCTCCTTTAAAGAGGAGGAAGGGTGGCAGTTTTCATCTGCCTGGTGGCCATGGCGAAATAGATTGTGTGGTGGACAAGGCTGAAAGGGTTGAAGCGGACACTTTCCTCTGCGGCCAATCCCTGATTAACTTTTTCAAGTTTCAATTGAAGAGGAAAATCAGGGTGGAGAGGCAAGTGCTATCTTCTAGTAAGTTTGTTGAAAGGTGGGTGAAAGTGGCGAGCTTGGTCCGAGTGAAAGGGCCCAATCTGAGCATGTGCCTGTAGACTGAGGAGTGGGAAAACTGAGAGAGGGCGCTTGCCACGGTTGTCAGTGTGAACGTGGTCTTTTGTGTGATTTTCGCCAAGAGCGACACTCGGAGGCTTCCCCCTTTTTGGGGAATTTTTGTTGTTTGAATTTTAATTTGTTTTTACACGCTTCTGTCTTTTTTATAACCTTTTCACACGGCCAAAACCCACTTTATATCGTCCTCTGCCGTCTATAATGTTTTTCTTCATGTTATACCTTGTGGCCAATAAAGAAAGCGGGTCGATAAAATAAAGTACCAGTAATGCACTGGGTAATTGCTGGCTTTGTGCCTAAAGTAGAAACAATTATTATTATTATTATTATTATTATTATTGGCGACGTACGTAGGAAATCGTATTATCGTGAACTCCGCAAAGGTTTGTTGTTTTCAGTTGTTTCAAATTGCCAGTTAAACTTAAACTTTTTATTTATCAAACAAAATATTTCTATGCAAAAAAAAACATGGACGACAATTTTGTTGTTTTTAACAGACCAAAACCCCCCTCCCGCACCATCACCAGCACCAACACCATTGTAAGCCTTACTCCGGTTCCCAACACTGAAAATATAATTAATAGCAGTCTCAATTATTTAGATTTGCCCCATAAAGACATGGATTTCCCGCCGTACCAATAACTGCAGGTGTTAAAGCAGCCAGCCCCACCACCACAATGTCAAACAGAACAACGAACACCACCCAGTCCCACGCCCACCCCCACCCCCACCTAATAACATGTAGATACCGGCGCCTATGCACCGTGTCTTATCGGGTGATAAACGCAAAATCACGCCAAGTGGAACGGGGATCCGAGACGTGGGCAGAAATATGGAACCGTGGACGTGTTCTTTGGAACACCACAGGAAGCCAGCGAACACTCCATAGCCCCATTAAGAAGCGACGACTTCAAACTCGTCCCAAGCTATTGTGGTCAGAGACTCGTAAAGATCAGGGTGCCCTACGTTCCACCGGCCATCAAAATTCCATGGCTAATGGCTGCCGCCCTCGCCGGCATCGAGGCCAAAACTAAAATAATTGAAATAACAAAAGAAAAGCAGGAGAACTCGTCCGGATCTGGGATGGAGCTCCTGATCCAAGCGGAACAAAAACACATTGAGGAAATTCCAGAGGTGATATACCTCACTGACGGCAGCCATCTCACCGTAATTCGTTGAGGGTAGAAGGCCTTCGTCTGCCGTTTGTGGTGAATTAACCTACCTAAAGGCTTTCTGCCATCAGGCTAAAAAGATAAGGCCACCTCTCTTACCCACACCAGTCACTCAACCATCAACACCACCAGCAGCAGAAATGGCATCAACAACTGTAGCAGCAACAGCAAAAGCAAATGTAGTAGCAACAACCCCAGCAACACTAGCCAAACTAACACCCTCACCACACACCGCACCAGAACTATCACCATCGCCTCCACCATCACAACGCCACAACCAAAAACAACGCCTGTAAAGGATTTTTCACTCCTCGACCTTTCACAACTGGGGACAGATTGTGACAAGGAGGAGTGGGAATCTGTATCAGGAAAAAAGAAAGAAAGAAAAAGAACCCAATAAAGAAAAAATCATCTTCCTTCCCCATCCCAAAAGAAAATACAGGGGAAACAAATAAACTAACAAACAAAAAGGTTAGGCCAGCTCTGCCTCCATCCACACCAACATCACCAAGCCCATCACCACAAACACCAACACCATCACAATCATTAACCCCAACACTACCATCACCAACACCACAAAAGTCACCTAAAAGCGAAACAGAAACAAACCCACAACAAACGCAAACAAAACAAAACAACCAAAACGCTGCACACTACACAGCATTACATTTGAACAACAACCAATTATTACACTACATTCAACACAACACCAGCATCACAGAAAAAGACTAGACAACACCCAAAAAATTCACACCACCTCCACACATACAAATCTTTCGCATCACACAGAAAATGTACACGACAAAAAGCTCTCCAGCAGGATTTATAAGGACATCCTTCCGGAGGAGGCCACGAGCATTGAGAAGAATGGAGAAACCATCCTTCCTCTACGAGAAGTAAGGTAAGTGGTCTTTCCCATCTTTTCCACTCCTTTTCAACATGGCCGTACTCAGAATAGGCAGCATAAATGCGCGTGACTTGGAGTTTTCATGAAAGCAGAGCCACATGCTCAACCACCTCAGGTCACTAAACATAGATGTGGTGGCCATCAGTGAGACCAGAATCTCTGAAGCACGGGTTTTCGCACCGCTCTTCAGCGGCTACGATGTGTACGCATCTCCCAGCAGTCCTGGATCGGGGGTTGGAGTTGCTGTGCTTTTTCGGAGAGGTTTGGATATTCCATACGGCTCATCTTCCAGGACCCAGAAGGTAAGTTGGTCGTGTTGGACGTGACCAGCGGAGACGGGCAAGATTTCAGACTAGTGGCCGTCTATGCCCCGACAGGAGCAGGGCGGCCTGATTTCTTCCGGCGTCTGGAGACCTTTCTTGGAACATCCCACTTTTTAGTGTTAGTGGGCGACTGGAACGGAATCTTAGGTGCACGCTTGGACTGTGTGTGAGAAGCGGATAGGGGAAGAGGGTGCATGAGCCTCAGCAACCTGCTCAGGCGGTTTGAACTGTGTGACAAGTACCGATTGCATTTCCCGAATGTGCCAATGTGGATTTGGACAAACCGAATCGGGTCATCCAGATCATATCTAGATAGAGTATTTTGTAGGGAAATAGATAGGTCTAGCATAGGCTGTCCACAATTCAAGATAGTCAACTACACGAACCAGAAATTAGTGATCTGTGTGGTTGAATTAGATACGCTTCATCACAAGGACCCGGCTACTGGAAGCAAAACGGGTCCTTACAAGCGCGCAAGGCCTACAGAGACCGGATTAGCGAACTAGATCAGCGGGCGTTGACGGGGACCATCGTCAACAACAAGTGGTGGTTTGCTCTGAAAAGAGCGATTAGAATAGAGTCCATTAGGTTTAGTAAGGCTTTAGCAATAGACACAAACAGAGCAGAGGGAGAACTAGTAAGAAAATTAGACGAGGGGCTTAGCAAAGACATCGCGACCGACGTACTTGCGACGAAATTTGCCCTTGACCAATTCTTCAATCCAAAGGACGAAGGCTGCGTTGTCAGAGCTAGAGTGCGTGCTCTCAGACACGAGGGGACGAAAGCCGTTCAATGGGCCCGAGTGGCGGAGGCGCGTCGTGGCAACAAAGCCACTATCCGGTCTTTGGTGGACCACGACGGGCACATGCTACTCGATCCCGGGCGAATGTGTGAAGCTTTTCCGCGACACTTCGCTCAGCCCTTCGTAGGCAGCGGCGGCCGGATCGAGGAATGGACTTTAGTGTCTACGTCGACGGATTGCCGCGGCTCTCGGCCACTGAGGCGGAGTGTTGGGAAAAGCCGATAACAGCAGCTGAAATACGGGAGACAATAAACTGGCTGTACATGGGGTAAATTGCCTGGTATGGATGGTCTGCCCAATGAACTTTACGTACATATGCCAGACCTGTTCGGAGGCCTCTTGGCGGACGTCTACTCCAACTGGCAACAGAACGGGAGAATAACCAGCTCTGTGAGCCGAGGAGCGGTGGCCCTGCTGAGAAAGGATCCGAACAAGGGGGATAACTTAGATAATTTCAGGCCCATAACTCTGCTAAACACAGAGTTCAAGATTTTGGCCAAGGTGCTAGCAAAGAGGTTGGCGCTTGTCGTTATATATAAAATAAACACATGAAACAATCTCAGGGAATGATTTGACCGCTGTGATTTACTAGTTAATTGGTGAAATATATTTTTTATTTAAAGCAATATATACAAAGGAGATTATTCATTTTAAAAGGTATCTATATTTGAAGTTCTAGTTAAACTTTAATTAGTTACCTACCTAGCTATGTGTGCTTACACACTTTACAAATTATTCCCTGAGATTGTTTCATGTGTTTATTTTTTATATATATGTGTCAATCTATTTCTAGTTGATATATATATATATATATATATATATATATATATATATATATATATATATATATATATACAGTATATATATATATATAAATATATATACTTGTTTGATTGATGACTCTCACGTAAATAGGTACAATAAATTTCGCGCCAGTTCGTGTTCCAAAGTTCTTATTGTATTTGCATTAAAACTGTGACTCAAATTGTTGTTGCTTTTTTAATGTATTTTTTTTCTGTTGATGTCTGTCACGTGAATAAGTACATAAAATTTCGCAACCGTTCGACACATGATTCGCCATATAATGTAGGTGCCAGAAAAGGTTTGTTTTTTATAGAAAGTTATTATTCTCCTTTTAAAAAATATGAAAGTGTGTCGTGGAACATTCTGACATGATTCATTGCGGTATGATTATTTAAATATGGTGACAGAACATTAATCACAAATTGCCATGATAACACGAAACAATAATATAATTTAAATCTAAACCTATAGATTGCTTATCAATTGTATGCATCGGTCTAGTAGCATATTTGCATTAACCGGTGCTATATTATCAGTTCTAAATTGTATGAATGCTCCCACACAAGCCATTGCCCCTATAAACATGTTGCTGTGCGGTTTATCCAGATTTACTTACTCTCTGTATATCAAGAACATCCCAAAAAACAGCTTTTATTATATATATAACTGTCTCCTGGGTTATGTGATGGACGCCGGGAGCTTGTTCTCTACCTGGAGTGTTTGGGACAAATTGATCATAATGTTCAAGAACATTTTCTATTTGTTGAATACATTGAATAAACTCAGTCGCAAGCATTCTCCACCTGAAAATGAGGCCTGATAAATCAGTCACACGACAGGCCATGCCATTAAATGTCTTTGCAATATAAACACACGCATCTTCAAGCGAATAAGTTTATCTAGCCATTAATAAATTGATTTTTTATTATTATTTCCTTTTAAGCGGTGCATTGGCAGTATCGGTAGAGGGTCGGACACCATGCTTTGACGCATAGAGTTATGGCCCTTGCCATTCTGAATTCAAATCCCACTGAGGTTAACTTTGCCTTTCATCCTTATGGGGTCGATAAAATAAAGTACCAGTAATAAACTGGATTTATTGCTGGCCTTGTGCCAAAAGTAGAAACAATTATTATTTACTTTTAATCACTTGCATTAGAATTATGGTTATCCACTTTTCGTAGCTTTGAAAGTTTTATAATTTTCATAACTTTATAATGTTTATTATTTTTACTTTTCTTAATTTATTTACTCTGATACTGTTTTGCTATTGATTTCTTATTCCTATAATACTTTAAATGTTTTATAACATCTATCACATTTAAGCGATTCACAGTCACGCTACGCAAGTTTTCGGCCAGAAACGTTGTCATAATATTTATCATCCCTGACCTGTTTCAACAACAAACAAATACATCTGATTAATAGCGTAACTTTATCTCGGGACATCAGAAATCTGTCGCCATCATACAGCCCTCAACCTTCAAGGTCGCGCTTACGAACCCACAATGCTTAGCATTGACGAGTGTGTATGGAAAAGGACAGCACTTATTGTATAGTATTTGTTGACTTAACATAGATGTTGACTCTATCCATCCCGACGATGCTTTGATACTAATGCTGAAGCAATTTGGGATTGGCCAGATGTTCAGTGTTATAATATCCTTCCATTAAAACATGTAAGCTTCTGTTAAATCAGATCGCGTTTCATAAGATCCTTTTCGAGTAAAATATGTGGCAAAACATGGGGTATTATGATCCCGGTTTTTTTTTTTTTTTTTTTTTTTTTTTGCTATTTACCTTTCCTCTGATACTAGGCTATGCCTTCAGGGATTATGATAACAGTTTTTTGTTTGAATTGAGGTCATCTTTGGGAGTCTTCAAGCAGCAAAGATTTAAGGTAAGACACTTGCTAGAAAGGAAATTCCTTTAGATTTCTTGTTTGCTGATGAATTTTTATTTCTCTCTTCTCTAGTGTGTCCCTATGTCCCATTTGTTGCATGTTGCTTGAGTACTGGTGAGTTTTTCCCCTCTTAGAGTTTTCGTCAGTGCTGTATCACCTATGAATGTTGTGTTCTTAATCCTACACTGTCACTCAGCACATCTTATGCTATTTACTACGTTCCTAGTTTTGCAGTTAGCTTGCAAACTTAATTTGCAGACTATATACTGCCTATCGCTGCAGGGTTTTTAAAAAGCTGATATGTTCTACTATTTAGAGCACTTAGTAGAACATTTCTGGTTGGGTGGTTGAATAACAAGATGGTTCTATATATATTGCCAAAGATCTTTCGTTACACATTCTGTGATCACCTCAGTGACTGATTCGTTATTTTGTGTCTCCTCTTTTTCTGTCCTACACCATGTTGTTTTTGTGTGTCGTATGCTATGTACACAAAATAAGCAAGCAGTTACTGCGGAGGTTACTGAATGTGTGACGAAAGAGTTTTGACAATATAAAAACAACCATCCAATTAATGAACTAACCAGCCAGAAATGTTTAATAAATTGAAAGGAAAACCAACAGGTGAATATGTTTTTCTTGGCAGCATGACCCTCCCAAAGTATAACAATATATGCTTCACCACACGTTTTCAGATAAGACATCAACAGAATGTTAAACAATGTGTCTCATCCAAAGTTAACACCAACACCATCAACACCAACGTAAGAAGACGCCAACTAACTAAAAGACAACCTGATAGACTTTAAAAAAAAACACTAATTCTAAACAAAAATAGATTTCACTTGGAAATGAAGGTGAAGTTTCTGAGGGAAGTGCTGTCCCCCGATACATTTTATGAAAGGTGGGTGAGTGTGGTGAGAACCGCCTGTGTGAATGGGCCTACTCTGAGCATGCGCCTGTAGAGTGGTTAATTTGAGGATGAGAGTGATGCCCTTCCTGGGTGTCCTCGAGGTGTCTGGTGTTTCAGGAATGGTGGGGTGCCTAAGTTGAGGCTGGGTGGATATCCTCCATATTGGGGAACTCTGTTTGTATTTTCTTGTTTATTCTCATTGTTTTTATATAAACAATCTATTCTTTTTTAACACCCGGAGTTACTGACGTTTTGTATTGTCCCCTATATGCATGCCCTTGTGGCCAATAAAGAAATTATTATTATTATTATTATTATTATTATTATTATTATTATTATTATTATAAGCATCAATAACGCCATCAATAACAATAGCAACAACAAAATTAATAGCGGTAAGGACGAGAACGACAATAACAAAAATAACAGCGGTAAAGTCGTGAACGACAATAACTAAAATAACAGCGGTAAGGTCGAGAACGACAATAACAAATATAACAGCGGTAAGGTCGAGAACGACAATAACAAAAATAGCAACGGTAAGGTCGAGAACGACAATAACAAAAATAACAGCGGTAAGGTCGAGAAAGACGATAACAAAAATAACAGCGGTAAAGTGGTGAACGACAATAACAAAAATAACAGCGGTAAAGTCGTGAACGACAATAACAGAAGTAACAGCGGTAAAGTCGTGAACGACAATAACAAAAATAACAGCGGTAAAGTCGTGAACGACAATAACAAAAATAACAGCGGTAAGGTCGAGAACGACAATAACAAAAATAACAGCGGTAAAGTCGTGAACGACAATAACAAAAATAACAGCGGTAAAGTCGTGAACGACAATAACAAAAGTAACAGCGGTAAAGTCGTGAACGACAATAACAAAAATAACAGCGGTAAAGTCGTGAACGACAATAACAAAAATAACAGCGGTAAGGTCGAGAACCACAATAACAAAAATAACAGCGGTAAAGTCGTGAACGACAATAACAAAAATAACAGCGGTAAAGTCGTGAACGACAATAACAAAAATAACAGCGGTAAAGTCGTGAACGACAATAACAAAAGTAACAGCGGTAAAGTCGTGAACGACAATAACAAAAGTAACAGCGGTAAGGTCGAGAACGACAATAACAAAAATAACAGCGGTAAAGTCGTGGACGACAATAACAAAAATAACAGCGGTAAGGTCGAGAACGACAATAACAAAAATAACAGCGGTAAAGTCGTGAACGACAATAACAAAAATAACAGCGGTAAAGTCGAGAAAGACAATAACAAAAATAACAGCGGTAAAGTCGTAAACGACAATAACAAAAATAACAGCGGTAAAGTCGTGAACGACAATAACAAAAATGACAGCGGTAAGGTCGAGAACGACAATAACAAAAATAACAGCGGTAAAGTCGAGAAAGACAATAACAAAAATAACAGCGGTAAAGTCGTAAACGACAATAACAAAAATAACAGCGGTAAAGTCGTGAACGACAATAACAAAAATAACAGCGGTAAGGTCGAGAACGACAATAACAAAAATAACAGCGGTAAAGTCGAGAAAGACAATAACAAAAATAACAGCGGTAAAGTCGTAAACGACAATAACAAAAATAACAGCGGTAAAGTCGTGAACGAGAATAACAAAAATAACAGCGGTTAGGTCGAGAACGACAATAACAAATATAACAGCGGTAAGGTCGAGAACGACAATAACAAAAATAACAGCGGTAAAGTCGAGAACGACAATAACAAAAATAACAGCGGTAAAGTCGTGAACGACAATAACAAAAATAACAGCGGTAAAGTCGAGAAAGACAATAACAAAAATAACAGCGGTAAAGTTGTAAACGACAATAACAAAAATAACAGCGGTAAAGTCGTGAACGACAATAACAAAAATAACAGCGGTTAGGTCGAGAACGACAATAACAAATATAACAGCGGTAAGGTCGAGAACGACAATAACAAAAATAACAGCGGTAAAGTCGTGAACGACAATAACAAAAGTAACAGCGGTAAAGTCGTGAACGACAATAACAAAAATAACAGCGGTAAAGTCGTGAACGACAATAACAAAAATAACAGCGGTAAGGTCGAGAACCACAATAACAAAAATAACAGCGGTAAAGTCGTGAACGACAATAACAAAAATAACAGCGGTAAAGTCGTGAACGACAATAACAAAAATAACAGCGGTAAAGTTGTGAACGACAATAACAAAAGTAACAGCGGTAAAGTCGTGAACGACAATAACAAAAGTAACAGCGGTAAGGTCGAGAACGACAATAACAAAAATAACAGCGGTAAAGTCGTAAACGACAATAACAAAAATAACAGCGGTAAAGTCGTGAACGACAATAACAAAAATAACAGCGGTAAGGTCGAGAACGACAATAACAAAAATAACAGCGGTAAAGTCGAGAAAGACAATAACAAAAATAACAGCGGTAAAGTCGTAAACGACAATAACAAAAATAACAGCGGTAAAGTCGTGAACGACAATAACAAAAATAACAGCGGTAAGGTCGAGAACGACAATAACAAAAATAACAGCGGTAAAGTCGAGAAAGACAATAACAAAAATAACAGCGGTAAAGTCGTAAACGACAATAACAAAAATAACAGCGGTAAAGTCGTGAACGACAATAACAAAAATAACAGCGGTAAGGTCGAGAACCACAATAACAAAAATAACAGCGGTAAAGTCGTGAACGACAATAACAAAAATAACAGCGGTAAAGTCGTGAACGACAATAACAAAAATAACAGCGGTAAAGTTGTGAACGACAATAACAAAAGTAACAGCGGTAAAGTCGTGAACGACAATAACAAAAGTAACAGCGGTAAGGTCGAGAACGACAATAACAAAAATAACAGCGGTAAAGTCGTAAACGACAATAACAAAAATAACAGCGGTAAAGTCGTGAACGACAATAACAAAAATAACAGCGGTAAGGTCGAGAACGACAATAACAAAAATAACAGCGGTAAAGTCGAGAAAGACAATAACAAAAATAACAGCGGTAAAGTCGTAAACGACAATAACAAAAATAACAGCGGTAAAGTCGTGAACGACAATAACAAAAATAACAGCGGTAAGGTCGAGAACGACAATAACAAAAATAACAGCGGTAAAGTCGAGAAAGACAATAACAAAAATAACAGCGGTAAAGTCGTAAACGACAATAACAAAAATAACAGCGGTAAAGTCGTGAACGACAATAACAAAAATAACAGCGGTTAGGTCGAGAACGACAATAACAAATATAACAGCGGTAAGGTCGAGAACGACAATAACAAAAATAACAGCGGTAAAGTCGAGAACGACAATAACAAAAATAACAGCGGTAAAGTCGTGAACGACAATAACAAAAATAACAGCGGTAAAGTCGAGAAAGACAATAACAAAAATAACAGCGGTAAAGTCGTAAACGACAATAACAAAAATAACAGCGGTAAAGTCGTGAACGACAATAACAAAAATAACAGCGGTTAGGTCGAGAACGACAATAACAAATATAACAGCGGTAAGGTCGAGAACGACAATAACAAAAATAACAGCGGTAAAGTCGTGAACGACAATAACAAAAATAACAGCGGTAAAGTCGAGAACGACAATAACAAAAATAACAGCGGTAAGGTCGAGAACGACAATAACAAAAATAACAGCGGTTAGGTCGAGAACGACAATAACAAAAATAACAGCGGTAAAGTCGAGAACGACAATAACAAAAATAACAGCGGTAAAGTCGAGAACGACAATAACAAAAATAACAGCGGTTAGGTCGAGAACGACAATAACAAATATAACAGCGGTAAGGTCGAGAACGACAATAACAAAAATAACAGTGGTAAAGTCGAGAAAGACAATAACAAAAATAACAGCGGTAAAGTCGAGAACGACAATAACAAATATAACAGCGGTAAGGTCGAGAACGACAATAACAAAAATAACAGTGGTTAGGTCGAGAACGACAATAACAAATATAACAGCGGTAAGGTCGAGAACGACAATAACAAAAATAACAGCGGTAAAGTCGAGAAAGACAATAACAAAAATAACAGCGGTTAGGTCGAGAACGACAATAACAAATATAACAGCGGTAAGGTCGAGAACGACAATAACAAAAATAACAGCGGTAAAGTCGAGAAAGACAATAACAAAAATAACAGCGGTAAAGTCGAGAACGACAATAACAAAAATAACAGCGGTAAAGTCGAGAAAGACAATAACAAAAATAACAGCGGTAAAGTCGAGAAAGACAATAACAAAAATAACAGCGGTAAAGACGAGAAAGACAATAACAATGACAATAACAACAGCCACAGCAACAATAATAGTAGGAACAGTATCAACAAAAACACCAATAATAACAACAGCCACAAGAACAGTAACAACAGCAACAGTATCAACGAAAACAACAACAGCAACATCAACAACAGTAGCAACGAAAACATCAACAATGACATCGATACCTGTAACAGCGATGTCAGCACCAGCAGGACTGATAGCGGCAGCAATAGTGTCGTCCGAAATATTGAAACAGTGTTAGTCACAGAGTAGGAGATGGCAGTCGCAAGGGCCATGGTGACAAGAAGCGCCAATAGAGTCTCCCGGAAACCTCTACCCGATTTTTTCAAGGACCAGCAGCTACGGACGGTGACTTACAGCACCGTAAGCAAATCTCACATCGGGTGGAGAGAGCCACGGAGGCTCAAATCCCAAAAGCCTTGGGGTGCGTCTGGGAACGCAAACCCACATCACCCGAAGTCTCACTCTTTGGAAACGCTAAAGAGTGAGGTGATAGTCTTGGTGCACTCCTACTGCGGGCAGAAAATTGTGAGGGTAAAAGTGACCTAGGTCCCACCCGACGTGCCCATACCTTGGCTGGCCGCGTCTGTCCTTGCTGAAATCAAGGACTGGACGACCATGCTGCAAGTAGAGAAAATAGGGAGATAGAACTGGACAGGTATAGGCATGCAGATGCTTATACAAACTGACCAGGAATGTATCGATGCTATCCCCGATATCATAAACATCGAGGAAGGACCTCAACTCCCTATAAGCGTAGAAGGAAGAAGGCCAAAATGTTATCTATGTGGGTCAAAGGATCACCTCAGGGCATTTTGCCCTCAGAAGACAGCGAAGAAGGCCCCACTCCTTCCAATACCTGGTCCGCTGCTACCAAGAGCAGGGCAGGCAACAAACGCAGAAGCCCCTTCCACGGTGAGTAGAAAGGGCAACGTACGTGGCACCCGTACCAAGGCCACGGACAACTAAAGCAGCAGCATCAGTGGCAGCAACACCAGTAGCTACATTTGCAGTAACTGCACCAGCAACAAAATTGCCGGAGAGAGTTCCACTACCACCACCAACATCCGTGGAGCACATACCTCTCCCAGACGCCACGGAATCCGACATGGAGTTTGAGGCGGGAGTGAAGTGGCAAATGGTCTGCCACAAAAAAGCAAAAAAGAAAAAAAAACCTTAGTTTCACCCTCCAAAAGCGAAGGCACACAAAGAGTGGTAAAGGCTGCAAGGAGACTTGCAGCAACACCACCACAATCACCATCACCACCACAAGCACCACCGCCAACAACAACCACACCACCACCAGCATCAACAAAAACACCAACAACGCAAGCAAAACAAAACATAGGCACCAAACATCAACAAGAAGAAAACAGCAACAAAATCACCCCTCCCCCCAAATAAGTACATAGCCATAAACATGGCAAATAAAGAACTCATACAATATATAAAGCAGCACACAGACATCACAGAAAAAAAATACTACACACCACCAACACCAAGAACTCTCCCGACAAACATAAGCATCATTGATATCAAAATAGAACAGTACAAACTTTTAAAACAAAAATTCCCCAACGCAGTTGGAGACTTCAGAGGATCGCTTACCAAGAGGATATACACTGTGATCCACTCGGAAACACGCATGACCAGCCAAAGGGACGGTTCTACTGGCCCTTCACTACACGATCGAGGTAAGTGACCCTTTCTCACTTGCCCCGTTTCTCATCCACCATGGCCGTACTCAGAATAGGCAGTACAAATGCACGTGGCCTGGGGTCATCTTGGAAGCAGGGTCACCTGCACAACGACCTCAGGTCACTAAACATAGATGTAGAGGCCATCAGCGAGACCAGAATCTCCGAAGAATGAGCCTTCGCACCGATCTTCGGTGGCTACGATGTATACGCAGCTCCCAGCCGTCCAGGATCGGGTGGAGGGTTGCCGTCCTTTTTCGGAAAGTATTGGATCTCACCATACGGGCATCTTCCTAGACACAGAAGGTAAGTCGGTGGTGTTGGACGTGACCGGCAGCCAAGGCAATGCTTTCAGGCTAGTAGCCGTCTACGCCCCAACTGGGCAGGACGGCCAAATTTCTTAAGACGTCTAGAGATCTTTCTTGGAACGTCCCGCTCTTTAGTGATTGTGGGCGACTGGAACGGTATTTTGGATGCACGCTGGGATTGGGTGCGGCTAGTGGATAGGGGAGGAGGGTGCAAGAGGCTCATCAACCTGCTCAGACATTTCGAACTGTCTGACAGGAATCAACTGGATCACCCGAATGTGCAAATGTGGACATGGACAAACCGCATCGGGTCATCCAGGTGGTATCTCGATAGGGTATTTTGCGGAGAACTAGATAAGGCTAGTATAAGTTGTCCACAATTTAAAATAGTCGACTACACAGTCCACACATTTGTGATGTGTGAGATCTACATAGAAAGACTTCATAGTCAAGGGCCCGGTTACTGGAATCTGAACGCTTCTTTCCCGGCGCGCAAAACCTACAGAGACCGGTTTAGCGTATTAGTTAAGCGGGTGTTGACGGGAGCGGTCGTAAACAACGGGTGGTTGTTCGCCCTGAAAAAAGGCAATTAAAGTAGAGTCGATTAGGTTTAGCAAAGGTCTAGTGATAGAGGAAAATAGAGTAGAGGGAGAGCTAGTCAGAAAGCTAGAATAGAAATTTAGGACAGGCATCGCAACCGACGTTCTTGCGGCGAGATTGGCACTCGACCATTTCTTCAACGCAAAATACAAAGGCTGCGTTGTCAGATCTAGAGCGCGTGCTCTGAAACACGAAGGGACAAAAGCCATCCAATGGGCCCGGGTGGCAGAGGCGTGACGTGGCAACAAAGCCACAATTCGGTTTTTGTCTGACGTAAACGGGTGCGTGTTGCTCGAACCCGAGCAGATGTAGGAAGCTTTTCAGCAGCACTTTTCTGAACTATTCGGGAGCAGCAGCGGGCTAGATCGGGGTATGGACTTCAGTGCATACCTAGACGGACTGCCTCGGCTCTCGACGACCGCAGCACAGTGTTGCGAAAAGCCAATAACAGCCGGTGAAATACGGGAAGATATGGCTAACTGCACGAGGGGTAAAATGCCAGGTTTGGATGGTCTCCCCTACGAGCTTTAAGCATTTATGCCAGACTTGTTCGGTGACCTTTTGGCAGACGTCTACTGAAACTGGCAGCAGAACGCGAGCATTCCCAATTTTGTGAGCCGGGGAGCGGTGGCGCTGCTGAGAAAAGACCCGAACAATGGGGATGTTATCGATAATTTCAGGCCCATAACTCTGCTAAACGCAGAGTTCAAGATTTTGGCCAAGGTTTTAGCAACGATGTTGGCGCTTGTCGTCCAGAGTCTGATGGGAGAGGCGCGGACATGCGCCATTCCGAACAGATCCATACACGACAACCTCCACCTCATGCGATACATCATAGAGAGGGTGGTTAAGGAACCTGGCTCGGGTGGGGCCCTGGTCAACTTGGATCAATCCAAAGCATTCGATAGGGTCGACCAGCAACCTGGCTGCGGTCCTCGAGGCAGCCGGTTTCGGGCCCGTTTTCAGGGGTTGGATTGCTGCGTTCATCTCATGCGCTCGGTCCACCAGGGTTGACCCCTCACGTCCCTCTTGTACGTATTGGCTCCCGAGACGTTACTGCACAAACCGGGGGCGATGAGGGGCGTCCCTCGCGAACTCGGATGCTGGAAATCCGAGTCGGCTTACACCTACGACGTCAGCGTGGGTGTATCGTGCACCAGACACGTACAGATGCTCGTCACCACTCTCAAGGAATACGAAGCGGTGACAGGAGCAAAGATAAACCAGGAAAAAGTCGGTAAGCTTGCAGCTCGGCACCTGGAGAGGCAAGTCCATGCCGTCCGACAGCGTCGTGGGACGTTGGACGGACGGTCCGATTAAATAGCTCGGTGCTTGGTTCGGACCGGACCTCCAGATAGAGAAAAACTGGAGTGACGTGACGAATAAGGGTCGAGATAAAGCTGTCTCTGAAAGGCCGGGTGGAGGTGACGAATGCGTACATCGCATCCGTCATCTGCTACCGTCTCACCGTCGTCCCTTGCTCCGGCCCAACTCTCACCATAATCGAGCGTCTCCTCTTCCGCTTTTTGTGGAAGGGACGCGCTCCCATGATCAGACGATCCATCTGTTGTCAACACACGCTGCGTGGAGGACTAGGCATGCCATGGTTGATGATGCGCAAACATGCGCTGAGGCTGCGACATCTCTGGTGCTTACTTGACGGTGAACAGGCGGTCGCCGTTCACCAGGCACGTTTTCCCACAGCTCGTCTCCTTGACGGAGCTGCAGTCCTGGGTCAGGAAAAGACCGAGGGATAGCGCTTGGAAACTGGAATGTCTCCAGGAGCTCACTGCCTTCTACTATCTGGGCACCAGTATCGGTGGAACATCCATCTCGGCGTTCTATAGAGGACTAGTGGAGGGGAAGAGCAACGACGTTCTCGGAGAGATCCTGGGCGTCAAAGAAGATCAGCTGTCTTCTCTTTTCCGGAGAACTTTCAGCCCAGAGCCTATGGATAACTTCCAAAAATCCCTGGCTTGGCAGTGCTATCGGAGAGCGCTGCCGGTTCGAGAAAAACTCTACAAGCATGGAAGTGCCGTCAGCCCAGCCTGTCTGAGATGCGCGCAGAGCGACGAAACCGTCGTGCACGCACTCGTTCAGTGCCCGAGCATTGATGACTTGTGGAGTATGTCGATCAGTTGCTGTCGCGTGTGGGACTGATCCGGTTATCGACTGAGTCCATTGTGCATATGGTCTCGCTGTCTTCCTTCGAGGAGGAAGGGCAGGCGGTTTTCATCTGCTTGGTAGCCATGGCGAAAGAGATGTTGTGGTGGACAAGGTTGAACGGGTTAAATACAGACACTTCAAACCTCTTCGGCGAATTCCTAATTGACTTATTCAAGTTTCACTTCAAGAGGAAAATCAGGGTGGAGAGCCAAGTGCTGCTTTCTAGCAAGTTTGTTGAAAGGTGGGTGAATGTAGCGAGAATGGTCCGAGTGAACGGGGCCGCTCTGAATATACGCCTGTAGTTTGAGAAATGGAAACATTGAGCGAGGGCTCTTGCCCTGGTGGTCAGGGAGGCCGTGGTCTTTTGTGTGGTTTTCGCCACGAGTAACCCTCGGAGGTCTCCCCCTATTGGGGAATTTTTCATTGTTTCAATTTTCATTTTTATTGTTTATATATAGATATGTTTCTGTCTTTTTTTTCTTTTCTTATATAAATAAAAAAAATATTTACACGCACAAAACCCACATCGTACCGTCCTGTACCGTCCTGTGGCGTCTGTAATGTTTTTCTTGATGTCAGCCCTTGTGGCCAATAAAGAAATCCTTATTATTATTATTATTATTATTATTATTGTTCTTTGAGTCTCAGTCATTGATGTTATTTAACTGAAAAGTTTGTTGAAATGAATATCAAGTCACAGATATTCAGGACGTATCGGAGGGCTTTTGCTGCGCCAGCAAGCATCCTTTTGAAGTGTTCCAAAAAGCGGGGCGGGGCGAATTTTCTTTAACCATACTTGGAAACTCTTTGAGATAGTATCTAGTACGCCTATGACAATCGGGACCACTTTGATCTCATAGCAGTTCCAAATCCTTTTTATCTCCCACTTTAAGTCCTGGTATCGGTTAATTTTCTCCCTCTCCTTCTCTTGCACTCTTGTGTTGAATTGGCAGGCCGCATCCACAATCAGGCACGATCTTTTTCCCTTGTCCAAAACCACCAGGTCATGTCTATTGTGTTCCAGTTTCTTGTCCGTCTGTATCCTAAAATCCCATAGCACCTTCACCTGCGACTATGGCTTATGCTCATACCACCTCTCAGAATGTGGTAAATTGTTTACTTTGCACAGGTGCCAGTGGATCACCCTGCCCATGATATCATGTCTCCAGCCTTTATAGTGAGTCTGGGCTAGGTGTTTACACTCGGATACAATGTGAGCCACAGTCTCCTCTCTCTCTCCACAGATCCTACACAGTGGGCTATCCTCCTACTTGTAAATATGGTGTTTCAGCCACTTCGTTTTGAGGGCCTGCTCTTGCGCAGCCATTAGCTTTCCTTCTGTAGCCTTTTTAAGGTCTCCTCTTTTCAATCAGTTCCATGTATGTGGATCTCTAAATTCAGTTTTCTCAAAGAAGATACTATGAAGGGATTTTTCATGAAGGTAGCTGTTTCTCCTTGCTGTTATTTCCTCCTTGAACATCCCCTGGTCTATTGTCCTCTCCTTCAGTACAATTCTGAGCATTGGCTCCCTACTATCAGTCACGTATTTGTGTAGGTTGCTTTTCTCCATCTGAACACAGTCTTCTATGATGATAAGATCTCTTCCACCTTCAGATCTCCTTAAGTAGAATCTATCGACATCACTTGTCTCGTGCAACATGTTGTAGATAGTCAATATCTTCCTAGTCTTCCTATCCATTTCTTTTTGTTCAGCAACATTCCATCTCAGAATTCCCGCAAAGTCCTAATAATAGACACAGCTCGGGAATTTACTGCACTTATGGCATTCCTACTGTTCAGGTGTGACTTTAATACGCTGCTTACTCTCCGAATGTATTCAGATCTTATCAATTCCTTCATTTTTTTGTTCTTTATGTCATCAGCTTCCAGAACACCTAAATACTTGTATCCTTCTTCAGTGTCAATTTCCTTTATCATTTCACCTGTTGGTACCTGGATTCTGTTGCTTCTGCTCAATTTACCCCTCTTCATCACAAGGACTCCACATTTACTAATACCAAAGTGCATACATATATCATTGCTGAAAATACGGACAGTGTCAACAAGCACATCCAACTCCTTCTCACTCTTCCCGAAGAGCTTAAGATCGTCCATGAAGAGGATGTGGTTGATGGTAAGCTCACCCTTTCCCAACTTGTATCCTGCTCTCACGTTTCCCAGTATAATGGTCAGGGGGATCAGGGCAAGGACAAACAACAGAGGGGACAAACTATCTCCCTGGAAGATACCTCTCTTGATCTTCACGCCTCCCAAGGATTTTCCGACCGATGTTAACTCTCTTTTCCAGGACTTCATACAACAGTTTGATGTTATCTGCCACCCTGAAGATCTCTAGGCTTTTGGTTATCCAAGAATGAGGTACCATGTCGAATGCCTTTCTGTAGTCTATCCATCCCATGGCAAGACCAGTGTGTCTCCTGCTGCAATTCCTCATTACCATATTATCAATAAGTAACAGGTCCTTTGTACCACGGGACTTCTTTCGGCATCCGTTCTGTTAGTCCGGTAACAAGTTGTTGATATGTAGGTGATGGTAGATTTCCTCAGACACAATGCTTGTTAACAGTTTCTACATTACGGACAGACATGTGATAGGTCTATAGTTGGTAACATCATTACCCTTGGTTCGGTCTTTCATTACCAGAACTGTGGTACCTTTTGTCAACCACACTGGTACCTCACATGACATCAAGCAGTCATTGAACATGGTTGTCAGTTTCAGGTGGAGGGATGTTATATTTTGAATCCAATACCCCTGCATACCATCTGGGCCTGGTGATTTCCAGTTGGTTAGTTTTCTGGCCTGCCCCTTAAAAGTTTCAACTGTGATACTCTAATCAGTTCATTGGTGTCCCTGTTCATTAATCTCCTTTTGTACTGTCTCAATCCACACTGCCTGATCTTTATGTTTAACGTCCTGCTCCCATATTCGTCTCCAGAATGTCTTAGTTTGTTCCGCCTCAGGGATCAAGTCGTTGCCTCTTTGTTTCACTTCAAGCTGTCCAAACAACATCTTCTGGTTGTTGTCAAACATGCGGTTCAGTCTATACTGACTGACTCTGCTCTCGTATCGCCTAATCTTTGCGCTCTTTGCTACAATGTGTTGCTTCAGTTCCTCTATGATAATATTAACTTTTTCCTCCTAGTTTTGTACTTTATTTCCAGTCTATTTTTAATGTCTATGTTTTATAGTGTCCCATTCAGTAGGGACTCAAGCTTTCCAATGTGATTTCTCATTTCCCTGATTTGACCATTCAGTCGTTTCTTCCACCAAGGTTCTGATCTTTTTTGTTTGTTGTTTCCTCTCGCTTTTATGCCAAGAAATTTCCTCACCGCATTTGCTGTTAATTTGAGGATATTGTTGCACTGGTGAAGGTTCCTAGGCCTCAAGATATGGGATGAATTTGTTTACCTTAGCTGATGTTTCTTTTAACTTTTTCCTGTCTACAAACCTTAGGTTCATAGGTTTCCCACTATCATTGTTCATTTCATCTACCACTAAGTTTAGGATATCAACCAAATCTTGTCCTAGCACGTCAGCATTAATTTCCTCAATGGCCGTATCTGTGTTCCAGGTATTATATATTTCAGCATTCAGATCATTGTCTGCTTCGGATGCTTCCTCCGTTCTCACAACCTCTTCATATTCATCTCCCAGTGGCTCGTTTGCCTGGCATACTCCACTCTCCATTTCCAATCTAAACTCTCTGCTGAGTTCCTCCAGTTCCAGCTCGCTTATCCACCCATTAGTTCTTATTAGCCGAGCCTGCCCGGCCAATTTTTGTTCATCTAATTTAAATAGACCAATATCGTTCCATATGCTATGCATCCCTTTCCTATAGCTTTTTCCCTTGGGGTTACTCTTCAGGTAACATTGCATAACAGTTCTATTCAATTCTTTCGTTCAGTTGGTTCTGGTTCCTTTCCTTCTTCTTCTTCCTCCAACACCAGCAGTATTTGGATGACAGCCAGGTCCCTGCTCCTGGGCCAGGGAGCACCTGCTGGGTGAGAGTCTGTCACATGATATTCCAGTCTCCCACTTCACCGTTATTCGAACTGTTTAGGTTCGACATTTAAACACTTTATCAAACAAAAAATTTCTTTGAAAAATCATGGACGACTCACAGCCACACCTTCCTCACAAACTAACACCTCACACCGACACCACCATTGTAAATATTACTACGTTTGTCAACACTAAAAATATAAGCCATGGCAATAATTTAAATTTGTCTCATTCATTTCCCGCCTTTACCAATGACTACAGGTGTTGAAGCCGCCATCCCCACCACCACCACAACGATAACAGAAACAAAAGAAAAAAATAAATTATCTCGTGACATCGAAATGGATTCACCCAGAATCGACTCTTCCACACCGAACACCACTGACGCCACCACCACCACAACTAAAACTACAAAAAACAATAACAAAAATAACAAAACTACAAAAACAACAACAAGAATGAGAATAACAACAAAAACATCAACACCTTGTCGTTTGCCAAAGCAGCTAAAAAAATGCGAAGCAATCCAAGAACTCAGGAGGAATTAGATGAAGCCAAGAGAATAGTAAAGAAAGATGGGAACAGAGTCAGCCTCACGCCCCCCCCCCCCCTCCCTAATAAAATGGAGCATCGGCGCCTATGCACCGTGTCTAATCGGACGATTAACATAAAATCGCGCCGAGTGGAACGGGCATCCGAGGCACAAATCCAAATAGCTTTGGGACATGTGTGGGCGAAGAAAACACACATCAGACGTGGGCAGAAATATGGAACTATGGACGTGTTCTTTTGAACACCACAGGAGGCCAGAGCGCACTGCATGGCCCCATTAAGAAGTGACGACTTCACACTCGTTCCAAGCTATTGTGGCCAGAGACTCGTGAAGATCAGGGTGTCCCACGTTCCACCGGCCATCGAAATTCCCTGGGTAACAGCTGCCGTCCTCGCCGGTATCGTGGCCAACACCAAGATAATCGAGATAGCAAAAGAAAAGCAGGAGAACTGGTCCGGATCTGGGATGGAGCTCCTGATCCAAGCGGAACAAAAAAAGCATTGATGAGATCCCAGATATAATAGACCTCACTGACGACAGCCACCTCACCGTAATCGTCGAGGGTAGAAGGCCTAGGTGTGTGGTTTGTGGTGAAGGAACCCACCTAAGGGCTTTCTGCTAAAAAGTTGAGGCCACATCTGTTACCCACACCAGTGACTCAACCATCAACACCAGCAGCAGCAGAAATGTTAGCAACAATTGTAGCAGCAACAACAGAAGTAATTGTAGCAGCAACAACCCCAGTAACAATAGCCAAACCAACACCCTCACAACCCAACTCGCCAGAACTAGCACCAGCGCCTGCACCATCCACCACGACACAAACAAAACCAACGCCTGTGGAAGATTTTCTACTCCCTGACCTTTCGCAACTGGAGACAGATTGTGACGACGATGAGTCGGAAACGGTATCAGGGAAAAAAAAGAAAGAAAAAGAATCCAAAAAAGAAAAAAATCATCTTCCTTCCCCATCCAAAAACAAAATACAGAGGGAAACAAATAAACTATCAAACAAAAAAGTTAGGACAGCTATACCACCATCCACACCAGCATCACCAACCCCATCACCAGAAACACCAACACCATCCCCATCATTAACCCCAACACCACCATAACCAACAACACAAAAGTCACCAATAAGCGAAACAGAAACAAGGCCACAACAAACGCAAACAAAACAAAACAACCAAAACGATACACACTACACAGCATTAAATTTGAACAACAACCAATTATTACACTACATCCAACACAACACCAGCATCACAGAAAAAGACTACACAACGCCCCAAAAGTTCTCACCAACTCCACACATACAAATCACTCGCATAACACAGAAAACGTATACGACACTAAAACAAAAATTCCCCAAAGACATCGGAGACTTCCGACAAGCACTCTCCAGGAGGATTTATAAAGACATCCTTCCGGAGGAGGCCACAAGCAGTGAAAAAGATGGAGACACCATCCTTCCTCTAAGGTAAGTGGTCTTTCCCATCTTTTCCACTCCATTTCAACATGACCTCACTCAGAATAGGCAGCATAAATGCGCGTGGATTGTGGTCGTCCTGAAAGCAGGGTCACCTGCTGAACGATCTCAGGTCGCTAAACATAGATGTAGTGGCCATCAGCGAGACCTGAATCTCCGAAGCACGGGCTTTCGCACCGCTCTTTGGCGGCTACGATGTGTACGCATCTCCCAGCCGTCCTGGATCGGGGGTTGGAGTTGCTGTGCTTTTAGGGAGAGGTTTGGATCTCGCTTAAAGGCCATCTTCCTGGACCTAGAAGGTAAGTTTGTGGTGCTGGACGTGAGCAGCGGAGACGGGCAAGCTTTCAGGCTAGTGGCCGTCTATGCTCCGACAGGAGCGGGGCGGCCTGATTTCTTCCGGCGTCTGGAGACCTTTCTTGTAACATCCCGCACTTTAGTGTTAGTGGGCGACTGGAACGGGATCTTAGATGCACGCTGGGACTGTGTTGGATTAGCGGATAGAGGAGGAGGGTGTAAGAGCCTCACCCAACTGCTCAGGCGTTTTGAACTGTCTGACAGGTACCGATTGCATTTCCCGTATGTGTCAATGTGGAATTGGACAAACCGCATTGGGTCATCCAGATCATATCTAGATAGAATATTTTGTAGGTAAATAGATAGGTATAGCATAGGCTGTCCACAATTCAAGATAGTCAGCTACACGGACCACCAATTCGTGATTTGTGTGCTTGACTTAGATAGGCTTCATAGACGAGGACCCGGCTACGGAGACCGGATTAGCGAACTAGTTAAGCGGCCTTTGACGGGGGACTTCGTCAACAACAAGTGGTGGTTTGCTCTGAAAAGAGCGATTAGAATAGAGTCCATTAGGTTTAGTAAGGCTTTATCTATTGAGAAAAATAGAGCAGAGGGAGAACTAGTTAGAAAATTAGACGGGACGCCTAGCAAAGGCATCGCGACATGCGTACTTCCGGCGAAATTGGCCCTTGACCAATTCTTCAATGCAAAGCACGAAGGATGCGTTGTCAGTGCTAGGGTGCGTGCTCTCAGATACGAGGGGTCGAAAGCTGTTCAATGGGCCCGAGTGGCGGAGGCGCGTCGTGGCAACAAAGATACGATCCATCCTTTGGTGGACCACGACGGGCACATGCTACTCGATGCCGGGCGAATGTGTGTAGCTTTTCAGCGACACTTGGCACCGCTGTTCGGGGGCAGCGGCGGGCCGGATCGAAGGATGACTTTAGTGTCTACCTCGACGGAGTGCCTCGGCTTCCGGCCACTGAGACGGAGTGTTGCGAAAAGCAGATAACAATCGCTGAAGTATGGGAGGCAATGACTGGCTGCACAAGGGGTAAATCGCCTGGTTTGGATGGTCTGCCTTATGAACTTTACGTACAGATGCCAGACCTGTTCGGAGGCCTCTTGGCGGATGTCTATTGCAACTGGCAACAGAATGGGAGGTTTTTCCCAGCTCTGTGAGCCGAGGAGCGGTGGCGCTGCTGAGAAAAGATCCGAACAAGGGGGATAACATAGATAATTTCCGGCCCATAACTCTGTTAAACACAGAGTTCAAGATTTTGGCCAAGGTGCTAGCAAAGAGGTTGCCGCTTCTCGTTGGTGGTCTGGTGGGAGAGGCGCAGACATGCGCCATTCCCGACAGATCCATCCACGGCAACCTCCACCTCATGCGATACATCGTGGAGCGGATAGCTAGGGAACCTGGCACGGGTGGGTGCTTGATCAATTTAGATCAGTCGAAAGCTTTCGATAGGGTCGACCATCGTTACCTAGCGGCATTCCTGAGGGCGGCTGGCTTTGGACCCGTCTTCAGAGGCTGGATCGCTGCCATGCACAGCAACATCTGCTCTGTGGTGAGAGTGAACGGTCACCTTTCGGAACCTTTCAACATCATGCGCTCGGTCCGCCAATGATGTCCCCTCTCGTGTCTCTTGTACGTATTGACTCTCGAGCCATTACTGCACAAACTGGAGATGTTGATCCCGCGCTAACTAGGATGCGGAAGATCAGTGTCATCATATGCAGACGATGTCACCGTAGTGGTGTCGAACGCCAAACACATCGAGGCGATCGGCACTACACTAAGAGAATACGAATCGGTGACAGGAGCAATGATCAACCAGGAAAAGTCAGTGGGTCTGCAGCTCGGCACCTGGAGAGGCTGGTCTATGCCGTCCAACAGCGTCGTCGGGCGCTGGACGGACGGACCGGTAAAATTGCTAGGGGTCTGGTTCGGTCCGGACCTCCAGACGGACAAAAACTGGGATGAGGTGACGAGCAGGGTGGCTTCTCTAACCCAGAAATAGGCGGAGTGGAAGCTATCCCTGAATGGTCGAGCGGAGGTGGCAAACCGTACATCGCGTCCAACATCTACTACCGCCTGACCGTCGTACCTTGTCCTAAGCCCCGTCTGATTGCGCTGGAGCGTTTGCTCTTTCGCTTTTTGTGGAAGGGACGCATTCCGATGGTCAGGCGGTCCATCTTCTGTCAAGACCCGCTACGTGGAGGGCTGGGCATGCCGTGGCTGATGATGCGCAGAGACGCGCTCAAGCTACGACATCTCCACCTCTTCCTTGACGGTGATCAAGTGTGGTCGCAGTTTGTTAGACGCGACTTTCCCCAGCTCGTATCCTTAACGGAGCTGCAGTCCTGGTTCAAGCAAAGACCGAGAGGGAGCTCTTGGATTCTAGAATTTCTTCAGGTGCTCACAGCCCTCGACCAATCGGGCATGTGATCGGTGGAAAATCCACCTTGGCGTTATATAGAGGATTAGTGGAGAGGAAGAGTGACGACGTACTTGGAGAAACTCTAGGCGTCGACGAAAATCAACTAGCCAATCTCTTCCGAAGAACTTTCGGGCCGGGGCCTATGGACATCTTCCAGAAATCTCTGGCCTGGCAGTGCTACCGTGGAGCTTTGCCAGTTCGGGATAAACTCTACAGGCATGGAGGTGCTGTCAGCTGGGCATGTCCGAGATGCGCGCTGGGTGACAAATCCGTCCTGCACGCACTCGTCCAGTGTCCGAGCATTGTTGACTTGTGGGTTTATGTCGAACACCTGCTGTCACGTGTAGGACGGATCCAGCTATCAGCTGAGTCCATCGTGAGGATTGCCCCGCCCTCTTCCTTAGCCGGGAAGGGCAGGCAGTTTTTATCTGTCTGGTGGCCATGGCGAAAGAGATAGTGTGGTGGAGACGTTTGAAAGGGCTGAAGACGAGCACTTACCTCTTCGGTGATGCCCTGATTAACTTTTTCAAATTTCATTTCAAAAGGAAAATCAGCGTAGAGGGGGGAGTGCTCTCTTCCCAGCATTTTGTTGAAAGATGGGTGAGAGAAGCAAGTATGGCCCGAGTGAATGGGCCTACTCTGAGTATGTGTCTGTAAATTAAAGGTGGAAAACTGGGAGAGGGCACTTGCCCTGGTGGTCAGGGTCACTGTGGCCTTTTAATGGGCTTTCTCCACAAATGTCCCTCAGAAGTCTCCTCCCTATTGGGGAATTTTTCATTGTTATTTTTTTGTTACATCCTCTGTTTTTGCTTTTTACACGCAGAAATGCACATTTGTACCGTCCTGTATTGCCCTGTACTGTCCTTAATGTCCACTTTATGTAAACCCTTGTGGTTAATAAAGAAAGTATTATTATTATTATTATTATTATTATTATTATTTATTATTATTAATTGGCAGTATCGGTAGAGCGTCAGACAACATGCTTTTCAGCATAGAGTTATGGCTCTTTGTGTTCTGAGTTCAAATCCCGCCGACGTTACCTTTGCCTTTCATCCTTACTAGGTCGATAAATTAAAGAACCAGTAATGCACTAGGGTCGTTTTAATCGATATTTCCCTCTCCCCAAAGTACTGGCCTTGTGCCAGTAGAAACAATTATTATTATTATTGGATTGGCAGTATCGGTAGAGGGTCGGAGGCCATGCTTTGACGCATAGAGTTACGGCCCTTGTCATTCTGAGCCAAATCCCGCCGAGGTTAACTTTGCCTTTTATCCCTACGGGGTCAATAAATTAAAGTACCAGTAATACACTGGATAATTGCTGCCCTTGTGCCAAAAGTAGAAACAATTATTATTATTATTATTATTATTTGCAACTGCGCATGTAATTCTGAGTTAGCAATCTCATATCTTTCACCATTATAAATCAGACTATTTCACGATATCAAAAATGTAAATTATATTCTGTGATCATTTTAACGAGCTTTTTAATGCACCATGTAATCTGAACAAGTGAAGTCAAGATATTTCAACCGCTTGCATATGTTATTTCATGTTAACGTTGAGAAAATCATAGAAGTCAGAAATCCTATATCCTTTCCAAGTAATTTGGATGGTTTTTGTATTTATGGAGAAGGAAATTTTATGTGTTATATACACAAAACCATTAAATATATGACGATATTTCAATTCACTATTAAACCCATTTCGTTTCTCATACGTCAGTTACATCTTACAGAGCAGCCATGACGTGACAACTGCATTAGATGTTCCCCTAAAATATAGGGCATTTATATATCTGTCAAAAGAATGCCAATTTTATCTATCTTCCTTCTACAAATGAAGACAATTTATGCATAGTGTAGGTTATATAATCGCCAAATTATTGCTCAATTTATATCTAATCTTATATTGATGCACACTGGTAAATTTAATAAAGCACATCCTTTGTGAATTGTTGTGAAGTTTAATACCTAACTACATTATATGTTAATCTATTCAGACAGTTTAATTCATAGATCTAGCATCATGCCATATAAACTAAAATGAAAAAAAAAAAAAGAAAATCAATATTCTAGCTGCTAATGCATAATGTGAGGCAGGGATTTTAATGCGTTAAAGATTTACATCCAAAGATACTAAACGACACTAATTTCGTATTCAGAGTGTCAGTAGTAAATAGTTAATTCATTCAGGGACTAAGATTAAGTTTCTTTCAATATCTTTTTGTGAGGTCGTAACCATCTCTCTGTATCTTCAACTTAAAGACGGAACAATATATAGACACGGTATATATATATATATATATATATATATATATATATATATATATATATATATATATATACAGTATTTTCCGTTGTGTTGTAATATAAATATTACACACAGTAGATTGACAGCTCACGTAGAGTTTGCTCGACGGTTCCAGTTGTAGTTCCAAAAGTAATCCGGAGAAAAATAGAAAGATTAGAATGGATACAGTTTAGTTGAAAGGAATTTATTGACACGTGTTTCTATAACAGTTACATAACCTGAAAACAGCTGTTTTCAGGTTATGTAACTGTTATAGAAACACGTGTCAATAAATTCCTTTCAACTAAACTGTATCCATTCAAATCTTTCTATATATATATATATATATATATATATATATATATATATATATATATATATATATATATATAACCAGTCAATTCATCGGAGCTTCATCACAAGCTCCGATGATTGACTGGTTACAACTATGTATTGGTGATCGAATGACGTGAAAATAAGCTGGTAGCGATCTCTAGCCCTACCAGTTCAAAGAACCAATTGTCAGCAATGAGATTAAAAACCTTTTTTGTATAGCAAACCGTGTCACTCTTCTTTCATGATTTATCATTACGCCAAGTGTTAACAACATAGAAATCACCGCGTACTCGCAGCATCACTATGGAAACGACTTGTAGAGTCAAATTTAGCCAAGCGTTGATATCATCCACTACTCGGAGTACCCTAACTCGACTACACCTAAGTGGACTACCTATAACATAATCTGTTACCCCGTATATATATATTTATATATATATATATATATATATATACGAGGTGGGTCAGAAAAGTTCCAGGACTGGTGTCACAAAAGAAGTATTTCAAACCCAAACTTCACACTAAGACGTTTCTCCTTCAAAGTAATCCCCCTGGAGTATGTAACTGTAATATTAGCTCTGCGCAGCGATCAAACTTTTTTCCTCATAATTGTATATACATGTCCTCTGTTTCAGGTCGTTAAGCAATGAGCACAGAGCAAAGAACAACCTTGAAAACTCCGTCAGAAACACTGGGATAGCTGCAGCAAGTGTATGGAGATGAGACGATGTCACGCTCACGTGTTTTTCAGAAGTGCAAGAGGCTTAAAGAAGGACGCGAGGACGTGGAAGATTACCCCAGGAGCGGAAGGCCCTCAACAAGCAGGACTGAGGTCAATGTTGAGGGCCTCAGGCAGATGGTGCGTAGCGATCGACGGCTGACTGCTCGAATCATGGCAAATGAGCTGGGCTTGATTTTGGACAGCGTCTGGAAGATTCTCACTGAAGATTTGGATATGCGGAAAGTCTGCGCGAAGACGATGCCAAAACTGCTGAACGATGACCCGAAGGGTCGACGGGATGCAAGTGTGCCAGGACATCCTCGAGCGACTTGAAGCCGAACCAAACTTGCTAGCGACAGTCATCACCGGTGATGAGTCATGGATCTTTGAGTACAACCCGGAGGGGAGCCGTTTTGAAGACGTGGACGAAATCAAAAAGGCCCTGACGACGGAACTGCGGAGGATCCCGGAAGAATACTTCCAGGAGTGCATGCAACCGTGGCCCAAAAGGATAGAAAACTGTATTAGATTCCAGGGGGATTACTTTGAAGGAGAAAACTCTTAGTGTGAAGTATTTGTTTGAAATAAATCTTTTGTAACATCAGTCCTGGAACTTTTCTGGCCCACCTCTTATATATATATATATATATATATATATATATAAATATATATATATATATAACACATAAATAAATACATATAAATATATATATATATATATATATATACAGATGAAAAAATATATATATATATATATATATATATATATATATATATATATATATATATATATAGTAATGATAATAGTAATAATAATAATAATAATAATAATAATAATAATAATAATAATAATAATAATAAGACAATGGGAAGAAGACGCACGAGGTGGCGGAAGGTCAGAGAATGGGAAGAAGACGCACGAGGTGGCGGAAGGTCATGAAATCGCTCCCGTAAGTTTTGAATTTTTAACATATTTAAATTATTTGTGAAATAACAACTCTTAGTACAAATGCTACGTAAAGCATCCGGCTTGAGCCCAAAAAAATTCGGACCCAAAATATATTGTTATAAGGCTCAAATATTCAAATATTCAACTTTGTATTGTACATTGTATATTCAAAAAAGAAAATGGCTATAAATGGAAGAAGAACCCCCCCCCCCTCTGTCTACGCTATATAGAACAGCCAAACAGCACCAGAAACTAGATACAACACCTACCCCATCACCTCTCTGTGTACACTAAACACAACAGCCAGATAACGGCAATTTCACCACCACCACTCACTACTGCCATCATTACCACCACTATCCCATCACCGCCGCCACCACTCCTTCATTGCTACCACCGCTACAACACCATCACTACAGTAATACGATCACATCACCACCACCACTGCCTCGGTATCGACATCACTACCACCACTGTCTTAGTATTGATACCGCCGCTACTGTCTCCCACATCTCCCCGCCGCCACCACTCCTTCAATGCTACCACCACTATTCCCCTGTTAACTTGAGAGAGAAAGGGAAAGGTGGCGGTATCACTAGACAAGGGAGAGGCTAGCAAAATATATAAATAGATTGACTTAGTGACCTGGCCAAGGCCAAACGTCAATATCAACAACTATGGGACTGCTGGCTCACCCCTTCCTCACCAACAATATAAAAAGCCCCGGCACCACCACCGACATAGCCAACAACAATAAAAGCCAACTACAACAAAAAGTATATTATATTATTGTAATGCACTGGGTGATTGCTGGCCTTGTGCTTGGAGTGGAGACAATTATTAATAATTTCATTCTCAAGCCACGCAATGCTCACATTAAGGAACCACTCATGATAATAACAATTTAAAAAAAAACAACAAAAAGAAAACCCCGTGACCAAGAAATACCGGGATGGCGTCCGGCGGGGAATAGCCGTGTCTCTAGGGGAGTACGACCCCTCTAGTCTTGGTTGACACTCGTTCTAGAAGTGGTAACACGAAATGATTACCCCTTGGCGGATAAGGATAAAACGCGAGAAAACAAAGTAAATGTCTAATGATAAAATCTCATACCGGATCGGCCGTCACCCGGGTAAAAAAGGACGGCGTCCCTCAGAGAGGAGCCAGACTGGGGTCGAAAAATCAGCTAATGGTTCAAACTTCCCATCACTTTCTAGATTCTATAAGGACAATAATATGTTCAAAAACAACCAAAGAAACTTCTACAGAAAAACTGGTAAGTCAACAATAACTGCTAAATCAATATCACCCAAGGAGGAAGTGCAAGAATTCTGGGAAAAGATCTGGGCCGAAGAAAAAGTTCATAACATACATGCCCCATGGATAGACAGACAAATGAAAGATACAGCTCACCTTGAGGAACAAACATGGGAAAATATAACAGTTGAACAGTTGCGCTTGGCTCTAAGAAAAACCAGCAAATGGAAATCCCCAGGAAAAGACAAAATACAAAACTTTTGGATAAATGCCTTCACAGAGTCTCATGAGCTGTTAGCCCAACTTTACAATGAAATAGTTAAGGAGCCAGAAATGATAACTTCATGGCTAGTTAACGGCATTACATTCCTGCTGCCGAAGAATGATGAGACAAACAATCCCAAAAATTACAGACCGATAACTTGCTTGACCACAATGTATAAAATTTTAACATCAGTCCTAACTGAATACACATATGACCACCTGATAACAAATGACCTATTTCCCATTGAGCAGAAAGGGTGTAAACGAGGCTCATATGGCTGTAAGGATCAGCTTCTGGTTAACAAAATGATACTGGAAGATTGTCATAATAGACACACAAATCTATCGATTGCTTGGATAGATTATAAAAAAGCATTTGATAGTTTGCCACACAGTTGGATTGAAAAATGTTTAGAGATGTTCAAAGTATCCCCCGTTGTCAGGAGGTTTTTGTCATTCAGTATGAAGACATGGAAAACGACACTCCTTTTGAATAGTGAAACAAAATCACTGTAAGCTGGAGAAGTTAATATTAATTGTGGAATTTTTCAGGGTGACTCTTTATCACCGCTTTTATTCTGCATCGCACTTATACCATTAAGTAAAATGCTCAATGAAACAAAACATGGATATAAAGTCTATGACAAAACCATTAATCACCTGTTCTACTTGGATGACCTGAAACTATTTGCAAAAAATGATGAACAATTGCAAGGGCTATTATCCACTGTGAAGCAGTTCAGTGATGACATTAAAATGGAGTTTGGACTAGATAAATGCGCCAAAGCAACGTTCACCAGAGGAAAGCTGCTGAAGTTTTCAGACATTAATCTTGATCGGGGGAACGTGATAAGAGAACTTGATCAAGAAAAAACTTACAAATATCTAGGTGTTTGTGAAGGAGACGGAATCAAGCACTCGACAATGAGGGAAAGGATAAGGAAGGAATGTTACCGCAGAGTAAGAGCCATCTTAAGAACGGAATTGAAGGCAAGAAATAGGATCGATGCCATAAACACGCTTGCCATACCAGTAGTAACCTACAGTTACAATGTCATCAACTGGTCAAGCACAGAGATCCGTAGGCTCGATACAAAAGTTCGAAAATTCTTAACCATGCACAGAATGCATCACCCTAAGGCAGATGTAGATAGAATATATCTCCCTAGGAAAGAAGGAGGACGTGGGTTAATCCAGTTAGACATTGCGTTGAAAACTGCAACAATTGGATTATCTACATATCTAAGGGAATCACATGATTGGATGATCAAACTCGTTTTGAAACACGAAAGCATCAAAAGATCATATTCCATTACAAAAGATGCACAAAGATACAGTAATGGACTACAAATTTCAGAAGTCCCATTTACTGCTGAAATGGAAAACACAGAAAAAGCAAAGCAGGTAAAAGTAACTGCAAAGAAAGAACTGCTACAGAAACTGGCTAAGAAATGGCAAGAAAAGCCTCTGTATGGAAAATACCCAGAGCGAGCTAACAATCCTGATGTTGACAAAACTTTAACCCATCAGTGGTTGGCATCCTCTGGACTGAAATCGGAGACTGAAGGACTGATTATATCGGCACAAGATCAGTGTCTGCCAACAAAAAATTACCAAGCCAACATAATAAAAAATGGGTGCAGCCCATTATGCCGTGTATACAAAAAACAACCAGAGACCATTGACCATATAATTTCAATGTGCAGTACTATAGCTCCAACCGAATACCTAAACAGGCATGACAGAGCTGCACAATACATACATTGGATAATGTGTAAGCATTTTGACCTGCCCCATCAAAAGAATTGGTGGGAGCATCAACCACCTCCCATACTTGAAAAAGATCACATCTCAATCTTGTGGAACTTTAGCATCCAAACAGACCGAAAAATAGATGCAAATAGACCTGATATAATATTGAAGGACTTTAAAAAGAGGGTATGCCTGCTAATTGATATGTCCGTTCCAATAGACAAGAATGTATCTATAAAAACATTTGAAAAATTGAGCAAGTATAAGGACCTGGAGATAGAAATTGGAAAAATGTGGAAATTGAGAACTAAAATAATACCAGTGGTTGTAGGCGCTCTGGGAATGATTCCTAAGGGGTCTAATGATTACATATCGCAAATACCAGGAAACCCGCGTATAGGAGAAATACAAAAGATAGTACTAATGGGAACTGCCCATATACTAAGGAAGATTCTGTCAATATAAGTACATCACAAGTCTAAACACTAAAGATGCATGTGTGAATATGTATGTTCTTTCTTGAACATGGCGGACCTTGTTGTCTCTTGAGGTCACTGGTTGTGACTTGGTGATAACTCGTATGAACATAAAGCAAGATAAATGCAACTGTAATAATAATAATAATAGTAATAATAATAAATTTGAAGACTAAAATCCAAAGAGGGCTCAATAAGGCTAAATATATATCAAATATATAAGAACCGTAGAGCAAATATTTATTAAAATAACAGATTAAAGTTTAAGCAAAGAATCGCTGCTTTCACCCTTAACGAGATCTTCTGAAACTAACAAAGTCAATCTGTAAACACAGAAGTGGATACTTCAAAAAACGTTGCAACCGGAGGAAGACAGGAAGACGATACTTTGGCTCGTGGAAACGTTCCCAGGCAAAGAACGGGAAAAAAACGAATATAATACGTCATTAGTATGAGCGGTGAAAAACAATTACGCGCAAAGACAGAACCACGGTTATGGTATAAAAGAAGTCGTAGACTAATTTTCTCTTAGTTGGTTCATAGAGACGATCTGGCAATGAACGGAAATAACGAAGATAATACGTCATATGTGGAGCGTGGAGGAGAATTGCACGCAAAGACAAAACCACGTAAATGGTCTAGCTGAAGTCGTAGACTAAAATTCTAACTAGGAAACCGAATGAATCTCCGCTTCAGAGTTAAGAATAAAGTAACAAATACAATACCGAGGTAATAGAAATTAAATAAATACATACACGCATGCAAAACCGTACATACACAAGCATACGCGAAAACACTTGCCATAGGTATACAAAACCACGCACATATAAATATGTGTGTGTGTGTGCGTGTATACAAATAAATAAATAATTAAATAAACGTATATAAATAAATAAATACGTACATAACAAGTGTACACACATACCTACATGTAAATACACAAATGTTCGGAGAAGTACGCCAACCAAAACATGACTACGCATATACACACACCCTACATACGTACAAACCTGCATACTGACACAGACGCAAAACTCCCGTATACACATACCCAAACCATATGTACCAGAAATAAAATTATACACCATAATATATACAATCAAATATACGTACGAGAAAGTATACGGACCTTCACAAAACATACATGTAATATATACTTACCTAAGCGAATTATCGTCTTCCTGTATTCCTCCGGTTGCAACGTTTTTTGAAATATACACTTCCGCGTTTACAAATTGACTTTGTTAGTTTCAGAAGATCCCGTTAAGGGTGAAAGCATCGATTCTTTGCTTAAACTTTAATCTGTTATTTTAATAAATATATATATATATACAGATAATAATATATACATATATATATATATATATACAGATAAAAATATATACATATATATATATATATATATATATATATATATATATATATATATATATATATATATATATATATATATATATACATATATATATATATAGAATTAATATATCTACTAACATATATATACAGATGCATACCTATGCCAGCAAATATATAGGTTTTGTCTTAGTAACTTTGTCGTTCAATGCATGGGGATGCAGAACAATAATATGAAAGACGTAAAATATATATATATATATGTATATATATATATATATATATACAGATAAAAATATATACATACATATATACAGATAACAATATATACCAACCTTCCAGGGGTCCGGGTAAGTTTTTCAATCACATATATTTTTATTTCTTTGACCCGAATTACTTGATCGTTTTTTTTTTGCTGTGCCGATCATTGTTTAACCGTTGTCTCAGTGTGTTTGGCCTCGAAAGTTTGTTATAGCTCTGGTTCATCTGAATCATTGAGCACTTGCCACACATCTCGGTTGTTTTTCTTTATTTCGAGGGCCGAAATGCGATTCTCGATAATTTGTTTGTACATATATATATATATATATATATATATATACAGATAAAAAAAAAAGTATATATATATATATATATATATATATAGAGAGAGAGAGAGAGAGAGAGAGATAGAGGGGGGGGGGGGAGAGAGAGACAAATATATATAAATATATATATAAATATATATATATATATAGAGAGAGAGATATATATATATATAGAGAGAGAGATATATATATATATATAGAGAGAGAGAGATAAATATATATATATATATATATATATATATATATATATATATATATATATTAGTTTTGCGAGGTTTTTTATATGAAATCGTGTGTCGAAACAAATATTGTTATACTTGGGGAGGCTCTTTTTTCTGTAATATTGCCAGAATTAATAACAGAACACACTCACTGTTTGGTTGGTTTTTGCTTCTCGCTTTTGTGTCTTTTATATCGGTAATCTAATATACTCGGTCCTCAATGTTGCCATTGACTGACCGGCGGTCAAAAATAATACAGATACAATATAGACACAGACACATATATATAGTTTATCATAAATCTTTCGTTACAATAGCAGGAAAGTGAGAAATAGTGATAATGGTAATAATACTAACGATAGGCAGAACAACAACAACCACAATAATAATAATAATAGAAACATTAACCACAGACACAGCAGCAGCGACCACAGTAGTAATAACGGTAACAATATAAACAACAACAACAACAATAACCACAGTGGTAATAATGGAAATAGTACATGTAGCAACATCAATTATGGACACAACAAAAACAAGAAACATAATAAAAGTAACAACCACAATGGTAGAAATAATAGTATCAACAACAATAACGGTGAAGTAAACAACAATACATCTAGCAATCATAAGAATAATAATAATGCTAATGATAGAAACAACAACAACCACCATGATAACAATAATAGCACCACACACAACTATGACGATAGATATAATGGCAACCCCCTAGAGAAACTATTTTTCAACCCAGCTGACAAAACATATAAGATGGGTAATATCTATCCTACGAGGTTACCCTTTAATAAAAGAGTTTGCATACGACAACAAATAGATGACGAGACAGAGGCACAGTTCACCATAGCTAGAAATAAGATTAGACAAATAGTAGACAGGTATACTAAGAGACAGAGCAGACCAGAGGCCCAACAACTTGAGAGGAAACCTGTAAAATGCTTGGTTAGCCTCAAGCAGCAGCGCACAAGGGGTGGTGAGGTAGTATGTCTACCCACGGATAAGTCTGGTAGGATGTCAATAGATAGCATGCCGAACTACATCAAGGCTATGCAAACCCACATCACCAACACGAGCGAAATTGCACAAGCACACGATGGCAGAGAGAAAATCCTCAACGCTCACATGATGATGTGGACTGACATCTTAAAGCCAAGCAGACGCACTGCCAACAACTGCCAGGCGTCTAACAATAGCATACCACCCTTGTATGGGCTCCGCAAAGATCACAAGACAGTCGACGACCCGACAACAGGACCACCAACAAGACCCGTATGCGGAGCTAATATAGCTGGCAACTACAGGATCTCCTACTTCCTCTCAATGGTTATACGCCCCATAATCAAGATGTCCCCAGATGTATGTGACAGTACAGAGGACCTCCTCAGCAGAATCAGTGAGTGCAACAAAAACAGGAACCTATCCAACTGCATAATAGGCAGCATGGATGTGGTGTCACTGTACCCATCCATTAACATTGATTTTGCTGTGAAAAGATGTGTGAAGATGATCATTGAGAGTGAGGTGGAGTTCTGCCACGTCGACACAGACGAACTGAGCCTCCTACTTAGACTTACCTACGACACTGACTACCTAGACAGCCATGACCTTAGACGTTTCTGCCCTAGTAGACCTATAAGAGGTAGACCCCCCACCATAACCTCAATGGCAAAAAAGACTTTCATGGGAAGGTGGATTGGGTGGACCAAAGCTATACGGACCCCCCAAAACACTGATCAGGTAAGAAAAATGGTCGCACATGCAATAGGGGCTAGTATGAAAACTACCCTAAAGGGCCACATATTTAAGTTCAACGATAAGATCTACACCCAAAATGAGGGAGCAGCCATCGGCGTCAGCATAGCTGGTGATGTTACCAACCTTTTCATGGTATGGTGGGAAAGGAGACTTAAAGATCTCCTTAATGAGAGCTCCATAGACCTCATCATGTACTCTCGTTATGTAGACGATATCAATATAGTTATAAGAACACCCCCACTAGAGAGCACTAAC
>OZ024742.1:76748384-76773384 GCA_964016885.1 Eledone cirrhosa | reverse complement strand
ATATATATATATATATATATACATATACATATAAATATATATATACAATAATATGCAGCCAGTAATAAAGTATCCAGATTGCATCTTACACATTTTATTCACACATGACATGCTTTTTGCTATTGAGCTGCTCATGGTGTAATCAATCACCATTGGTCTCGCATCGGTATTCTACAGCTTCTTATGCTGATAATTAATGTATATAATACTTATGCTTGTCTGCTATATTTTTCGTCCCAGTTTTCTTCTATTAACAACAGGTTATAAGTCATATGTTACCTATAGTATATTGATTTTTGAAAGATACCATGAGAGTTGTTTACCCAAAATTTCGGTTAAATACACTATGTGTTTACACTTTGTAGAATTATATTTTTAGTAACGATTAGAATGCATTTATGTCGAGAACATTATTATTTATTATTTGGCCAACATAAATAGTTTACATATAAAGTATCATATATGCTTTGTTCCTTAATATACTCCTTCATAGTGAGTAATTTTACTCACTAAATAAAATATCCACTCGAATAATGAAATATATCATTGTTAGTAGAGTTAAAGCGTATTTGATTGAACATATAGATTAAACTACGGAAATAAAAGTGTTTCGTACACAATATCAATGAATACAAACAATAATATTAATATTTAGAGTCAACATAAACACAAACATAAAGAAACAAAATTTAAAATATCCTGCTCAACGAAAAATATTATTGATTTTATGAGATAGGCTGATTTTTAATCACAAAAACAAATGATTTTAATAACAGAAACAGTAAAGACAATGAAACTGTTGAACTTGAGAACCTGAAGAGATGAAAAATAAACTAAAATTTACCAATTCGATTGTGGCGTAGGAAGAATTATCACGTTCTTAAAATATGTCTCGTAATTTTTGACATAGGAAATGATTCAGAGATGTATATGTCAAACATGTCAGAAATATCGATAAAATATTTCAATTTCATTAAAATCGACAAATATATGATAAAACAATTTAAATCAATCAGAAATGTATTCTTCTTCGCTTATTACAAATAAAATAAATTTTCCCTACGTGAATAAATTTAACAAATAACTATGCAGAAAATAAAGATAGGGAAACGATCTTCTGAACCAGGTTAGATTTAAAGAATACAATCTTTTAAAGTAATCTATACTAATGAATAAAGTGTATCAGTGTAATCAGGATGAAAAGAATTATCGTACAAAATTGTAAATAAATTAATGAAATACAATAAAGATTGGTAATGGAAATTCATTATTATCCATCAATATATACGCTAATCTGGCCAAGGTAATGTAAACACATATTTTACAATTTTTTCATGGACAGAAATGTAGATTATTCAGCCAAACATTTTAGGGACTGTCTAACTGACTATTGTATGTCCGCTGATTATAAGTGTATATATTTTCTATGAATGAGAACGTCACTAAATCTGAAACACTAATTTGCATAATTAGTTTTCGTAGAAATTATAAAATGACGTATGTGTGAAGTTGAATACGCACGGCAACGAGTGCTGATGTTTTGTATAGCAGTATTTATGTAAATCGGTATTTCAAATTCGATAGAGTTTATTCAGAATTCCTATTTTTGCATTTATACTTGTAATTCAGGTACGCATTAAAGTAGTTTCTCAGTTATCAAACCACCCACCTCGCCAAAAGAAAAGAACTGATTACGCTGAAAATAATGTTTACTTCCATTGAAGTAATTGTAAAACGAGCTTTTACATTTTTTCCAATCCACATCGACGAAGAATTATTTAATATTGCAATTTATCAGAATCATTCGTTTTTGCTTGAGCTATTTGTTTTGTATGTATCTTGATCCAGGATCTTGAAATCACTCACGAAGGAGGAACCACTGCCTGGACTCCTTCTACCGACTACTGTTTCTTGCCAGTCTTGGCCATGAGGGTCCCAGGGGATAGGTGATATCGTCTCACATGCATATATATATATATATATATTATTTTTCAAACACGTCTATAGCACCGAGATTCACCAAAACCTATTATTGTGAAACATATAATAATATGAGATGTGCGGCTGGAAGCAAATGCGATGCACCGGACTCGGTAAAAATATTTATACCTTTTACAGATACTGCTCAAACCCCAGATTCCATAACATTCTTGCTCTTAGCATATAGGTGCTTGTTTTCTAAGTCTAGTACTGACAAACGTACATTCCTAAAATGAAATATCTCGTATTATTCTAATGGGTAGAATAATTAATAGAAGAATTATATGGCGAATCTTAAAGAATTTATCATTAAACTACATTTGGGCAGTTTATTCAGTCATGTGAATGTGCGTTGCTTAAAGAGGTTTCTGTCAGTAGTTGCGGCTGATATATAGTATCAGCAATTGAAAGACCAGTGGAAGCATTATTTCCTTGGTCCGATTTGATGCCTCCCACCCCAATCTGGTATTCTAATGAAGTCTGAGATCATATCGATTAGTTAGGGGATTCGTTAGTTCGCTACAATTAACTGATAACAATTCATTATTAATTTCAATCTGCATTGCATCCTCAAATTAATATTAGAAAATGACAAATTTAAAATGTAATCGATCTTAAGGAATTTCACTTTCTTGTTTCATAGAACAAGACTGGATCAATAAAGATCGTATTTTATCCATAACACGATGACCTCGCATTGTCGACTACAAAAAAACTTTTAGGTATTCCCACATCTTATTCCCCGCATTAGCTGCTATGTTTAAGTTCGATTTACTAAGTATTCAATCTTCAAACCGATATTGGTTGCTTTACTTAAAACACCTATTCAATAGATAGGTGTATTATGTTATGCACACGAGTTTGCCAGTACTTTGAGGATATGAAAAATTGCGATCGGGCTTATATGAGTCGTACTAAATGAGTCATTCATATATAATATGTACATTTCCGAGTGGCGTCGGCAGTTATCCACTGTTACAAAATGTACTCAATGCGTTGATAGAGTATAGGCATTTTATTGTGTATAGATATGACGAAAACTGTTTTATTCGTTTGAAATATTATCCATATTATCTAACCCTTTTCATTCGTGTTACTATTCTCTCGAACTAAGAGTTATTATCGAACTTGAACGTGCAATAAGTTATCTAAATAATAGATTGTTTGCCAATCTATTTGCTTTACCTAAAATATTTCACGCAAACGATCAAGCTAAAACCGTTTTGGTGAACGGGTAGGGACGTTTTAGAAAAATATGAGAATATTTTCCTTACAATGTTGAATTTTCCTTTTCTTGGGTTCTTACGTGTTTGCCAATCTGTTTTCATTATTTGAAATATTTGCAATAGAATTTAAATTTAAATAATATGAAATAGTGAAAAGAAATATAAATAAAATTAGATAACTGACAGTGACTCATTAGCTCAAATAATTTAGTAAAAAGAAATGTCAGAAAAATAATATCAGTTATTTGAACTACTTCTATGAAGTATTTGGTGTACTTTAAAATAATTGTTACGGTAAAATAGAACTAAGCTTAAGATATAGTTGTTTACTTGAAATAAATTACAGAACAGTGAAATTCTGATAATGGGATTTTGTAAACCAAAATATGAAAATAAGATTTTGCAAAATAACAAAACTATTTTAGGTCAATAAAAATCTAAATAAATAGAAAGGCCAGAAGAGAAGGATATTGCCGGGAAATGACCACAAATGGAAATAATAATCTCAAAATTTAATGACAATAGAAGAGAAATTATGTTAGATCAATACCAAATGAAATAGAAATATAGAACTAAAAACAATAAGCTTTTGAGGAAAAGGAAATAGATTAACAATAAAGCATAATAAATTGAGGAAATAATAAAATCAGATAAGGAAGAAGAAAATATTTTGCCAATTCTATTACATATATTGAATATATCTAGCAATTACGCTGAATCTCATATCAGTGGAATTTGTGCCACTTTCTTTCTCACATAACGTACAATTTTTATTTTAATAGCTTGTTCAACAATCCTCTTGTCAACTCCACTATTAATACGAATAAGCACAATATCACTAAAAATGATTCCTACCTTAGATTCAAGGCCACATAATATGTTGGCGAGTTTGTTGTTGGTGGTGCTACTCGATAAAATTAATTCCTGTACTAGACTGATTTTAGGATTTCTCGAACTCGGAAGTTTGAAAGGCAATCTAAAAAAATGAATTTATGTAACTAAATTACTCAAAGCATTTCGTTTAGCATTCTACTGAATTTGCGAATCATGACATAACTGTTTTATTTTTCTTAAATGTACAGCTTTGTTAGAATAATAATTAAAAAGAAGAATTAATTGGTTAGGGGTTTGGATTTTGTCTGTGCTCAAGATAGGGGAGTAGCATAATAAGTGAATGTATAAATTTCAATAAAATATTATTTTTTCTATGATAAAAACTGATTTTGTATCTATGAAAAACATACTAAAACGTGAAGAACATATATACGTATTTGTTTATGCATGAACATTCAATGCATTTCGATTTGTTTCAGGAAATCACGTTTTTGCATGGATGTAGATATATATTTCTGTGTGTGTCACGACATTCACCTTAACGGATTAGGGTTTAACTTATATTTCTTGCATGACCAATTGAAAATTACACAAAGAATAATAGCACTAAATGCATTTCTGCCCAAAATACAATACAGAAGCACATAAATAGTAAATAGAACAAATCCTTCAAAAATAGAACTATTTATGCTATTCATTGCACAGCAAATGAAGGAATATTAGTCTTAATCATTTAAATGTTTCCATTATGAAATCAAACTGAACTTCACCATGCATAATAACAGAATGTCTTATTTAGTAATCATTAGCAAATTTAGATACGCCACAATATCACGATAGTATTTATTCATCGAGGATTGTATATGAGAATAGTTTACCTGTAAAAGAATTACGTTGAATTTGGTAATTGCTCTTATGTAGTCATATAATTGTTTCTACTTTTGGCACAAGGCCAGCAATCAACCAGTGTATTACTGGTACTTTATTTTATCGATCCCGTAAGGATGAAAGGCAAAGTTAACCAAGGCGGGATTTGAACTCAGATCATAAAGGGACGTAACTCTATGCTTCAAAGCATGGTGTCCGACTCTCTACCGATACTGCCAATCCACCGATATAATGCCCATCAATTTATTTTCAAAAGTCTGTGAGATAATTATTTCCGGTATAAACGTTAGATCTCGCATCATTAACCGGGAGTGAGAAAAATGCCGAATTAGATATATTATATATATGAATATATATATATATATATATATATATATATATATATTATATATATATTTTTTTATTTTCTAGCGATCGACTTCCGTCAAATCGGACCGAGGAAACAATGTTTCCGTTAGTCTTTCCAGTTGCTAATACTATCTATCGGTCGCAACTCCAGGTAGAAGGAGCAACGTGAAATAAAGTGCCTTGCTCAAGGACATAACGCATCGCCCGGTCCAGGAATCGAACTCACAACCTCAAGATTGTGAATCCAATTCTCTAACCACTCATATATATATATATATATATATAAATCTTAGGTAGCGGTTCCTGGAGTATTAATAATAATTGTTTCTACTTTTGGCCCAGTGCATTACTGGTATATATTTTATCGACCCCTTTAGGATGAAAAGCAAAGTTAACCTCGGCGGGATTTGAACACAGAACGTAAAGAGCCGTAAATATGTACTGCAAAGCATGGCGTGCGACCCTCCACCGATACTGACAATCCATGGATCGGCTGTACAGTACGGGTTTTTTGAAGTATTAACATTTTTTATCTTAGTTCGGTGTGTCTAAAAACCGTTATTTGCAGTATGCTTCGGCACTCGATTTTAATTACAATTGACACCCGACCAAATTTTCAAAATAGTGATATGGTGTATATGATATAGTGCGCTAGTATCTATAGATACATGAAAATTAACAAGAATAATAATAAGAAGGTAAGTATAGTGAAGAGGGGGATATTAGGATAATTGCATGAAAACATAGTAATAATAATAACATGAAAAAAAGTGCTATGAAAAGATAAGATAAGGAAAATAATAAAACAGTAAAAAAAAAAAATTAGTAAACTATAATATAAATACCGGTAGAGTTGAAAGTAAAGACGGGAAGTATCAAGTGAGGATTCAAGCTAACTGGACAGTGTAATAAAATTGGATGAGATGAAACGAAAGGATAATGGTGACAGTGTAAAAAAGTGGGATAAGATGAAATAAAAAAATAAAACAAAAGAATATACAACAAAATGAAAATGATAATAGATGGGTAATTAGGATTGGGGGTATTTTGAAAAGTGGAAACTTAATGGGTAGAGGTGAAGATTGGGTGTTGATGTTAGCTATAAACGGTGATTGGTGCTGTATGTGAGGCAAGGTATTTAAATAATGAATACAATCACTGAGGGAGTGTCGCTTACTCTGATTGGTCAGAGGTTTATTATTTAGCTTTCTATTTGTTGATGGTGTAACTTTTGAAGTGATACATAAAGCTTTCGCTCGTACGGTATTCACCGTTAACTGTAGTAAGGAGGTGTTAAAGTGCTTCGTTGGCGCCAATTTTACAGACGCTATACGTCCGGGGAGTTGTGTTGTTTATATGGATAATTAGGTTGCAGGATCGAATCTTGTTTATCTCAGTTTGTAATTCGAAGGTTTGCTATCGGCTTTGAGGTTACAGAAAATTGTCCGCTCGATTTTGCTGTTTAGCAGCGTCTTATTATACAGCAGAATATGAAGTAATTCCATATCGCATAGTCCACATTGAGACATCCGATTCGTGTAGGCTTTGGCATTCGATAATTTCGACTAGCTAATTTCATATCTTTGATTATTGTTCTTAAGCTGCCAGATTGTATTTGCCAGTGCCTTTGTGTTACTGTATCTATAAATACTAGCGCACTGTATCATATACACCAAATATTGAGAAAATTTAGTCGGGTGTCAATTGTAATTAAAATCAAGGCTACATAATTCTGTGGATAGCGGTTTTTAGACACACCGGACTATGAAACATTTGTTAATATTTTGAATGAACCCTACTGTACATCCAATCGCTGTTAGTGCTCACTCCTATATATATATAAAATAATTAATTCAAATATGTAAAATTTGGCTTCGTTTATTATAAATTATAGATACTGCTATATATATTACGGTGATAGCCATCATTGGTTGTGACCTGTTCAGGCAGTCCGAATTGGTGTGGGAAAGACAGGTACACATGTTGTTGAAGTGTGTTTTACTCCGTCAATACATCGATATGTCCAGCTGCTCGTTGTTCTGTTATTTCTCTTAGGAACTTGAATCATATTTTACATTACTCTGGAGTAAACAAACCAGCCTGCGTACATCGTCGAGTGCTCCAAACTGCATACTGAAGTATCGGTAAACAACCAACATATACTCAATATATATATATATATATATATATATATATATATATATATATATATATATATTTATATAACGAAGGAAGTGTGGAAAGGAACAAGATGGACCATAACGCACCAGAGTACTCAATAGTTAGCGTAGTAGAGTAGGTAATAGGAACATGTTTAACCCCGACAGCAGAGCTCAAGCCGTTTCGACTGCTATTTCTGGACAGCCATAGCCGTCGGAGTTAAACATTTTCCTATATATATATTATAGATTGAGTTAGAAACTCAAAAACAGTCTTTTACAAATAAATAACTCAAAGAAGGGAATCTTTCCGAGCCGTGTAATATAATTGAATATATGAGAGGGATGAACACAGATATAAGTATACATGTGTTCCAATTGCAAATGACCAAGTTAGCTAGGTTGAAAAAATACTATTTTAAAACAATATGGTTTGCCTGACTCGATTTAAAGTAATAAATCAATAAAAATAACAAACCTATATCGGGCAACAGCCTTTGATACCTGGACATACCTAAATCTGTTGCGCAAGAATTATTAAGTGAAAGCCACAATTCCTGTGCTCTTCTGAGGGTAGCTTTCACTTCAAAGGAACTAAGAAGAGTGAATGATATGCTGATATAAAAGCACATGTCTTACAAAACAGATTTAGATATGTCCGGGTATCAAAGGCTGTTGCCCGATATAAGTTTGTTATTTTTATTGATTTATTACTTTAAATCGAGTCAGGCAAACCATATTGTTTTAAATTAGTACTTTTTCAACCTATATAACTTGGTCATTTGCAATTGTAACACATGTATACTCATATATTTGTTCATCCCTCTCATATAGTCAATTATATATATATATATATATATATATATATATATATATATGTATATATATATATATATATATATATGCAATTAAATATATATATATGGTGACTGCCAACTCGTTTTCGAGTACGGCCACTACTTTATGTCCATGTAGGAGAACCCCTACCGATGCGCTGAATGAGTGTCACGTTTTGTCCAGCCAGCGACTTGAAAACTCTGGTACAAACACTACACTTGTGAAAATTATTGACACATAGTGCTGGGCCCATGGTACAATGTGACGACAAGTGCAGAGAGATCTCCAGATATAAAGCAATGCCTGTGCCGTGAAGCTTTTATAGTGAGCAAAGGCACTGCACAAAGCCAGTCCCTCTCTCTTAACCAAGATGATATTTACCAAAAAGAAGAACAGGTAAACATAATTGGATACCATTAGGGTTGCAGGTGTTATATCAGAGTTTTCATTCTCCTAGAATTCTACCTTGACATAGGCTAAGGGGTCATCTCTCCGGTGATTTTGGATGGTCATTGACTCTTAAGAGCTCCTTTTCCCTTTGACAGGTTTTGTTTTTAGTCCTGCAGGATGTCCAAAGTCACCCTCCTCACCAAGAAACCTTGGTGGGGTTGCCAGTTTAGTCGCCAACAACCTGACCATGAGATAGGTTGTACTGGGACACATGTCACCAGTAGCACCAACTGGTGAACTGACCATATATATATATAATTGCATATAACAAATAAGGTGTCGTAGCTGTCGAAACGGCCGGATCTCCGCTGTCGTGGTCTTGACTATTTTTTTATAATTACATATATATATAATATTGTTGCGTTTATGTCAATTTATCACCCTTTCAGCATGGTGAAGTTTATCTGTGTCGGCGTGGGTGTACATACTACTGGAAATATTACACTGAATCTACCCCACCACAGATATAGTATATGTTACACCAAATCGATTGAAGTTACGAATCATTCCACGTCGAAGCAGCATTAAAATGTGGGCCAAGCTATTGTACGTAGTTATAAGTGTCAGGTCTTACAACAAAGCCTTCTTTTCTTATAAGTAAGATCTAAATGTTCTCAGATTCGTCAGGTCTTCCTTTGAAAGAAAATTATTTCGTGACGTCGTACACTAAGAAATTGCCTTGGGAATATATTTTTCTTTTCCTTTTATTTGCAGCTTCCTTCATCTTAGATTTTATTTTTATTTATTTTATGATTTGCTGTACTTTGAAAGCATGCCAAATTGGCAACCATTGAAGAGTAGGAGTTTTGGTAGAGAAGTTGGATTCACTGGTTTTATTAATAACCGTTTCGATGATTCTGTATTGGAGATGGTCGGACATTAAGACGCGAGGAAATTAAATTGTAATGCAATTGATTTGGTTAGAAAGTGTTGCTATATTTTACATTTCTGCGTGTACATGTGTGTTTTTTGTTGCTTGTGAATGTGAGTGACTGAGTATATATATTACGATTTTAAAGATGAGATTGTGTGTGTGTGTGTCTTTTGCATGTAATCGCTTTACACTGAAATAAATTTATAGATGTCCAAGATGCCATAGTTACCATTATCATTATTCTCGTAGATAGTCGTCGTTGTCACTGTTATTTTTTTTCTAACATATTCATGAGCATCGTGCTATGTATCCCATAGAATGTTTACTAATAGTGATGCTAACGTTGCAGCTAATTGTGCTGATGTGTGAGTGTGGTGAAGATGAACATGATGATGATGCCACTCCAAATGTTGTTGATGATGAATATAGTGATGATGAGCAAACTCATTATTAATAGCATCTTCGAACTCATTTTGCTTATCATCATATCTCTGTTTTAAGCAGTGACAGCTTGGGAATCGTTAAAACTAATGCATTTCATCGGCAGCACACTGTTTTCCTCACAATAATCATCACCATTATCATCGTCCTCTTCGTTGTCGTCATAGTCATCAACAATATCTTCATCGTCATTGTCGTCATAATATTTATCCTCATCACCATCATCATAATCATCATAAGCAACAGCATCCTCTTCATCATCTTCAGCATCGTCATTAACCACACTAGCATTTATAGTGTGCATAGTATAGTGTGCATATACGCAAAGATATATGCACATCGATATGATACGTAAATTGACAATATGCACATAAACTGAGCAAAGACTGTGTAACACTTACTTCTGTAATCAGTAAAGTAATCCATGATACATTAAAAAAAGGTGATAATATTTTTATAATATAATATTTTTATATTTTCTTTTTTTGTAACTCTTGATAATGCAACATACATCTGATCATCTGAGAAGAATTTTGTTGGTAGATAAACAGCTATCATTTCAAATGTCTGCCCTTATGCCTTTTTGCATGTAAGGGCAAATGCTGGTTTGATAGGAAATTGCTTTCGAGTATAGGTGAAAGGGGACTCAATCTCTTGAGATGCATGTGGTATCCTTGGGATTAGCAATCTTGTTCCAGCATTGGGTCCCAATGCCACTACAGCTTCAATTACATGATTATGTAAACTGATGATGATGTAGCGTGTACCATTGCAATGCCCGTTTAGAGGATCCAGATTTCTCAGAAGCATGATGCAACTCTCTTTCTTCAGTTTAAGTATGTGTGTTGGGAAACCTGATGGGGTAAGTTTGTTGATCAACTCAATTGGATATTGCTGTTCATTATCTACTGTATCAGAGCTTCTGTAGATTATTTCATGACCATGGACTCATTCACCAATCTTGCTGCATCATTTGTTGCGGTGATAATGGCTCTATTTGCAAGCCATAGTGGGTTTGTGTAGTTTCCTGGAAGATTTGTATACACGAAATTACACAGTCCAGAGACATTACCATGTTCCAGAAAAGTTCATTTGGCAGAATAATTGTGAATGCACCTACAGTTGGAACAGTTGGAATGTTACCATTTCCCACATCAAGAAGGTAGTTTGAAAAATGTCTTTCATCAGAATCCCCTGAATTAATTAACCGTTGATTGGTTGTCATCTCCATGGTTTCCACATAGTCCCAGAGATAGGATCTCTTGATGGTTGACTAAACTATGTGTGGTCTAGTACCTTGAGGTACAGCTGGAATAATTTTCTTCCAGTCACCAGATAGTAATATAATACTGTTAGACCACCAAATGGCTTTTTGCAATCTCGAACATCTTTGAAGCTCCTGTAAAAGCATACAAAGATATTCTTATGTCCCATACCTATCTCATCAACAATTAGCAGGTCAGCTTGCTGCATAGGTTTACCTGTGTCATCCCTCTTTGTGAAGAGGCAAGCTGATTCAGCAGTCACTTTGAGAGGAATATTGCACTTGGAATGAAGAGTGATGAAGCAAAGTGATTGCTATTCCAGATATGGCAATGGCAAGTGCAAATTTTGTTTTAGATCGGAGGTAATCCAATATTATGTTTATGACATAGGTCTTTCCTGTACCTGCACTTGCATTCAAGAAGAAATCTCTGACTTCATTTCCATTTATAGAGGTGATTACTTTGTGAAAAATAACCAGTTGTTCAGGATTCAATGTTGGCAGAAGCTCATTTATGTTTGCTTGCAGTTGGTGTGTATTGAAATCAGTTTCTGCCATAAGAACCCTGTTGATTTCTGGTATGGCAACAATAGTTGGGTCTGGCCGAGGAAGTCCATAGTTGGCATCAATGTCCAAGACATCTTGTTGAAGTCTTTGTTGGATCTTCAGTAGAACAATCTGCACAGTTTGCATGGACATGACCTGCGCATGACGTTTATGCATGATATCCTCTGCAAGACAATTCTTCCATTTCTCCCAGAACTGCAGAGGGTCATTTGGCATGCTGTACAATAAAATGGTGCAGAAGATCTCTCGCAGCTGAGGACCAAGCGTAATGGATGAGGCCTCTTCCATAGCTTTGTCTTTTTCTCCATCTTCATCTAACAGACCAAGTTTCCTGCATGCTTCTTGGAATGTTGGAGATTCAACTTCTTCAATTGTCCTCAAATCTTTGTATGAAGTTGACCCAGCCTTGTGATGTAGGATCATTCTAATGTAATATAATTCAGATTGATGTCTACTGAGAGATACTGTTGGAATTCGTCCATGATATTCACTCATACATTGTTGATCACCATCCAGATGTCCCTTATTTCTTCTTTGCCACATTTTATTTGTCTAAGTGAAATATTTAGGAATATCAATATACAATATGTTTTGTGCCAATGGGTCTCTATTATTCAGCTGAAAATATTCCGTCAACTTAATCATTGGCTGTCGCCTAGAAACAACACTTTCTTCCTGCCCTCGCTCATACACGAGCATTTATTCCCCCAGGTAAATGGCTAGGCAACCTTTCAACTGGCGGTTTTCCATGATGTAATGGAAATTTATAGATTCTCCAGAATGCTTCACTGGCTGAGATGTACCGTGCATTGATATAGGTCTCAATCTCATTTTGTGCATGGACACAATTTCCTTGATCATCCTTAATAGTGAAAGTGATCTTGTCTGATCCTTTTGTGATTATATAAGTACTTAACAGCATTGGAACTGTGGAGAACCTCACAATTGATGTGTCACCGATATCTCAATGAGAGGAAATGGTTGTATGGAACAATCCAACGATTATCAAAAATAAATTCTTGACCTTTAAGTTGGATTGTATGGTGTCTATCCCTTCTTCTATACTCCCGAAAGGAAGTTTCCACAACAAATGTGGTTTGTCTGAATGCCTTGGTATAACCTTTTGAGCAATGGCGTTGTTATCCTAGCCCTTCCATACATAAGCACATCATATTAGCTTGTCCACATGGGCCATGAATGTTGCAGGATGTGATGAACTTATGCAGAATTGGATTGGTATCTTTATCAAGAAGCTAACAGTACACTACCTGATCAATGGCATCAGCAGTTTTGGGCTTGCTATCTTCAGCCATTATCAGCAGAAAATGAACATGACCGAGGCCTAGTTTCTGCCACTCTATTGTAGCAGAATCAGCCACAACCTTACCTAAGCATTTCTTTTCAATATGTCATCCATGAGGCTGTCATACTTGATCTTGAAGTCTCTTAAACAAATATCGCGACGGTTCCTAGTTTCTTCTCCAGGGTGCAAACTATTTTTTATTTCATCCCAGTTAGGGTTAGTTGTTACTGTGATGAAATAAGATGGCTTTCCCATGTGTCGAATTACAGTCATCGAATTATGAAAGCACTCACTGTAGAAGCGAGGTGAACCATAGATTGAAGGAGGAAGAACAATTCTCCGGTCTGCATTGCATTTACTGAATCTTCTTCAGCCACAGCATCATACAAACCCTCATACTTTTCAGTTTGTATCATGGTTTGATTGTTGCGGGCCCATTTGAGGCGACACTGTTCTATTTTTGCCTAGGCATCTACGGCATATTGTTTCATCAACCGCATGCTCTTCCTGATAATGTTAGAGTCACCTTGCCTAACCTGAAACCGATGACAGTAGAAATCAGTGGGTGTGAGTATGTGGTTGTTGCCAATCATTTTCAAACCAACCTGAAACCTATGATTCACCCAAGGAAACAGTAGCACATAATTCAGAGGATCATAAGAACGGTGCAACTGATGAATCCTCTGAAGACCACCATCTCTTTTATGAATGATGACATCCAAAAACCTAATACTGTATCAGGTTGAATAACAGCAATCTCAGATGCGCTGGGAAGATTATATGTGTGACAATGAAAATCAGTGGGTTTATTCACATTTTCAGAGACTGGCATTTCAATGACTGACTTGAGGCTTCTTATTAGGTGTTGCAGGAGTGCAAGCCTTCTTGCTGCTCCTGGCGGACAGCATCATCTAAATTAGCATGATGCAAGCGATTTTGAAGCCCATGATGTGTATCATAGAAGTAAAGCTGCGCAAACTTGGGTAAAGCATCACTTGGAAGTAGTGATCCAATAATGTGACAAATATTACCCTGGATCTTAAATATGAGACTAAATCCTGGTGCTCTAATCTCTTTGCAATCAATTGAAGCTAAGGCAAGCACATTATTATATGCATGTGTCTTATGAAGAAAGGAATTTCCTGCTTGAGTGATATCGAAATATTTCAGTATATTTGGTGGAGGAGGAGGAAGTTGAGGGAGTCTCACTTTTCCCTGGAAGAAGCACAGAGATTTAGGTTCATGTGGCCAGCGATAAGCTTTGCAGTGCGGACAAACAGAGGCAAAGAGACTCCCTGCATTATGTTTTGGCATTATGGAAAGAAGAGTTTGCTCTTGGAAAGATTCATCTGTAGGATTCTTTGCCAGTGCTTCAATTGAACTGTTCCTTCATCTCTCAACGTTTGGTGTATTTGTTGCAAGTTGTTGTTGGTGTGTTAACTGAATTACGTTTGTAGAAATTTGGTGGGATGTTGTAGAGCGATTATTGTTTGATTGATTTGCCCTCATCTCTCTTTGTCGTTGTGCGTCTGCTGCCATGCGTTTAGATGAGAAATGTTTTCTGTGTCCCATATTCACTTTCTGTCATGTATGAAATCTACGGTGAAATCTTACAAAGAAATATATGTTAAAACAGAAAAATAAATATAAATAAATTTATATATATATATATATATATCAACTAGAAATTGATTGACATATATATATATATCTAAAATAAATATATGAAACAATCACAGGGAATAATTTGTAAAAGTGTGGAAGCACGCATAGCCAGGTAGGAAACTAATTAAAATTTAACTAGAACTTTAAAAATAGATACCTTATGAATTGATTAATCTTCCTTGTATATATTTCATTAAAGAAATATATTTCACCATTAATCGATCGGTAAACCACAGTAGACAAAATTGGATGTTCAACAAGGGAGAAGATCTAACTATCTGTGTTTACACAGCAAATTCTGCGAATAAGGTATCTATTTTTAAAGTTCTAGTTAAACTTTAATTAGTTACCTACCTGACAATGTGTGCTTACACACTTTTACAAATTATTCCCTGTGATTGTTTAATATGTTTATTTTAAATATATATATATATGTCAATCAATTTCTAGTTGATATAAAATGCCAGGATTTATTCATTGGAATCTTGGAGCATATTCTACAGTGGATATGGCGTATGTATCTCTGACATGACACCCTTATTTTAATTTTGTATATATACATATATATATATATATATATTTGTTCGTACTGCCTCTCTGTTTTGTTCCGTTCAATTTTTTTTACTATATATATATATATATATATATATATATATATATATATATATATAACGAAGGAAATATGGTAAGGAAACAGGTGGACCATAACGCACCAAAGTACTCAATACTTAGGGTAGTAGAGTGGGTAATAGGAACGAGTAGGACCTCGACGGCTGAGACAAGCCGTTTCGACGGCTAATTCTAATCCTATATATATATATATATATATATATCTGTCACAGCCAGTCCTCTCTTTATATACTCACACATACAATCTCTCTTTCTCACTCTACCAATTTCAGAAAATCAAAGAACAACAACATACACACACGCACACGCACACACATCAGCGTGTTGAAAAAAAACCCAAATCGCTTCATCTCTCTCTTTCCTTCTCTCTCTCTTTCCTTCTCTCTCTCTTTCCTTCTCTCTCTCTTTCCTTCTCTCTCTCTTTCCTTCTCTCTCTCTATATATATCGTATAGATATACTGGAAGTATTGAAATTTGAATCTTTTAAAAGAAGTGAATCTTTAATAATATATTTAATATATGTTTAATCACGTGTTACGAAATTAGTAGAAACATTATGTAATATTCATTCATTATTTATTCAATGTAATCCAACTTATTTTACAAACGGGATAACAAATTCCCGCGTTCCTTACTTTATTATAGTTTAGATTATCATCAAAATTAGCATCATCTTAATTAGAATTATCATTATACTCCGAATACTTGTCGCGATCACCATTACCATCTTTATTGACATACTCATCAATATCTGCATAACTTTCACCAATATTTAAAATTATAATACTTCTATTATTTCCTTGTGTACTCATTGGGGTGAAAGAAACAGTAAATTTGGAACAGCTGCTTAAAATGAATAACAATTTCTGAACTAAGCGCAAGGATAGACAATGTTGGTTAGTTTGGAGTTTAGCAAATTACATTTATCGCAGTAATTAAGTTATTATTTAATCTAACTGTCCCGATTAATAAAAGGAAAACAGGATCAAATATAGAGTTTAGAAGTTTGACGAATGTGCAAGGAATTGACGATATATATACATCGAATATATATGAAAAGTGAATTTTCCACTTCAAGAAATGAATGCGAATGAGATTAGTAGTTACAGCAGAGATAAAGAGATAATGAGACAGATAATAAACAGCTGAGTTGTAGGGATATATATATCTAATGTGAAAAAAAGCGTTAAATAATAACCAAACAGCGAAAGGCATAGATCAATATTGATGTGAAGGAAAGATTGTGGAGTTATGGTGCATGACTTTCAATCAATTGTTTCAGGTTCACTCAAACTACATGCTGCATTTAAGAAGTCTCTTTCACTTAATGTTCACGTTGACTAATGTTTATGAGCCAAAGCTTTGTAACGGTAGGCAGGCTGATGGAACACATTGGTGAATATTTGTATAGCTAAGACAATTTAGGGCGTCAGCAATATATATATATATATATATGTAAATGGTAAACAGAAATAATAACAAAAACGCTACATATATATATTATGTGGTTCCGTAGATTCGTATCTTACTAAGTCGAGTACGAAAATCAGCACTCTATGAGTTATATCCTAAAAGATGTTGGTTTGAGCACAGAGCCCAATGAAAATATGTACACGACGTGAATAATTAGCAATTTAGATATAGATCTGATATCTAAATTCCTGTAAACCGAAGCTGTTTACAAATCGGAATAGAAATGTTCATTAAGGTTATTTACATGATACATATGCGATTATAAACGATTTTACCATCCTAATTTTTTATCGAAGGGATTAGATAATTAAGTAGCTTATTGTTACGTTTCGTACGATGGTGAATTAAACATTTTTTTTGTTTTGTTTTATTTTCTGCATATAAACAATGCTTTTGGCTACTATATTTCACATGTCCTGAAAAGCAGTATGTCGAATGACAATTGTATTTCCTACCGATGACGCAAAATCTTAAATTTGAAGGAAAGATATTTCTATTAAACCGACCGCACCCCACATCATTGTGTCGATTCTTGAAGGGAATTGAAACAGAAATGTAAAGATTAAGAACACATAACATAATGCATTTTCTAGAACAACTCCACCAAAAAAACCACATCAGAACAATCACAATAGTAACAGCAATAATATAGCGTTGGTGTATATCCCCAGTTTACATAAGCACCCCTCATTTTGTTAAATTACATCTATCATGACATGTAAAAATAGAAACCAGTAGTATCACCTCAATTGATTTTATCCACACGTACACCCATGAGAAATGTAATCCAAATATGATAAACTTTAGTCCCGGTACTCATCGGAATAGAAATTACTTAATTATCACCCTTGTTGAATGAAAACATTAGCGGTCGTGAATGTTATCTTTATTACAAGACTTACAGAAAAGTATTTACAAAGCAGGACTTACAGAAACACTACATTGGTGTTCATCAATATAGAAATAATTGCTTCTACTTTTAGCACAGGGCTAGCAATTATTCCAGTGCATTACTGGTACTTTATTTTATCGAACCTGTAAGGTTGAAAGGCAAAGTTAACCTCGGCGGGATTTGAACTCAGATCATAAAGGGACGTAACTCTCATGGCATCCGATCTTCTACCGATACTGCCAATCCACTGTATTCCATCTGTCTAGAAATAATGAAAATTAGAATAATATATTTGTAATTCCCTATATCCGAAACTATGACCAACTAGTCAGAGGTGAAATATATGTATGTCCCCAGTGCAAAAGATCAGGGGCTAAATAAAAAAAAAAAAAAAAAATTCCTCAGATAATAAATAAAAAAAAAAAAAAAAATTGATATCTACAATTATTAAATTATGTCCAGAAATAAAAATCTGCGAATTAGAAAGCATCAACAAGTAAATATACTTAGGAATAGATGACACAAACATAATAAAATTCACATACTTGAATGATAACGTTTAAAGGAGGGACTACATTAGTGCCATAAAACAGAAGTAATTACTAGAAATACGGATATATGCATAAAAATTAGACTATCCCACTTATACGCTATAGCTTGCGAATAATAAATTGCAATATCAGTGTAAAGAAAATTAATAAAACTGCTCTGAATCCACTGTTATATAGATGATATGATTCGGATGAAACTACTGCAAAACATGCACTAGTAAATTCGGTATAAATGGAGAACTACTTTAAGTAACAAAAGCTTTTTTAAAATATGTTTAGAAGCAACAAAGAGAAATCTATTTCCTTAATAATCAAACTAAAACAACTGGAATTACGTTCTTAAGACATCTTATACATCAATACATTGCATAGTTCAAAAACATTAGCCAGCCAAAATGAAAAGGCAAATTTTAAGTGCAATAATATTATTCGCTTAGTTCGATTTCTCCATAAATTAAACAAAGCACTGCAGATATGTAGTACATGGCGGATGATAGTTCGTTAGTCTGATGTATTTAACAATACATGTACACCACATAATCTATACATTATGTAAATCATCCATCGTAGATGTGGTATCCAAGGCAGTGGCAGGAACGGAGTTAAATATTCATTTAAAAACAACTAAAGTTCTGGAAACATTCATTCAAAATTTTAATGTTACAAAAACACAATTTTGCAATAATGACATTCTAAAAGAATATTTCCACTCCGGCTTTCTGTTGCTTTTAAAATATATAAGCCAAGGGATGGCAGTGGGTGTGAACTCGCCTGTTTAAAAACTGTTCCTCACCGCATGTGCCTCAAATAGCCTGAGGCCAATAATTCCAACTCCTGGTCTTCTCGTGTGGTTTAACGTGTAAGCCCGGTGGAACTGTCCTTACTGACACGAGAAAAGGTGTAGGCGGGTTCTAGCATTTCAAACCAGTTCTCTGGATAGATGGTACTACTCAGCCTAGGCGGGCTCTCCATCTGAGAGAAAGCAAATTCTGAACTTAAACCTCCGCTGTATTGTGGTTATACCCACTTATGGGAAATGCTTCGGGGGTAAACCCCGAAGATAAATCCGGAGCTGGAGTCCCTAAGCCAGTTCGATGTTATATCCAATCTTGTTCTGCGCCCCCACTGGTACCAAGTTGTACTGACCTCTGCTCTTCCCTTGATCAACATCAGTGGTACTGAGAAGGGAGAGGTGCTGCATGGGCAACTGGTGACCTCCATTAAAATCCTGCACAGGCCTGCGCCCAGGAAAGTTCACCCCTCCATCGCCTCATAGCGGTGGTAAACAATCAACGCAGCAGTTTGACAGTTATAATTCTGCACATACTGGCATATCAGGAAGGCACCAGTGGCGGCTTTCCATGGAGGGAAATTGTAAATGCGCTGAACTCATCTGTAGACGGCCTGTTCGACTTCAAGAAAATGACGCCGATATACTGTCCGTTATATCTTTTCTTACTAAAGTAAACAAAAGCGTATATTTCATTTTAGTTATTCCCATTTTTAATTCCAGCAGTGACATTGTAAAATGTATAAAATATTTTATGTATTCATTTCAAAGGCTAACTATACTTTACTGCATTTTGCAACGAAACCCAGATGAAATTACTATATCAGTACTTCATTGGCGGCATCATATGTCATGTAAATTATCGAGCATTTAACAACGTCCATCAGTAACCTTGATTAATACATTAAACTTAGTATGAGGGTAGACAAACGTCAACCGAATATGATTTGGAAAATATCGATGATACATATGCATATAGTCGGTATCTTTCGTTTTCTCAGGAAATATATGCGAGAAAATGAATCAAGAACAAATAATACTTAGCCGTTTATGTAATGCTAAATAATACAAAAGCGATAATATAAGTAGGTGCATGAAAATCCTCTGATTCTACTTGTAATATCGACAGAACAATTTTAAGTGGTGCTAACCGGTGAAGAATTATATAAGGCCTTTTGCCTTATTAATTCTCTTATTTGGAAGCAATTCATTGCGTGCACATATGCTCTTTTACATGTGTAGGTTTTCGTTAAATCGATTGTGCATGAGTGTGAGAGTGATGAGGTTAGAAATGAAAGAAGAGTTGTTACAGTGAGGACGAGAGCCGGGTGGTGCACTACGAGAAGAAAGGAAGGAATTACGTACTATGTTGTCGCAGAGATTGCGGGTGCTCTTAAAGGTAGTGATAGGTGAGTTTTGAAAAAAAACGAAAAGTGAGGGTGTCAGAAGAGAAGGTGCAAAAACAAAGGAGGATCTGTCATTGAAAATGTAGGGTGATGAGGTGGTAGGTGAGAGGGAAAGGTTTTGAGTGGGCTGTGATACGGTCGGTTTCGCGGACGCAGGTGATGGCAACTTGTATCAGGGTGGGAGTATATCCATGTTGAATGAAGCGGGACTCCATGTAAAAGGGCTGTGACTCGAAAGGGTATTGAGAGTTTAGTGTGGGTTGGATGGGGAAGCTGAAGTCGAGGTTCAAGTGAGAATCAGTGGGTTTAGTTCTTCTACCACTACTTCACCTGAATTTCCACCCACCTCGATTGCTGACCTTGTGCCTATAAGAAACCATTGGATTGGCAGTATCGGTAGAGAGTCGGACACCATGCTTTCACCTGAATATCCACCCACATCTACTATACCCTACATTTTTCCTTTGCGGGTTTTATACATCGGTAAAAACAGGACGCCGTTTGGCGGAGAGTTGTGTTGAACATTTGGGCGACATATGTCTCGGTATGGATACTCCTATTTCTCTTCATTTCTGTTCCCCAGGATAGTTTACCCAAAATCAAACAGTTCCTGGTATCCTTTTTCATCACGGATCCCAGGCCTCGCTCATGAGAACTGAGCCGAGTCTGCTTTCCACCCTGGGCACCAGTTACCCCAATGATCTCAACTCCCCTCCCCAATTTCTATAATCTTACACACATACGCTTGTGCTTACTTCTCTACCGTTTGACACTTTCACCTTTACACCGTCCGTTGTCACATACACGGGCGTAAATTCACCCCCTAGATTTCTATTGCTCTGTTATTGTCAGAAACATACAATCTTACAGCTTATATCGACGAACAAAAAACGTACTCACACCTCTATATATCGCTTCACAGCTCTATACACACACACACACCCTTACACTCTTTTACATATACACACATATACTCTTAATTTCGCGCGGACGTATAAAACACACACACACACGCGCACACACATACACATTACTTTCTTACACCTTTTAAAGATAGTTTTAAAGATTTCTCTCTTAACGCCTGACCGGCTTGGTATCCACAGGTCAGACATTCATCTTACTCCCTTCTCTTTGTTCTACAGGCCAGTTCAGCACTACCCACACCTCCCACACCCGTGAAGGAATTTAACCATGTACAGATGGTGGATGTGTGCTATACGAGAATGCTGAGGATGGGTCTGAACATTAATCAGTATACATTGAGGATGAAAAACTCAAAGATGTATGGGAGCCTCCCAAAAGTCAGCTCAAAAGTGACACAGAGGAGACTGAGGTTAGCTGGACATTGTCACCGACATCCAGAGTTGACACTGCACTCAGTGCTCCTGTGGGAGCCCCTACATGGACACACTGGAAGGGGAAGACCAAGGTTAACGTATGTTGATGCCCTAAGGACAGACACAGGTCTGTTAGAGACGAAGAACATGGCATCGATGATGAGGGACAGAGACCGCTGGAGAGAACTCGTCCATGGATCTCGGGAATTTTACCCGCCCTAGAATAGAATATATATATATATATATATATATATATATATATATATATATATATATGTGTGTGTGTGTGTGTAGAGGGTCATATGTGTGTAATATTCCCAGAATTAATAACAGAACACACTCACTGTTTGGTTGGTTTTCGCTTTTCGCTTCTGTGTCTTTTATATCGGTTAATTTAATTTATTCGGTCCTCAATGTTGCCATTAACTGACCAACAGTAAAAAATACAGATACAATATAGACACAAACACATATATATAGTCTATCAAAGTTCTTTCGTTGCACATCTGCAACATCGTCAGTAGTGCTATTGTTTCCTCCCGTTGCATTGTATTTTCTACGCCATCTATATTTAGTATGTTTATATATTTTTTTTTTGTTTATTTGTTTGTCTTCTTTGCGCATGCGTTTGCGTGTGTGTATAGTGTTTTGTTTGATGTTTGTTCGTAATTGGGTGACTGTGTATTGGTTAATGTATTCTATCTTTACTAGTGTGTGTTTATATGTGTTTGTTGTTATTGTGCTTGTGTATGTATTCATTTATTTATCTATTTATTTATTTATACTTCCCTTAGGTCAGTGTTGTTTGTTTAGGTGTTGTTGTTATTCCATTCATTTTTTTATGTTTAGCCTTGGCCTTCTAAGTTCTATTTCACTGGCCTCTCTGATTTGCCTATCTGCTGGGTCATTTCTATGTTTGGATATTATTCTAATTTCTATGTTGTCTATGTTACCGTCGTGTTGTTGTCTGGCATGTTCAGTACTATACGAACATGAGCTTTTCTTTATAATGGCTGAACAAATTAGTATGCTTTTCCCATCTTTGAAGTGAAGTAAATTCCTCATGTTCAGAGATTTATTCTCCAAAGTTTGGTGGTCTTTTTCATAGAGTTGGCCTTCAAAATGTTAGAATTGCCACAAGAACAATACCAACTTCCTTTGACTATTGAATAAGGCTGAGATGAATTGGTACTTTCCACATTCACAACATTTTTTGGCGTGAAGTTACCACCAAACTTGATGTTTAAAAATATGATAACCCCCAGCTTATCAAATTATACCTAAAAATTGAGTCTATTTCCTGTAAAACCCAGAGAGAACCAAGGCACTCCCTAATTTGGGCACAAAATTACTAAAAAATTCGATATTTATCAAATTTTACTTGCACTATATAGCAAATATATAGCAAACTGAGCCAATTTTTTTTTTTAAATAAAACTGAAAGAAATTCCCAACATAATTAGATGCGAGATACAAGTCGGCATAGATACATATTCAACACGTGAAACCGATAAAGTAGTAAATTATTGTAAATATATATATATATATATATATATATATATTAGAAAGTGAGGTTTTTTTTACAAAATGAAAAACAACCGAGGTGTCCTACACGAGTGAAAGTATAAAGAAAAAGAGATGAAATCGAAAATGCAACAGGAGTCTTATTTTCTTTTTAAATATATATATTTATTTGGTTCCTTTACCGGTTTTGCAGTTCTTCTGCTTTTCAAAAGGTGAGTTGAGATGGAGGGTCTGTGGTTTTTCTCACATGTATATATATATATATTTATTTATATATAATTTATGATAGGTTGTTAACCCATGGGAAGAACTTGTGGTTGTGGTTTGTAAACGATTTTGCACCATATTAATTAAAGCACTCAAGTTTATGCAACTCATCTATTGGTTGGTGAAGGAACGGAGTAACGCATTCATTAAAACAACAGATACCGGACTAGAAAATTTACTTTAGAATTTTAAATCCGTGAAATCACTAATCTCGAGTAGCTACGTCATCAGACTATGATGCAAGACAAGGCGATCTCATCATGTGTTATCTGCATACGTTGAACCAAAACCTACTGGAAGAATGGGAAAATAGAAAATAGAATAGATAGATAGTTTGTACAATAACTTCGATTATTTTAAATCTGTTTACACTTTGCACACTACAGCCGTAACTCTGGAATCCAATCAAAAGCAAAACGGAGCTTGTAAGAGCATTGAGTGCTTCGAACAGCGCAACGCCTGTAATTGTTGTTACACACACATGCACACACAAACCCCCACACATGCATATATATATATATATTCATTAGTTAAGCAAAACAAGACCACAAACTTCACTAGTAAGACATTATTAAAAGATTGTCAACATATTTTAGTTTGATGTAAGGAATGTAGAGAATAATAATAATAATAATATTAATAATAATAATGCCCGTTTACGCTTTGGCTTCTAACTAACTCACAAATATTTCCTCTCATATCTCCTCTACTATCTCCATCTCTCTCTTTAAGATTGGTTACTCTTGAACTGTGTATATATATATATATATATATATATATATATATATATATATATATATATATGTACACACATCCACACACATACACACATATATATATATATATATATATATGCATATATATATACATGTCGAGTGAGAGAGGGTACATGAACAGTAACCGCTAAAAGCCAAAGGTGAAGGTGTTTGAAGTAAGTAAGGTTTATTTAATAATTCCATTATTCTTATAATGGACACTTCCAGATTTTCCTTGACCTTTTCTTCCATATATCCTTTAATCATTGTCAAACATATATGCAATAGACTATGGTGATTCGCGTTATCTATCTGGATATCGGTGTGCTGTTTTGTTTTCTAGTGCATTTTTGTTTTTGATGTGTTTATACAAATATAGATACATCTATTAGATACTGGAGTTTGGCTACGAAAGTAGATTGACAAATGGAAATATATATATATATATATATATATATATATATATATATATATATATATATATATATATGGGATAACAAGTTATCGTTATAGGTAATCCTGTTAGAGCTTATGAGTAC
>OZ024742.1:76713384-76743384 GCA_964016885.1 Eledone cirrhosa | reverse complement strand
GGATGTGGCGCTTACCGTGACGACGTTTTGTTTACTGTGTCATTCCATAATAATAGTATGGTAGAGAGGGTGAGGAAAAATTAAGCAAATTTTTCAACAACATTGACCTAAGTATAGTGTTTGAAGAAAACCTGAAGATAGTTAATTTTCTAGATATTACACTTAACCTCAATTCAGGACTCTTCCCACCCTACCACAAACCCACCAACGAAAATTTATGTCAAAGCAAAATCGAACCACCCTAGAACAGTCACTAACGGTATTACCAAAAGCGTCTCTAGTAGAATTTTAGGACTATCTTCCAATGAAGATACCTTTGATAGGTTCTCGAATTACTATAATAGCGCACTGGAACACGCGGGGCATAGTGAGGGAATCTCATTCAAACGTCAATTAAATAGTAGTAGCAACATTGCCTGCGATAGCTTAGACCAAAATAGTGACACTTTAGTTAACAGCAGGCGGGATGCGAGGGGGGATCAATATAGACTTCATGTTGTATTGCCTCCTAGTCCCAATGTCGATGGTACCAATGAAAACAATCACCCAGGTACAAACACGGGGTCTGAACACCGTAATGCCTGCGGAAACTCTAATTGTAACCTTAATTATAGAACTGATAAAACAACCGTTGAATGTAAAATGGAACGAGGTTCGGGTAGAAGGAATAGGGATACATGTAGCAGGCACATAGTGGATATAACCCCGGCTATCGAGGTTAATCCCAATGGCTCCACGGGGGGTACACCGCTCCGGAGACATGGGACGATTCCGAACACAATCGGGACACCCCAGGACACCATCGACCCACAGGCAGTTTTCAGTTATAATAGACCAGTAACTACTAGGGGGGCAGGTAACTCCAGTATAGCTAGCAAGAACAAGAGGCATCGGAGCAGAAAAACCTGTGGTATATCCCCCCTTACTCCACTGGCCTGACCACTAGTATAGCTAAGCTTTTCTTTAGGGCCTTAGACAAATGCTTCCCTAGATGACACAGATACTATGAAATATTCAATAGGAATACCATTAAGCTGTCCTACTCCACAGCCAGTAACATAGCTCAGAATATAGCTAAGATGAATTATAGTAGACGTAGGACAGCCCAAGGGGTCATGAGACATGGCCGAACTAATGGCAGCTCTATGGTTGAACGGACTCATACAAGTGAGGCGAGTCGGGTCACCCCAACTCCTGGGAACTTACCCATAGAGCAGACAAGAACTGAGACCCGACCCCAGAGGTACCGTGGTTCCTCTGGAACTACCCAGGTCGATAACAGAAAAATGTAATTGCAGGAACACCGCCACTTGCCCCATGGCTGGGAAATGCCTCACTAAAAACATAGTCTAAGACTGTAAGGTCTCCACTTTAGATAGAAGCTTCAGGTATGTTGGGACAACTGCCACCGAATTTAAGGATATATGGTATAATCATCGCCATACTTTTAATAGATTAGATAAAAAAATAGTACGGTGCTTTCTGAATTAGTCTGGAAGCTTAAACAACTGAATATAGAGCACTCCTTATCCTGGTCCATAATTTGCTCACCCCAGCCATATAACGGCAGCACTGGCGCGTCTAATTTATGTATAGATGAAACCTTTAATATTATTAGAGGCGGCCCCCTATTAATCAATAGGAGAGCGGATCTTTTCAGCAACTGCCAACATAGAACCTCGAAAACCTTCCGCAGGATTTTTGGAAGGTAACCTACCACTAACTACTCCCTCTCTACCTTAGCCATAGAGTTCTCTCAATTAGCAAAAAAAAAACAGACAATCACACACTCAGGTAGTTAGACAGCTAAGATCGTTTGCGCACTTACAAACGGTAATCGACCTGTTTCCACAGAGTTCTCACAACTGAGTTCACATTAGAATACCTAGTTAGTAAATAGTTAGAATGATTACACACTCAGGTAATATCAATTACGCGAATTCACCATTACTTTAGAATACCCTAACCATTGAGTTATCTCAGTTAGGATATAGCTAAACGTATTAGACACTCAGTTAAGACTAATTACGCTCTCTATATATAGGTCTACACACAGTACTCGGTTTCTTTAGACACTGAGTTCCTACAGTTATTACTGGTCACGTCACTATCGATTGAACACTACACAAGGTTTTGATCCGTGATCATCTAACCATGGAGTGCTCACGGTTACAGATTGGACAATAATACTTACACACCATTAATGGGCCTAGACGCATTCTCTGGGTTTTGATATTCTTTGTTATTTTATTTTGACTTTTGTGTTGGATAACACACCTACACCACACAAACACCTATCTTAAAAGCCCAACGGCCCATTCAACGGGAAATCGCACATAATGTCACCTTAACCCAAATACACAACCCTACACAGAGCCCCTTGGTTGCCTACACAGCGGTTGCTTGCACGCACAGATTAAGAGACTCAGATTCTCAATGGACAACGGCACATGATGAGTTCGATATGAGCTGACTACTTGCTCTTCACATGGATGTGTATATACCTAAACATACACTTTTTTGGACCATACGGATGTGTATATACCATAACATACACTATTTGGAGATACGGATGTTACAATTCAATACATTGAACTGAAATTACTTGCGTGTGTATAGGGTTGCGATTGACCCAATTTTTCCAATGTACATCGTCAAATTGAAATTTGACCAATATAACATTTGTTGTTTTGTAAACTAACTTTCAGTGAAAACTCTGTTGGTATATTTATATTTTTCTTTGACCTTGTGTCGGTGTGTATGAGTGTGTGTGTGTACTCACTCACACTAACTGTGACCGTCTATAGTTCTACAGATTTGATGCTATGTTGGTATATGTATATATATATATTTTTTTTTTGACCTCGCATCGTGTGTGTGTGAGTGTGTACGTACCTATTCAAATTAAATGTGACCGACTGTAATTCTACAGATTTGATTAATGTACAGCGTCTTTTACAGCTATTGGGATATAGAGACTTGATAGTTTTATGACCCTAACTTAGGACGATAGCAGTCGCCCTGTTTTGACTGCTTGATCTTCATATGAGGGACTAAACTCTGGGAGTGAACACCGTTAATTTTCTCCCTCATATCCAGGATTTGAAGACAATTCACTTTCAGCTGCCGAGATCAGTGATAATCGATCATAGCTACACGATCGATCTGTCTCTTATTGAAACATGTGTCGTGATTAAAATGATTGGACATTTATACCATGCCTTCGGATCTTTATGTATATATGTATATACATATATATATATATATATATATATATATATATATATATATATATATATATATATATATATATATATATATAGTTATATATATACATATATATATATATATATATATACGAATTTAATTGACTGGAGTTGTGCAATCTACACAGTGATCATCTTATTACGATTATACAAGATCACTAATCATTTATAATATTCCCCGTCCATGTGTTGTAATCTGGGAAACACTCTGCCAATTAAAGTTTGACAAACGTTAATTAAGGATGTATGAATACAGACAAATACACCCACATGCATACACACACCCAACCACATACATATGAACACTGCCAAACCACACTCATGCACAATTGTAATACAACCAAAAAGATTATGACACCCTATTCCACCAAAATTTAGATTGATACACACACACATTTCTTTCGATTTCTGTTTTTTTTTTTTTTTTTTATAATCTATCTACTTGTTCTCACTTGGCGATAGACTACTATCTGACATATTGAACGTCATTTCTAATAGCAGTAATTGTTCTTGCATTTCTGTGTTTGTCATTTTATTACATATATATCTGTATACATATATATACATATATATATATATATATTTATATATATATTTATATGTGTGTGTGAGTGTGTATGATTTGAAGAGATGAGAGTAATCTCGATCTATAATTAGATATATGTACCGAAGAATCTTCATGTTTTAGTTGATCTACTCAATGTGTGTAACATGTTTATCAAGTTATTGAATTCATTTTTATTAATATTGGTTTCTGAACACGATTAGATATAATCTGTAAATGAATTATATTTCAGCCATGTTAGCGTGATTTAAAGGCAAAGCTTTTTGGGTTTGAATTGTAACGACAAGCAACGAAATACAATATTCAATTTAATTCGATGCTCACATATTAACGCAAACTCTCTACATTCGCTTCGTCAATATTTTCAAATATATTTTGTTCAAAAATCCTGATATGTAGTTAAACATTAATTCTTGCATATTGAACTAAGTGCAATTTGAAGCAAAAATTCTCTTCAATAATGTAGGTTTGGAAAATTGAGTAACTTTATCTATTTATATATTTATTTATTTTTTTGCTGCTGTAGTTGTTGCAAATAATAAAGTAAATTGCAATTACAAATCGAAATTTCTCATTCAAAAATAATTTCCTTTAGACTTTAGACTTCAAAATCAGATTTTTTTCTTTTTAATATATATTGTTAGTTAATGAGATTTCTTTTCATATATTCGTCTTCTTTTGAATTTTATTAAAAAAATTCTCTCAAAATAATCTAAATTGAATTTAAGTAATCACGGAATATCGATTAAAAGATATCAATCTTGTCTCTTATTTATCAAATCACTTTAATGTTTTTGTATGTGTCAACTATAACGTATTTTCTTACAGCTTTTAGCATTTATAGATTTCAACAACACTAAGAAAGGGAATTAAAAATCAACTGCCGCAGCCAGCAATTTTGTTTTCCTTTTGTTTTTCAAAGATTTCTAGCAGAGTTTGTTTATTTCAATTTTGCTTTCTTTCATTCGTGTCTTCGATCATTCTTTCATTCTTACATGCCTTCATTTCAGAAGTTATTCATCTGAAATATTAAGGATTTAATAGTGTAACATGACGTCACGTCCTGCTGTCAAATCTGTTTACACTTTTTTTTCTTTTTTTTATAAAATCATGTTTTCTTTTCTCTGCACTTTTTATTTCCTTATTCACACATATTTTTTAATTATTGTTATTTTCCGTTTTATTTTGAGATTTTATTCTCACTTCTACAGACACTCACCGCGTTCGCTAATCATAGTTACGGACTGACAGCTTGATTACTTCTAGAATCTTCCTTTCAGCCAAATTCAAATCTTTCATGGTAAAATAAAATAAAATGGAATCTATACGCAGACTTGGCCTTTGTCATTAATGTCACGGTGGTGATGCTATTAATATTTTTAGCACTATTCATCTATCCGTCAATATTATAAATATGTTCGTTGTTTCATTACTTGTTCATGAAAACTGCTATAAGTTTTCACTTTCTTTTCTGAGTTTGGCAATATGTCACTTAAGTGTTTCTATTAGATTTCGTGGATATAACAACATTATCGTTAATTTTTTAAGCCATAACATTGAATGCGAATTTCAATAAGTTTTAAAATTTCGATTTTAATTTTATTTTGAAAAAAATGTAACTATAGAATTGGGCTGTATATTAGAGACATGCAATGTGAGCAGAAGCAACCTTTTAAAACTCAGTTTTTAGAGAAGGCATATTTATACAAGTATGTGAAATAAAGAATTATTGATGTTTTATTTTCAATCTTCAGTTTCATACAGAAGGAATTACTAGGAGGGAAAACATACAAATGAATACATTTATACTTATGAGACGTATAAGTTGCAAATGATATAAGATTCCCATGAAGTATTCCTTGAAAAAAAGATACGTGTGTATATTTAAGTAATCAAGCGATGGATTTCCAAAGTTTCAACACCAATAATATGGTTAAATACGATGAATAATATATCATGCGTTGCGTAACATTGTTCTCCAGCAACTCTACTAGAAGTTTAAACGCCGAGGGTTTCGCATTCTTAGGCGTTCTCAATGGAAGGATGTTACTATCTGCTAATTTGTCCTTAAATGTTTTATATTACTCCATAAATTATGATTAAGATACAATACAATATTTATGTAGTGCTCTCAAAATTACACCTACAGTAAAGTTATGACTAATCATAGAATATGCTTGAAACCTTGTACCCCAGACTTTCAGATGCTTAGTTTCTTAAGGACATCCATTCAATCTTTTAACATAATTTGACATGCTGCTACGCAATAGCTTCTATTATAGACTTATAAATATATCCTACAATGCTCGTATTATAACTGCAATATATAGAAATATATTATGAAAGAACTACATATATTTGGTGGTCATATATTTCAGCGTTCATATTGTATAATGAGATAAATTACGACGTATGTAGAAGGAAAAAGATATCATGGATTTGTTTTGAAAAGGAGAATCGGTTATAAGGATTTTCAAGTATACCATACAATTGTATACAGTTGAAATATTAATTGAAATATTAATGAACTATCTATCTCTGCTATATATGTGTAGCTATAACCCTATTTATACTACATATTTACTTTACATACACATGCATATGTTCATGTGTCTATGCCTACGTTTACTCATACACACGCAAACACGTATATATATATATATATGTGTGTGTGTGTGTGTTTATGTGTGTGTGTGTGTTTGTGAGTGTGGGGGGGGGGAGGTGCAAGTATGCATGGTATTGATATAAATCCAAGGAAAACAATTCACAAACGGAAGAGACCGTATTTTGTGTAATTAACATTTCATACACGTAGCATGCGCCATATGTACACTGACCTCTCCTCGGGCAGCAGTAAAAGTGATTGTCCTGGTGCCCTATAAGAGCCCAGTATTGAAGCGTCTCCTCACAAACATGTGGCTATATATATATATATATATATATTGGTAAACGGAATAGAAAATGCTGACAAATTGTTCACGGTTGAAAAATGGTTCAATTAGGAATAAAAGAGTATTAGTGATTGTATGGGTTAGTATTCAGTTGCGGTTTTAAGTTTTTAAGTTTTTACCGGTTGCTCATTTCTAAATGCTTTTCCAAAATAAATTATAAATGGGCTCAACACAAATATTAACTTCAAGATGGAATACAGCCATCAACAACTCCCCTTCCTCGACATCCTCATTAAGATCCATAACAAAAAAATAGAAACAGACATATACAACAAGCCCACAGACTCCAAGCAATATCTCCCCTTCAACTCTTGCCACCCTAGACACGTTAAAATTAATATTCCTTACAACTTAGCCAAGAGAATCTGTACTATAGTCTCCAATAAAAACATCTGCTACTTACGGCTACAAGAACTAAAGGACACACTCATAGGCAGGGACTACCCTGCATCACTAATTGACAATGGAATCCAACGTGCCCTAAAACTCAGTACCCAGGACCTTAGACACCCTAAAGTAAATCAACCAAAACTAAAAGCTCTTCCATACATCTCCACATACAACCCCCTCAACAATGAGGCCTTTGACACCATCCTCCAGAACATCCCTGTATTGAAAAGGGACCATAGAATGAACCAAATTCTACGAACACACGATATCATAAAGAGCAAAAGACAATCCAAGTCAATGAAAAACATCTTAACACATGCCAAAGTACTGCCAACCACAACAACGAAACCCACAGTAAAAAAATGCGATAGACCCAACTGTGGCATTTGCATCAACCTAATAGAGGGTTCGGAATTCTATTTCAAATATGGACAACGTTTCATAGTAAAACACAATTTCACATGTGCATCGGAAAATCTAATATATGTATTAACTTGTTCAGGTTGTCGAGAACAATACATAGGCCAGACCAAAATAGTCTCCCCCAACGCATGACTGTCCATAGATCCCAAATCAAAATACGGGAATACAGGAAAATACCACTGAGTGAACACATTGATACCTGTGCCGCCCAAAATCATCCCAACTTCAGAATCTTCCCCTCTACAAATTTAAAGATAATGCCACCCACACCCAGCGCATCAGCAAGGAATCTTACTTCATTAACAAATACGGACCCCGTCTAAACACTTCTCCCTAAGACGAACCCACAACATACACACGTCAACATACATACCTACATCAGCACACATCTCTACCCACATATAAACACAATGACATACGTAAACACACATCCTCTATGGTGCAACACAAAAAAATATATGTGCATATATATATGAATATATATGTATATATATATATATATATATATATATATATATATATATATATATATATATATATATATATATATATATATATATATATATATATATATATATATATATATATATATATATATATATATATATATATATATATATATAGTGAATAACACACACACACATACACACGCGTACATCAACATACAAAGCGACTTATACACACACACACACACACGCACTTCTCCGTATAAGACAAAAGCTGAAAAATATCTTTTGACATGCTAAAACACCCCCCATTGCTTTCAGACACATTCTTACTAACCATCCCTGCCACCACAAATTACTCTGCTATACACACACACACACACACACACACACACACACACACACACACACACACACACACTTATCTTAATAGCCATTTGACACACATCGCTGCTAACCATTATCACAACATCGAACACCTTACTACTACCACTACACACACACACACACACACACACATATTTGTTGTGAAAGAGTCATTTCTCAATCTTGGCGCAAAACCAATTTTTTATTCACATGACCTCTACCGACCAATCAAAATTGTTTTGACCACAAGAATTTTTGCTGGAGCCACTTTTTTAACATAAAAACAGTCTTGGTGCAAAATCAGTTTTTTACATTCACATGACCTCTACCGACCAATGAAAATTGTTTTGACCACAAGAATTTTTGCAACACCAAAGTAACGCTGGAGCCACTTTTTTAACATAAAAACAGGTAGAATTCCCAAAACTAATCAGATCAGAGCAACCGGTAAAAACTTAAAAACTTAAAACCACAACTGAATACTAACCCATACAATCACTAATACTCTTTTATTCCTAATTAAACCATTTTTCAACTGTGAACAATTTGTCAGCATTTTCTATTCCGTTTACCAATATATAATAACTTGTGTGTTACACCTCTATTCTTTTAACTATATATATATATATATATATATAGAAGTGGATACACAACAGTTAGTTCACCATACCGAGAACAATTGTTTCACCTTCGCGGATCTTCAGCTCGGGATGTGTATGGTTATAGGAAGAGGAAGGACAACCGTACAAACGCGCATGCACAGAAACTCGGTCATTTCAAACAGGCAATATTAGACTACGTGCGTGCAGAAAGTCTGGAAAGTGTTTAGGTTGAAAATAAAATTAAAAAAATTCCAAATAAATTACAAAGAATCAGTCTGGAGCCTTGTAGTTATGCAAGAGATGTTTGGGGGACGTGTGGACAACGTGTGAAAAATTCACTCCTCGTGTGTAGGCAATCACTATTGCGTAATCTCTTTAGGTTAGTTATTCGTTCGTCGATACATAAGCCACACGTCGGATTTCCCCTTGCGTATGGCTTGGACTTAGTGATGGCTTTCCATTGAATAGAGTAGCCTATACTTGAGTCCTTGACGGACTATACGTGGCTCCCGCATGCAGTCTAATATTTCCTGTGTGAAGTGGCCGAGTTTCTGCGCCTGCGCGTTCGTATGGTTGTCCATCCTGTTCCTATAACCATACACATCCCGAGCTGAAGATCCGCGAAGGTGAAACAATTGTTCTCGGTATGGTGAACTAACTGTTGTGTATCCACTTCTACCTAACTCGTCCCTTGCACCGAGTGCTCTACCACTACGGATATTACCTTCCAGTGTTCCACCACTATCTATGTCTCCAGCAGCGGTCAGCAGATTCTCCTAACTCCGCAGAAGTTTGGCTTTTAGCAGATTCTTCACCACGTGGGAGTTTGGCTTATTACCCTGAGAGCGCTCATTATATCCTTCTGTCCTACACAATTTTGCGTCTCATCAACGTCAGCATGGATTTATACGAACTGAATTACTCCCTGAAGAAAATTCCAACTCCCTCCAACCACGTTTACCAAAAGCTCCTCCTACACAAAGCGGAAGATGTCGAGCCCTAGCTTTCGACGGCAAAATTACAGGCACCAACAATACCTTCAACCTGAAATCGAGAGCCTACCCTCGTAAGGTAACCGAATTTGCTCCTTTCGAGACGGACCTTCTTGACTTAGTCGCTAATATTTCCTTTCGCAAACACACTAACACCTTTCAAACGAAGCTCAGAAACGATATTAATAAATTTAGGTCTTCTAATACACCTTCGTCCTTTCAGACAAAACTAATAATATTTACGAAGTCGACACCATTTTCCGCCACCTGGCCCAAAACGCTATTACTTCTAAATATAAGAAGGCTAACCCTATGGCCTACCACGACATTAATACAGAAGCCAAAGAACTCACCACCGACCTTAAGGTAGACAAGAAGCTACAATCTCTAGCTAAGGGGGAGGCGTTCCTCACCCTGAAAGATCACAAGGTAGACTTAATTCTAACCCCACATAGAGACTAATAAACCCGGCACGCACAGATAGGGACTAGTCAGTAAGGCCATACTTATAAACATAGTTAAGACCATTAGACGAAGTCCAACCTGTCCCAGTGGGAGAACAGCGACTCCGTAATTAAGTGGTTTAACTCCTTAAAATCCCAAAAATCGAAGTTCACACAGTTTGACATTGTCGATTTTTACCCGTCGATCTCAGAGACCCTATTAAACAAAGCGTTGGACTTCGCTACCACTTATACCACCGTCGATTGTTTAGACAGGGAAATCATTGCTCACTGTCGGAAAACCCTCCTCTTCAACGACGGAGTAGCCTGGGCAAAGACGTCTACATCTTCAGACCTGTTCGACGTTTCCATGGGAATGTTTGACAGTGCTGACGTATGTGACTCGGTTGGCCTATTTATCTTAGACATATTATGTGTTACATTCCCGGACTTCCACACGGGAATATACCGTGACGATGGACTGAATTTATCGAGCCATAAAAGTGGTCACGACCTCGAACGGTTTAAAAAAGACTTAGTTTCTTCTACCTTCAATGAGTTAGGCCCTAGGATAACAGTGGCCACCAATCATTCTAGCGTAGATTTCTTAGACATTAATTTAGACCTTCGCACACACACCCACCGACCCTTCTATAAGCTAAACGAGAAACTTAATTACATTCCCAAGGACTCATGCCACCCTCCCACTGTTTTTAGAAACTTCGTTAAGAATATCAGTACTAGAATCTCAAACATCTCCTCTAATAAGGCTATATTTGACAGAGCGGCACCCTACAATAACACGCCGTTGGCTAACAGCGGCTTCTGACACCTATCACTTACTCTCCCACTAGCAACAACACCAATAAGAAAAGTAAGCGCATCAATAGACAAACTATCTGGTTCTTTCCTCCCTTCTCACTCAACGTTAAAACCAATGGAGGAAAAAAATGTCTAGACCTCTTAGATAGACACTTCCCCATAGGTCATAAATACCGCTCCATCTTTAACCGACACAAAGTTAAACTAGGATACTCCTGCGCTAAGAACATGAAGACCCACATCACCAGCAGCCCTAGGAGCAACACCCCACCAGGCTGCTCTTGTAAGCCTGAAGATTGCCCCCTTCAACAGCAATGCAACACACCAGCTGAAATCTATGAAGCTGTGGTCACTTCCAACCGACCAAACGAACCACAGGAGGTCAAATCCTATGTGGGCATGGCGGAGGGCCGATTCAAGGAGCGTTTCCTGAACCACCATCTACCTTCAGATACCCCGACAGACGTTCATCCACGAAACTCGCGAGCCACGTATGGTACCTCAAGGACTCAAGTATAGGCTACTCCATTCAATGGAAAGCCATCACTAAGTCCAAGCCATACGCAAGGGGAAATCCGACGTGTGGCTTATGTATCGACGAACGAATAACTATCCTAAAGAGATTACGCAATAGTGATTGCCTAAACACGAGAAGTGAACGTCACCAAACATCTATTGCATAACTACAAGGCTCCGGACTGCTTCATTGTAATTTATTTTAAATTTTATTTTCAACCTAAAAACTTTCCGGACTTTCGCAGTTATCTCTCTTACACCTCCCGCACTCAGTCTAGTATTGCCTGTGTGAAGTGACGGAGTTTCTGCGCATGTGCGTTCGTACGGTTGCCCTTCCTGTCCCTATAACCATACACATCCAGAGCTGAAGACCCGCGGAGGTGAAACAATTGTTCTCGATATGGTGAACTAACTGTTGTGTATCCACTTCTAAGTAACTCGTCCCTTGGACTGAGTGCTCTACCACTACGGATATTACCTTCCTGTGTTCCACCACTATATATATATATATATATATATATATATATATATATATATATATATATATATATATATATATATATATATATATATATATGTGTGTGTGTGTGTGTGTGTGTGTGTGTGTGTGTGTGTGTGTGTGTGTGTAGTGAATACGAATCAGTGAATTAGAGTTGGTGGTACCAAAACGAGGAATTGATGGAGAGGCAGTGTTTATATTGAGAATAATGGTGAAGTTTCGTTTCCATGTATTAAACTTTATTACGTATCGAGCTGTTACTCGCATTTCACGAAGGATTTTCTCATGGTCACTTATATAGTAATGGCTTCTACAGGACTAGAAAAGTTTCATTCGAAGGAAATCATCAGGGAGCTCTGGTCATTTCCGGATCTTTTCCTTCGAATGAAACACTTCTAGTCCTGTAGAAGCCATTTCTCCTCCCGTTAGACATGTACGGAATTCCTTCCTTGCTCACATTCCAACCAGGTTTGATGGTCTTTATTCTCTCTCGTTCACGATTTCACCGAATTTAAATTCATAGAAATTTGGGACTTGACTCCTTCTTCATCACTTTTCGTTGCTTCACCATTTTTGTTTGTTTACACTCGTGTCCGCTTTATTTACGTGTCCCAACGACTTTTTTTAGCCGTTGCTCGCACCAACCGGAGGTATATGGTCTTTAAAGCGATGAAATACCAATGATGGTTGGAAGATCACTGATGAAGGACTAACTTTATTCATATATGTGTGGCTGAGTGGTTAGAGAATTGGATTCGCAATCGTAAGGTTGTGAGTTCGATTCCTGGACCAGGTGATGCGTTATGTCCTTGAGCAAGACACTTTATTTCACGTTGCTCCTTCTACCTGGAGTTGCGACCGATAGATTGTATTAGCAATTGGAAAGACCAACGGAAACATTGTTACCCCGGTCCGATTTGACGAAAGTCGATCGTTCCTTAAATATATATATATATATATATATATATATATATATATATATATATATATATATATATGTGTGCATGTATGTATATATATACATAGTACTGTACGTCTGTATACATATCAGCCGTACTAAGAGTGAGAAATGATATTTCGTTTCATTATTTTCCATTTATCGTTTTCGGGCGCCCGGCCGACTAACTCACTCGATATGCAAATCAGGCTGCTCAGCTGTTAATATGCACAAGGAAAGTATATACTTTCAAACGATCAATCATCTGACAAAAAGGTATACGATGCTGACGATAGCTAATAAGCTTGAAAATAGTTCATCGTTCCTTTGTCAGTGTTGAACAAAATGGCAACGATGGTTGCCGAACACTGTACGGCGTAATACGGGCTGTTTGTTTACAAACAAACCGAACATTATTATAAATGTTCGGTAAACCCATACGTATATGTATATGTGTGTGCATGTATGTATATATATATACATACTACTGTACGTCTGTATACATATATGTATGTACGTGTAATACTTATATTTAATTATCAGCCGTACTAAGAGTGAGAAATGAAATTTCGTTTCACTGTTTTCCATTTTTATATATATATATATATATAAATGGAAAACAGTATTCATGACTCGCTTGTTAGTTATATTTCTTAATATGCCTGATAGGTTTTGTTTTTTTAATTTGATTAAACATAGCACATCCTTTGCTAGGCTTGAAAAAACGCGTTCAACATGTGAGATTATTTGCTAAAACAGACAACATCACTGAAGTCTGCGGAGTAATAGAAGCAACTAATGGGCCCCCGGCACATTTTGTGTTAATCGATATATAAATAATCAAATGAGTTAGGGATTCTGGCCCACCCTGTATATATACGTGTGTCTGTGTGTATGTGATGTGTCTATGTATGCCTGCCATCAAGTGATGAAAATATTGTGAAGAATTAATCAGATTACTAATAATTGTTTCTGCTTTTGGCACAAGGCCAGCAATTATCCCAGTGCATTACTGGTACTTTATTTTATCGACCCCGTAAGGATGAAAGACAAATTTAACCTCGGCGGGATTTGAACTCAGAATGGCAAGGGCCGTATCTCTATGCATCAAATCATGGCGTCCGACTCAGTTCCGATACTACCAATCCACCACCTCAGATTCTTAATAATAACCGCTTAATATTGAACCACGAGTGCGTGGATCTCTTTCATGATTGATATACTCATTTTAACGTTTCGATAAATTTAAGGAAAACGTCCATTGCCATTTCTTGCAATATACTTATGCTATTTTGATTTAAATGGTCCGTTTACTGTCCAAGATAGTTTTTCACGAGTAGCTGAGCTCATCAATCTAAAGAATACAATCTTTATTGCACAAACTGCTTTCAATTATTGCTTTTGTAATTGTAATTCTTGAAAATAAGAATATATTTATGTCAAGATGATATTGTTATATTTTTCTAAATATATCGTTCCATCAATAAATATAATCGTATGATATATCAATATATAAATTGAATCTCCATGTAAAACCTTTTTTTATTATGGGAAATGTATACGATTTTTCTATATATCAGTTTCAGAAACAGTGATCTATGATCTGAATGAATCTATGTAGTTTCGTTAAATGTACGTTTTTTTTTAATATTAGACATGACAAATTATATGGGTATATATATATAGAGAGTTTGTGTAAAAATATGAAAGAGGGCGGTAGTGACTTTCTCAAAACTCTTGAAATCTAAGTTTTGAAAAATAATGCAAATGTGTTATTATTTCATATTCTTATTTTTTCCTCTTACGTTTTGACATTTATCTCCACTAATACTTCCTGTCTGGTAAAGATGTGTTCACTACAAACAACGTTAATTGTATCGATATGCTACTAAATTATGTAAAGAATAGTTTAGGATTTGTTTCTCTCTATTTGCAATTCCTGCACCCGTGCGTCCAACCATAAAACACAATAAACAGATAATATTTCAAATGTGATATTTTATTTATCTTTCAACATAGACCTTCATAGATGTGCATTTGAATACAGACATTATCTAATTTAAATGCCTTCCGTATGTGAAAAATTTGGATTATTTTGTCTTAGAATGTCGGCAAGAGATACAGAGAAATTTGCCGTACTAAGAGCTAGCCGTCTACAAATATAAAACCAGCGACGTTTGCTTTAAAGCTTCAACTAACTTCTTAACGTTTTGCCAAATGAGATTAAATATTTCTCCCAAAGGTTTATTTTGTTACATTTCGTTTTCTTCTCAGAAAGGAGATTCAATTTATATTTTGAATGATCAATAAATTTCAAAATAGAAAATACAATAAAAATATAACCGCACTGATAATTCTATATCGAAACAGATTTGTGCATGTGACTCTTTTTCTCTCCACATATTTTTACTAACTCTTGCCTTCAATGTATAATACAGCCAACTGAGATCTTTATTATTTACGGTTATGACTATCCTGGTGAAACATAAATCGACCTGTGTTTAACCTGATATAGCTGTTGTTATATGTTTTAAACTCAACATCTATAGCTTTGTTGCAATTGCTTATATTTTAGGTTTGCAAAGGGTTATAAAACTGCAGATATATAACAGCCAATATGGAAATATAAAACACATACCAGTGGAACGCTACGCATATCATATTTTATCATATAATTCATAGAATGTATTTTCGTTGCTACAACATAACAAAAATGTTTTATGAAGCAGTTGTCTGACTTATTATCGAACCATGGGCTATAAATCTGTCTAGAAAGAAGTTTGAATCGATAAGGCGAGCAGAGTAAAGCTTTATGAGAAACATGATAATGTGGTTTGGAGAGAAAATATGTATCACATTTAAATATGATTTGCATCGTATTTTTTTCTTCGTCTTTTTATTCTCGCCTTTTTGTCGACGATTCGAAATGCAAAATTCCATTGTTTTCGTATCAGCATTATTGTAGTTTACATTAGCTTATCATTTCTCGTTTTGTATTCAATTCTTTACTCAAAGATTATAAAAATGCAGTTTTCCGCATAAAAAAGTTGAATTCGGTATTTTTTCCCTTAAAAATATAAACCTATTCTTGGCAGACGGATGAGCAATATCACACACGGTCAACTTCATGCCTAAGATGATGTAAACTAGAATAGAAAATATATGTACTCGAAAATGTGTAGGTTTAATAAAATCAGATATATAGATTAACTCACGAGTGTCAGAATAAGACTTATATATGTTTGTTTTATTTTTTTCTGCAATATCTCTTTTCATTTATAGTATTTCTTGTCCTCAAACTTAACTGATTTCCATTTCTATAGAGTAACATACTGATTGGAAAATATGTAACGTAGCCCTAACTATCTGTAGATATATTCCCTGTAAATTATGTCAACATGCTAACCGCTATCATTGTAATATTATAGCATTCAGTATAGGGAAGCACGCAGTATGTATACAACTACGCGTTTCGTATGGAACTATAACTCATGCATTTTATAAAGGGATTTCAAAGGGATTTTACAAAGGGATATATTCAATGTGAAATTGTTCTAGCACATAACATTATGACACTCACTACAATAATCTATAATACCATGCTTGCTACGTAAATGTAATAATTATGAAACAATAATTTGATTAATGTTGAGAGGGAATTTCATGTGAATGAATGGAATGATATTTTGTGGTGAGTTACAGCATCAATTATATCCCTTCGTCAGTGAGGAAGGAAGTTATGACTATCTCTCTCTCTGGATTATCATGTAAGTCTCATACGTATTGTGTACTTCAGTACACTGCAAGTAATAATTGTTTCTACTTTTGGCACAAGGCCAGCAAATACCCAGTACATTACTGGTACTTTATTATATCGACCATGTAAGGGTGAAAGGCAAAGTTGACCTCAGCGGGATTTGAACTCAGAATGGAAAGGACCGTAACTCTATGCGTCAAAGCATGGGATAGCGGTTAGCATATTAACATAATTTGCAGAGAATCTATCCCAGAGATATTTCTGTCTACGTCACATATTTTCAAATCCTTATGTTTATCTGCGCAACAAAATTACTCTGTAGAAAAGGGGTTCACTTAGGTTTATCAACAAGAATGATATATCGATATCATCGAGTATTCTTACATTCTTCAATCACTCTAAACATATGCGTTATCATTTCTGCAGTTCTTTTATCCAGTCATATAGGTACTTAAAATATGGTACATTTTGCAAGAGCTACAAAGTAATTGAAACCGTAAAATGTCGGAAAATCCCCCGTGCGAAGTAATTTGGTACATTCTGAATTTAAAACAAGCCGCGATTAACTCGACTTTATTATATATTCTTTTAATTCATAGTACGCTGTAACTAAATACATAAAAGGTTTGAATCTCGTTTTAGCTGTTTTGTCTATCAAGCGTATTTTCAAATCAATAACCTGTATATGTAAATCTGAAATGTCTTGTTCAACAGTTATTTACAGCTTGTGATACGTAGTATTATTTGTGTTACCTGTGTTTAATAGCATATGTATAATAACACATGACAGCACATCAATGCATATTGCCATATCATTTCTACAGTTTATTTTGTGAAAAAATTCATGAAATGATTCTTAGAATCAATCGATAGTAGTTTGTCTTCTCAAATGTTTTTATTGATATTTAAACGAATTTTAGAACTTATGAAGTATTTATTTCCCAAACATGTTACCACTGCTCCATCAACGTGTTCTTTGATAAAATAATTTTATGTCAAGTTTGACATGGGTAATGTATTATAAACTCATCCGTAATAAATTATTGCTTCATGATATTTTGACAGAATAGTCTAACAAATGTGGTTTCGTAGCTGGCTTCTTTTCTTCGAAATAGATTTTATGTACTATTGAAATTATATCATTTAATTCTTTTTCTCCTCCATCCCCCTATCTATATTTCTCCATCTATGTATCTATCTCTCTATCTAATTTATATATATGTATATATATATAAATATATATATATATATATATATATATATATATATATATATATATATATATATATATATATATATATATATATATATATATATGAGAAACGTAAAATAAGAAAATTATGAAATTAACTTACTTACTAAAATATCACTTCCAACTAATTAGTTTCTGGAATGGAGTAAATATATTTTCCGGAGAAGATATAGAAAAGCATTCCGTCGTCAGGGAAGTCTATTTTGATCCAAGTTACCAGGCAAAGCGAGGACACTGGAAACTTATTAAAAAATAATCAGTGGATAGGAAATAGCAAAGCGTGGACTGAATTCCTAGCCATTGAGAAAATCACTGCCTCTACGTCTGTGGCAAATTTGTCGAGCAATATTGGCCATGACTGCTGCTATGGTAGTAGGTAGGCCGCCGTCTTATTAGCAAACTACTTTCCACTGATTGACCTCGATGTCACGTGATTGATTCTTTTTGAATTTGCCACAGACGTAGAGGCAGTGATTTTCTCAATGGCTAGGAATTCAGTCCACGCTTTGCTATTTCCTATCCACTGAAATATTTTTAAATAAGTTTCCAGTGTCCTCGCTTTGCCTGGTAACTTGGATGAAAATAGACTTCCCTGACGACGGAATGCTTTTCAATATCTTCTTCGGAAAATATATTTACTCCATTCCAGAAACTAATTAGTTGGAAGTGATATTTTAGTAAGTAAGTTAATTTTATAATTTTCTTATTTTACGTTTCTCATATTATTGTTCTGCAACCCCATGCATTGAACCACAATGTTACTAAGACAAAACCTATATATCTGCTGGCATTGATATGCATCTGTATGTATATACATGTTACTAGATATAAATTATTTATTATATATATATATATATATATATATATATATATATATATATATATACATTTCTAGTTTTCTCTTTACTAGTTTGTACGTATTTTATCATGTGCGCATCAATATTATTTGTAATACTTACACGAGGTTTTCTCGTTTTGCAATGCATGTTTTTCTTTTAATATTTAAAGTTTTTTATTTTACAAAAATATATTAGTAAATGTTCATGCTCATGTCATATTTGCATTAAGATCGTAATTTGAATAATTTACGTAATGCGAATATATTTTCTATATCTAACAGGTAACAGATAATTTTTATATAAAATTATAAACAATATATTCACTTAATTATTTTCAACATCTCCCATTTTTAAACGTATTCTGGCATTTAAACCATCGTATCTTTTTACAGATTTGCAGTTTTAAATGTCTCCTTGTCACAGTCTGTGAACGTATATTTCAGTATATCAGAATAAATATTATATATATGATGAAGTATTACGTATATAACGGTTTGCTTTATGGGACTGGTATATTTAGAACAATAGTGCATCATAGAGTTCATATAAGAATGTGATACGCAGGCTCACAATACATGTAAAAGGAACATTCGTTGCTATATAAAATAACATAGACGCTGAATTAAATATCAATTTGCAGAATAATTTATGCAGCAAATTTATGCAAATGGAGAGAGATATTTTGAAGTATGTACATTCGAATTCATGAATCTTGAATAAAGGTATATAGTATCTTGAACATTCATTCGTATAGAGTTCAATAGAAATGTTAGAACGTTATGATTTAAAAAACGAAACAAAACGACTGTCCATTAAATTGTTAACGGGCTTTTTAAATGTATATTTCACCGAGTTATTACTATGTATACACAAGAGATGAAACTTAATAAATTGATTGTGTAGACCTACATTCCAAGTTATTCAAGACATACACATAGTTTTATCCGTATATATTACATTTACAACAAAATTAGTCAATATATTATATTTCGAAAATTATTAATGTTATTGTTTCATGAGAGATGTTTTCTTATTTTATAAGGACGGGTGTCTGCAAGGAATAGATATTTATGTGGGAATATTTTAGGATATATCGCAGAAATCTAGAATAATTTCATAGCGTGATGTAATAATAATAATAATAATAATAATAATTGTTTCTACTTTTAACAAAGGGCCAGTAATTATCCCAGTACATTATTTTATCGACCGCGTCAGGATGAAAGACAAAGTTAACCTCGGCGAGATTTGAGCTCAGAACGTAAAGGGCTATAACTCTCTGCTACAAAGAATGGTGTCTGACGCTCTATCGATACTACCAATCCGCCAATAATACGTTGAAATTATATTTAGATGGAATAGATGAGAAACGAGATACACGTTTCATACGGGTCATTCTCTTTATATTTAACTGTTTTGTCAGCTCAAACAATCAGGGCTGTACATATTACTGCAGATATGCAAGAAATGTATGTTACGGTATTTCAGAAATATGGAAACAATACAAAATCAAAAGCACATTCACATATACATGTTAAACATGTATAATTACGCATTTACGTGTAACAGTAAAAGTATTCCAAAATTAAGAATTAACAATATGAACACTAACTGAAATCTGAATTCGTAAAACTGAGGAAACGTACAAGTGAATCTAAGCATTTAATCACAAATATAAACAAATGCTAATTTCATAATGAAAGAAGAAGCCTTAATAGGACTAAATGGGAAGCTGAATTTTGACAACATCAAATCAGAATTGACGTATACATCATATTATAATCTGTTTCATGCAGAAAACTGTTCAACAGAATACTACAATCTAATAAAATCTAAATTCGATTGATGTTACATATGTTTCGATATAATTCATTTACAGGTAGATTTACATTAGTATAAATTAATTATTACGATACAGAATTATTGATCTACATCAATGTCTCATCTAAAACAGTCTTGAATTATATATCAAAATCTATTAGACTCTACAGAACACGCACTGTCTATTTCCCAATCTTTTACTCATAAACACTTAACACCTCTACATTCTGTCTCTTTCTCATCTCACCCTCCCTCCCTTCCATATTTCCCACTGTTTTTTCTCTTACTCTCTTGTGTGTATATATATATATATATATATATATATATATATATATATGTGTGTGTGTGTGTTTATATATATGTATATATATATATATATATAACAAAGAAATTGTGGTAAGGAACCAGATGGACCATAACGCACCAGAGTACTCAATACTTAGGGTAGTAGAGTGGAAAATAGGAAAGAGTATGACCCCGACGGCAGAGCTCAAGCCGTTTCGACAGCTATTTCTCGACTAAATTAGAATCTTTAGCCTGGTGAATAAATAGCCGAACTTTTCAAGGGGGTACTTCCTTATATGGGAAGATTGTAGTTGTCAAGAGGATTGGTTAAAATTTGTTGAAAGTGATATGTATACAGCAGATTCTGAGGACAGAGTATGAAGTGGAGGAGGGAAGTTAAAGAATAGGTAAATCGAATGAGAGTAGGAGACAATAAAAGATAATAGAAAGAAATAAAAAAAATATATAAAATTAGATAGTGAGAAATGAATTAAAAAAATCACAATGCTATCTTACAATTACAGGTTAATAAGTTGAGAATAGAAAAACCTTGTAGAAATTGAGTAGTACCAGAACTGATACAGAATTAAAGGGATTTAACACGTCTGCTATTAGTAGTTAGTAAAAAGTATTCGGCCAATTCTATCATAAGATTACAGGGGTGGAGGACTGATGCCACAGAGGCCCGGTAGGCTGCATCGGGGTAGGCGAAGGGGAAAAGCAGACGAGGAAGAAAATAGGGGATGGAAGGAAGTGATAGGATGAGACAGGGGGAAGAAGAAGACAAAGAGGAAAAGAAAAGAAAAGCGATACATCTACCTAAGTAAACTGGGGTTTCCCCTAACTTATTCGGCAAGTAGCGGGGTATCAGCCCTTGTCTACCCACCCGGGTCCTTATGAGGTTTGAGGGCGAGATAAGTCCTATGCAATCTGTGTTTGCATGCGGTTACCAGTTCCTCTTTCTTGTATAGGATTTGGTCCTTCGAAAACAGCATTTGTAATTACAAATGCTGTTTTCGAAGGACCAACTTTTTTAGTTGATGAACAACTGAAAGACACAACATTCTATCATGACATACCGTCAAATATAGACCACAACATCATGAAGAAGATCAACAAACTGGCTTCAAAATACCACCACTCACTTACTGATAAGGAAAGAGACTACATCACCAATTTTGAGCCAAAACCCAGCAACCTCTCTGGCCTAGTAAAAAGTTCATAAGTCAAAAGAAATACAACTGGCAGTAAGAGAATAAAACAGTGAGTACATTAAATTACTACACCCAAAAGACTTAAAAATTACACCTATTATAGCTGGTCCAACATGCCCCACCCACCGTCTAAGCAATTTTTTTGACGTTATTTTGAATCCACTATGTATTCACATAACCAGTTTCATCCGGGATGATATCGACTTCCTGTCCCATCTTCCCAAAACCACGGAAACGAATTCACTTCTACTTAGTTTTGATGTGGTAAGCCTTTACACCAACATTACACATGATTTAGGAATAAAGGCGGTTAAATATTGGGTGGAAAAACATAGAGAAGTGATTCCCATCAGATTCACAGCGCCATTTATATTAGACGCAGTTAAACTTATTCTGGAAAACAACACTTTCTACTTCAATGGAAATAATTACATCCAAATTAGAGGCACAGCGATGGGAACGAAGTTTTCTCCCGTTTACGCGAACTCTGTAATGGGATATTTAGAACAACAACTCTACCAAGAAATAGAGGAAAAATATAGTACTGACTTTAGAAAGTGCATTGAAAAATCTTGGAAGAGATACCTTGACGACTGTTTCATCATCTGGACAGAATCTCTAGATACTCTGGATGAGTTCAATATCCTCCTGAATAACCTACACCCATCTCTCCAATTCACAAAAGAGATGAGTAGGATCAAATTACCATTCCTAGATATAATTGTTTCTACTTTAGGCACAAGGCCAGCAATTACCCAGTGCATTACTGGTACTTTATTTTATCGACCCCGTAAGGATGAAAGGCAAAGTCAACCTCGGCGGGATTTTGAACTCAGATCGTAAAGGGACGTAACTATGCTGGAAAGCATGGTGTCCGACTCTCTACCGATACTGCCAATCCACCGCCCTATCAAAAACGACACCACCATTACCACGGATATATATTATAAACACACAGACATCCATCAATATCTGAATTTTAATCGTGCCATCCACCTCATAAAAACGCAACATCCCATACTGCCTAGCCAGAAGAATTTGTACCATTGTAGAAGACACGAATACCAGGTACAAACGCCTAACAGAATTAAGAGAATTTTTGCTCAAACAAAAATACCCATCTCTACTTATAGAAAATGGCATACAGCGGGCTATAAAAATACCTATACAACAACTTAGGACAACCCAAGGAAGAAGAAACCAAGAACTGGTCATACCATTTATAATGACACACAACCCATGTCACCAGAATATCTTCAACACTGCCAAAACAAACCTACCGATCATTGCTCAAAGTAATGAATTAAAAGGCTTAATCAAAGATCGATCTTTGACTCTCAGTAAAAGTCAGCCGAAAAATTTGAAGCAATTACTAACGAAAGCAAAGTTTGACCTTAACAACAAAGACCAATCATTCACTGTATCTAAATGCAATGCTAGTAGATGCGGCACATGTCAATCCATACACGCCGGTCAATATATGAAAACAAAAACTGGAAAAATATTCCCAAATGCAAATATGAACTGCAAAAGGAGGAATCTAATTTACTGCATTAAATGCCCGAATTGTGAAGAACTATATGTCGGTCAAACTGGAAATGCACTATCGGAACGTGCACGGGTACACCGACAGCAAATCAGAGACCCAAATGTCCGTCAGATACCCCTAAGTAACCCTCTAGCAACATGTGGTCAGGGAATATTTATAATATTCCCATTCTACTAATTACAGAGCCCAAGTGAAATCAAGAGAAAAAAAAAAAAAAATGTTATTGATAAATTCAAACCCAAGCTAAATGAACAATAATACTGGGTGATTACTCCTACTATGATTATGACTACGACCGCTAACAACAACAACAACAATAATAATAATTTCTAAAAACAATAATAATAACTTCTAAAAATAGCAAAACAATTGATGCTTTGGATAGGATCAATTAGTGATCGTTAGACATGCTCAACCAACCGTAACGCCTAAATCAATCAGCTTTAGTAATTCAGTGGAACTACACACCGATTGGTCGAGATAGAGTTTGCAAGATTTAGCATTCTGGAGCCACTTTTCACTGTATATAAGGTACAAAATTTACCCATCTCATTAGTTGAACATTGCAAACTTGACTGTCACCACACATTATGAACCTGAAGATTGCGAAAGCATGAAAGTACTTGTTCAATTAACACTTAACATTTAATATTCTATCATACTATTTCATTATAATACCATTATATTTTTTAAAGGATTGTAAATAAAACGAGTAAATCAGACAAAGTTGGAATTTCTTTTACTAATATATATATATATATATATATATATCCACCACCACCACACTCTCAAGAGCGTGAAATTAATAAATATTTGTTTGTACTGCCTCTCTGTTTTGTTCCCGTTCAATTTTTCATTATATATATATATATATATATATATATATATATATATATATATATATATATATATATATATAAGATTTGTGGCTATCGTTACAAATTCCACCAGTATCACAAATACGTAACGCGACATCTGTCAAAAATCTATTGATATCTAAAATGATTTGTCTAGAACCTGACAATTATCAGTCACTCATAAAACCAATTTGTATATTTAGAATGAACGAATCCTGAAATATGTGGGCTTTCGTGTGTATGCGTGTCTCTATGGATACATGAGTGTGAATATGAAATTTGTCTTTTATTTGTCATTTTATTATTCTGTATATATCTAAAAATATCATTTTGAAAGAATCCCGGTTCTTTAAATCACTTGTCCATTCCCCAAAATCATATCTCCCAAACATTAGAAAACATAAATACAACCGCTTTCCAAGGACAGTTGGCTTTCCTGGATATGTCTTTTGAATGAATCAGTTCTAGTCATGTAGACCCCCCCCCCTTTCTATATTAATCATCATATATACACATACATACATATATATATATATATAATAAAGCTGACGGCCGTATGTATGTACAAACTTTTCGCCAAACGGCTGGACCAAACACCACCCAATTTCCACCATAGATGTAACTTTTGTCTTCTAAATTTCATTAAATGATTAAAGATATTTTATCGTTTATTTAAATATTCACTTCTTTAAAGTTTTTAAATGTCAACACTTCCGGTTATACGACATTCCCCTCTCTTTCTTAGTCTGTCTTTGTAGATGGATACATAGCTATAACCTCACGCACATATAATATATCTCTGTATGTCTGGACGTTTGCATTAGATACATAGCTACAACGTGGCTCGCTTATAATATCTGTCTATCTTCAAGAAGAAAAGTATCGTCTTCCTGTTTTCTTCGGTTGTAACCATTTTGAAATATTTACTTCTGCGTTCACAGATTGATTTTTTTAGTTTCAGAAGATCCCGTTAAGTGTGAAAGCAGCGATTATTTGCTTAAACTTTAATCTGTTATTTTAATATATATATATATAAATATATAGTTGTTATATAGTAAAGTGTATTATTGGTTGTGTCAAACGTTCCAATACATTTTTGTTAGCAATATTAAGTTCTCCACGCATTTGTATATCTCCAATTCCATTTATGGGAACAGCTAGATGATGTAAACTGAGTATTTGTAACAAAATTAAGATCCGAATGCATGATATAAATTTCCAATCATTTTAATCACGACATGTTTCAATAAGAGATAGTTCGATCGTGTAGCCATGATCGATTATCACTGATCTCATCAGGTGAAAATGAACTGTCTTCAAATCTTTGATATGAGGGAGAAAATTAACGGTGTTCACACACAGTTTAGTCCCTCATATGAAGATCAAGCAGTCAAAACACGGCGACTGGTATCGTCCTCAGTTAGGGACATAAAACTATCAAGTCTCTATCTTCCAATAGCTGTAAAAGACGCTGGACATCAATCAAATCTGTAGAATAACAGTCGGTCACAATTAATGTCAGTGGGTACACACACACACACGATGCGAGGTCAAAGAAGAAATATATATATATATACATATACTAACATAGTATCAAATCTGTAGAACTATAGACGGTCACAATTAGTGTGAGCGAGTACACACACCCTCACAACACCGACACGAGGTCAAAGAAAAAAATATAAATATATCAACATAGTATTCACTGAAAGTTAGTTTACAAAACAACAAATGTTATATTGGTCAAATTTCAATTTGACAACGTAAATTGGAAAAATTGGGTCAACCGCAACCCTATACACACGCAAGTAAGTTCAGTTCAATGTTCTGTTATACGTGTTTAGAATGAATTGTAACATCCGTATCTCAAAATAGTGTATGTTATGGTATATACACATCCGTATCCGTTTTGTTTACTTAACTTTCGGTGAATACTATGCTGGTATATTTATATTTTTTGTTTGATCTCGTGTCTGTATGTGTAAGGGTGTGTGTACTCTGTACTCGCTCACACTAATTGTGACCGTCTATAGTTCTACAGATTTGATACGATGTTGGTATATGTATATATATATATTTCGTTTCTGAATTTGTTTAGCAAGATTCTTTATCTGAAATCTTGTGTGAAACCGATATTGTTATACTTTGGGAGGGTCATGTTGCCAATAAGAAACACACGCACCAGTTACTTTCACTTCAATTTATTATATATTTATAAATTTACAAATTTATAAATTTCTGGTTGGTTGGTTGGTTCCACAACCAGATAGTTGTTTATATATAGTCATAGTTCTTTCGTCACATACTCTTCAGTGACTGGGGATTCCTTTCTTTGTTTCTGTGCCTCTCCTTTGTTCTGTCCTACGCCATTTTGTTTCTGTGTGTGTGTTGTGTGCTCAGTCTGCGCATGCGCCACATCCGGGTGTCTGTGTGTGTTTATGTTCATTTATTTATTTGTTTATTTACATGTTACTGGTTGGTTGTTTGTTCTATGTGTGTGTGTGTTTTCATATTGTCCTTAATTGTAAGTTGTGATGTTGCTGTTCCACTCATATTTTCAATTTAATTTTGGTTGTAATTCTTTTATGTTTACTGCCTCTGTAATTTGTCTAAACATTGCGTCTTTTCTGTGTGTAGATTCTATTTTTATTTCTATGTTCTCTAATTTACTCTTTTCTTCTATTTTAGCATGTTGGTAGAGTACAGATGATTCTTTATTATCGTGAAGGTCTCGCCAGTGTTCATTTATCCGTTCCCCTACACTACGAGCTGTCTCACCTATGTACACTATATTTTTGTTTCTACATTGTCCTTCAGTACATCTTATGCTATACACTACATTTCTAGTTTTACAGTTAATATGGGGGCTTATTTTACAGGTTATACATTTCTTATCTATACATGAGGGTCTTTGAAAAGGGTATGTCTTGCTAATAAGTGTTTTTACGGAGGTACCTGGTCTTTCTACTATCTTAATATTGAGTTTATGTTTATTTAGGGCCCTTCTAAATTTATAAGCTAATTCACCTCTAGGGGTTGTATCGATGAACATTACACTCTGGTATTTATTGCTATCATACCATGAGTTTATTCTATTAGCCTTGTTCCTAGTTCTTTCTATTCTATTCCAGAATTTGCTCCTATACAAGGGGCAGGTCCCATTTATGTCATTATTTACCATTTTTTCCCATTTGGTTCTGGCTCCTCTATACACTCTGATTTTATCTCTCTGATTGTAGCCAGAGAACTGCATACGGTGGATGAAGTGTTGTTTGTGTCTCTCTAGTTCTTCGGGGGTGCACATGCGGGACACAATTCTCATCACCCGTACCAAATCCGCAATAAGTATGTTGATTTTGGTATGGTTCGAAATGGCCGAGTTTCGGTGGATCAGATGTTTGGAAGTCATGGGATTAGCATAATGGGAATGGAGGATTTGTTTTTTGTTGTTAATGGTATCTAACCAGAGCTCTGTGTCTAGTACAGGTAATCGATGATTGGGGTGTTTACTTGGGTAACAGAAGCACAATTTAGTATAGCTAGATCCGAACTTAGAAATATTATAGAACAGTATAGCAAGAAGCATAATAGAATGGAGGCCCAGCAACTGGGAGAAAAATCTGCAAATGGCTTGCGTAAGCTCATGCAGCGCTCACGTAATGGAGAGATAGCATGCTTCACCAACAGACAAGTCTGGCAGAATGTCGGTTGACAGACTGCCAAACTACATCCAGGCAATGCAACCCCACATCACTAACACAAGAGAGGTAACACCACAGGAGCATGAGGATTGAGAAAAAGCCCTCAATGCCCATATGGTGATGTGGACGAATATAATGCAGCCCAACAAAAGTACTGCCAACAAATTCCAGGCCGGGAACAATGACGTGCCGGCGTTGTATGCGCTCGAAAAGACCATAAAACGGGCTGGGACACAGTCGCGGGACCACCAACACGGCCAGTATGTGGAGCTAACATTGCTAGTAACTACAGACTGTCCTACTTCCTCTCCCTGATCATCCGCCCCATCATTGACATGTCCCCAGATGTATGTGACAGCACGGAGAACCTCCTCAGCAGAATCGGCGTGGGTAACCGATCTGGGGAGCTAACAAATTGCATAATAGGCAGTATGGATGTTGTGTCCCTGTATCCATCTATTGACGTGGATTTTGCTGTGGAGAAGTGCGTAGAAATGATCAGTGAGTGCAAGGTTGAGTTCCGTGGGATTGATACCAGTGAGCTGGGACTTCTACTTAAGCTTAGCTATAGTAATAATTACCTAGACACATAATACCTTAGCAACCTGTGCCCTACAAGACCAGCAAGAGGCAGGCCACCTACCATTACCTCAGTGGCCAAGAACACCCACACAGATAGATGGAACGGGTGGACCAGAGCCATACGGACACCCGAAAACCACGATGAACTGAAGAAAATGATTGCACATGCGGTAGGGGCCAGCATAAAACTAACCCTTAAGGAACATATGTTCAAATTTAATGGAAAAACATATGCCCAAGAGGAAGGAGCAGCCATTGGTGTTAGCATTGCAGGCGACATAGCTAACTTATTCATGGTATGGTGAGACAGTAGACTTAAACTTAAACTTAAAGAACAATTAGAAGACCCCTTAACCCTGATAATGTACTCCCGCTACGTAGATGATATAAACATCGTAGTTAAGACACCCCCACTAGAGAACAGTCAGGAACTAGAGAAAAACACAATGGAAAGCATCCAGCAAATAGCAAACTCCATCCACCAGAGCATTAGAGTTACTATAGACTACCCAAGTAAACACCCCAACCATCGATTACCTGTACTAGACACAGAGCTCTGGTTAGATACCATTAACAACCAAAAACAAATCCTCCATTCCCATTATGCCAAACCCATGACTTCCAAACATCTGATCCACCGAATTCGGCCATTTTGGACCATACCAAAATCAACATACTGATTGCGGATTTGGTACGGGTGATGAGAAATGTGTCCCGCATGTGCACCCCCGAATAACTAGAGAGACACATACAACACTTCATCCACCGTATGCAGTTCTCTGGCTACAATCAGAGAGATAAAATCAGAGTGTATAGAGGAGCCAGAACCAAATGGAAAAAAATGGTAAATAATGACATAAATGGGACCTGCCCCTTGTATCGGAGCAAATTCTGGAATAGAATAGAAAGAACTAGGAACAAGGCT
>OZ024742.1:76688384-76708384 GCA_964016885.1 Eledone cirrhosa | reverse complement strand
GGTGACTTAACTACGATGTTTATATCATCTACGTAGCGGGAGTACATTATCAGGGTTAAGCTGTCTTCTAATTGTTCATTAAGTTTTTGTTTAAGTCTACTGTCCCACCATACCATGAATAAGTTAGCTATGTCGCCTGCAATGCTAACACCAATGGCTGCTCCTTCCTCTTGGGCATATGTTTTACCATTAAATTTGAACATATGTTCCTTAAGGGTTAATTTTATGCTGGCCCCTACCGCATGTGCAATCATTTTCTTCAGTTCATCGTGGTTTTCGGGTGTCCGTATGGCTCTGGTCCACCCGTTCCATCTATCTGTGTGGGTTTTCTTGGCCATTGAGGTAATGGTAGGTGGTCTGCCTCTTGCTGGTCTTGTAGGGCACAGACAGGTTGCTAAGGTCATAAGTGTCTAGGTAACTATTACTATGCGTAAGCTTAAGTAGAAGTCCCAGCTCACTGGTATCAATCCCACGGAACTCAACCTTGCTCTCGCTGATCATTTCTACGCATTTCTCCATTTCTCCACAGCAAAATCCACGTTAATAGATGGATACAGGGACACAACATCCATACTGCCTATTATGCAGTTTGTTAGGTCCCAGATCGGTTACCCGCGCCGATTCTGCTGAGGAGGTCCTCCGTGCTGTCACACACATCTGGGGACATCTCAATGATGGGGCGTATGATCAGGGAGAGGAAGTAGGACAGTCTGTAGTTACTAGCAATGTTAGCCCCACAGACTGGTCGTGTTGGTGGTCCCGTGACAGGGTCCCAGCCCGTTTTATGGTCTTTTCGAAATCCATACAACGCCGGCACGTCATTGTTCCAGGCCTGGAAGTTGTTGGCAGTCCTTTTGTTGGGCTGCATTATATTTGTCCACATCACCATATGGGTATTGAGGGCTTTTTTCTCTATCCTCATGCTCCTGTGGTGTTACCTCTCTTGTGTTAGTGATGTGGGGTTGCATTGCCTGGATGTAGTTTGGCAGGCTGTCAACCGACATTCTGCCAGACTTGTCTGTTGGAAAACATGCTATCTCTCCATTACGCGAGCGCTGCATGAGCTTACGCAAGCCATTTGCAGATTCTTCTCCCAGTTGCTGGGCCTCTATTCTATTATGCTTCTTGCTATACTGTTCTATAATATTTCTAAGTTCGGATTTAGCTATACTAAATTGTGCTTCTGTTTGTTCATCGACCTGCGACGGCAACTGCGTGCGTTTGTTAAATGGCAAAGTCGTGGCGTGGACTCGTCGTAGGTCGAATGATTTATCGGAGGGGTTATAAAACGGAGAGTTCCAGGCTGCTGCTTTATGTGTACTAGTGCTATTATTATTGTTAGTTGTGTTATTTCTATTTCTATTTCCACCAGCAGCCTCAGCTTCATGGTTGTTTCTATGTCTCTCATAATTACTCCTGTCTCTTTCCACTGGCTCAATGTTGTTATCTACCCTATTTTGTGTGTCTGTGTGTTCGTCTTGGTTATTCTCTTTGTCCTTAGTCTCCCATCTCCTTTTCTTTTTAATCCTATTACTTTCTCATATTTCTCTGATGTCTGTGCTACTGTCATTACTTGTTTTCTGTGTCTGTGTGTTTGTTAAGATTGTGGTGGTGGTGAGAGGCATTGAATGCGTGTGTGTTGTTGTTGTTGATGTGTGTTGTTGTTGATGTGTTTTGTTGTTGTCTCCGTGTGTGTGTGTGTGTGTGTGTGTGTGTGTGTGTTATCGTTGTTGTGTGTGTTGTTATTGTTGTTTGTGTCTGCGTGTCTGTTGTTGTTGTATCTGGGTACGTTGCTATTGTTGTTGATGCGTGTGTTGTTGTTATTGTTGTCTCCGTGTGTGTTATCGTTGCTGTGTGTGTTGTTATTGTTGTTTGTGTCTGCGTGTCTGTTGTTGTGGTATCTGGGTATGTTGCTATTGTTGTTGTTGTTTTATCTGGGTATGTTGCTATTGTTGTTGTTGTTATTGTTGTTTGTGTCTGTGTGTCTGTTGTTGTTGGGATGTGTGTTGTATATGTGTGTGCGTATATTGTTGCTTTTGTTTTTGATGCTCCAGCGTAGTTTTGTAAATGATTTTTCTATTTCTGACAGACAACTAATCATATTTACCTTCTTGAATGTCGCAAATTTGGGTGGCAGACGTAATACAGACATTTCATTATTATCTATTTCCGTGTTTCCATAAATGTTGGTATTTTCGTTGTTGAACTCTTCAGATAATGAGGTGTCGGCCATGTTGATACCGTCAATTTTGTCGGGATATCTATTGGTATACTCTATAGTATCCCGATTTAGCTTTGCCTGTTTAAGCCACTTTAATTTTCTGTTAAAGTGCTTATCACATTCTTGAGTAATGTACTGTTCTTCGGGGCGTATAAGGCTTATAAATGTTAGTTTTTCTGCTGGTGTGGTGATTTTAGATATTTCTTGTATTAGGTTACGCTTTAGTTTTTCTTGATGACTTAATTCTCTATAGATCTTCTTTTTTATGTTTAGAATTAAAGTTCGTTTTAGCCTATCTGCTTGTTTTTTGGTGAGTTGTAATCTTCTAACGTCGGTATTGATGGTGTTGGTGTAGATTCTAGAAGTGGTGCACAGTTTTATGAAGTGTAGTTGTCGAGATGTTATGGTTTTTCGTAGACAACAGAACATGGTGGTTTTCAGTATCTTGTTAGCCTGGCTAAGGCTTACGATATTTCGTTTCTGAATTTGTTTAGCAAGATTCTTTATCTGAAATCGTGTGTTGAAACCGATATTGAAACCGTGTGTTGAAACCGTGTGTTGAAACCGATATATCGGTTTCAACACACGATTTCAGATAAAGAATCTTGCTAAACAAATTCAGAAACGAAATATAAATATATATATATATATATATATATATATATATATATATATGATATAAATAGACGAAGTACGTCGGTGGAGTCCTATCTTCTGTGCAAACGGGTAGCCCAGATTTCCGACCAGCGGACCCCGACGCCCGACCCCGGGTTGTGACCTGAATACCCGGAGGATATCCTGCCTGGAACCCGACCCCCTTCGTACGCATGAGTCAGGGATAAATACCACAAGTAAATATGACTTGCCTATTACTACCGCTTACCCCTCTCCCCATTTCCAGGGATGACTTTGACCCTGTGTCCGTTGGGTGTATTCACATGTGGGCATATATTGAATTATATGTATGCGTGCATGTATGCGTGTGTGTGACTGTGTAGACGTAATATGGGAATGCACCTGAGCCTGTGTTTGTGCGTGTCTGCTTGCAACGGTGTCGGTTAACAAACACACATATGTACTTTATGCTGAAATAGGAAATGTAGTCCTTTACACTTCTGGATTTTGACACAGTTTGTTGGTATTTAATTTTTCACCCCACTTTTAACTTAATTGTTTTTAAAACGCACCCATCTTTTGTAAGACTGTGTGGACGTAAATAGATGAATGCCCGAACCTGTGTTTATACGTGTGCACGCGCATATACGCGCGCTGACGGGCAATCACACGTACGTACTCTATGTTAGAATAAGAATTGTAATTCTTTACACTTCTCGATTCTGACACACAGTTTTTTTTATTTCAGTTTATATTTTTCAAAATGTTTGATATTGGTTGTAACACACGCATTCTTTATTTGTTTGTCATTCCCCACCATGGGAAATGGTGGCAGGATAGATGCCAGTCTACACACATAAATTCTTCAGACCATAACAACAGCATACTAAAGTTAACCTGCTAGCTGACATCTTAACACCAACACAGTGAAGGAGGTCAGTTGTACTTAAACATTCTGACAAAAACAACTATAACAGACTGACTGCCTCAGAAGAATTTCTATCGACTTTTGACTGAATAGTGGATAAGAGCGTGTCCTATGACGGTGAAATTCGTTTGTTCTAGCCAATAGTATTCCAGTTCCTCGGAGGACTACCAACACACCCAGGAGCTGGACATATCGATGTATTGACAGAGTGAAACACATTTCAACAACATGTGTACCTGACAGCTAGATCCGAACGTTCGGATCTAGCTGTCGGAACGGCCGGAACTCAGCCGTCAGAGACCTGATTCTTCCTATTACCCACTCAACTACCCTAAGTATCGAGTACTTTGGTGCGTTATGGTCCACCTGGTTCGTGTAAACGTTCCCTTGGCAAGAACGGGAAAAAACGAAGATAATACGTCATTATTTGGTGCGTGAAAACAATTACACGCAAAGACAAAACCACGTTTATGCTATAAACGAAGTCGTAGACTAATATTCATGGAGACGGTTCATGGAGATGTTCTCTGGTAATGAACGGAAAAAACTAAGATAATACGTCATTGATATACGGTTTTATATAACTGATATATATTTGTCCTTATCGATCCCTCTTTGCATTTTAGTCTTCAAATTTATTATTATTGCTATATATATTTAGATATATATGTATGTGTGTGTGTGTGTGTGTGGGGGGGGGGTATGGGACAATAGTAATATAGATTTTAAGAGGCGTTAATGTTTCCTTTACACATGTGTACCTTTAAAATATCGATATAAATGTAATTATCGAGATAGTTTTCTAATATACGTATGCGTTTAGAATTTGTCCTGATTATCAAAGTAGTTTTGTTTTATCCGTGTTGGAACGGCATTTAGCAAAGTGTTAGAATGAAGGCAGATTCTTTCAGCAGAGTTTTAGTGTTTCGGCCCTTAACTTCTAATACTTATACACTTAAAGGATTCCGGGCTACATCCATGTCATCACTCCTGGATGCCCTTCTGCTGATATTTAGCCATTCAGATATCGGAGATTATTGTGTATTTAAACCCTATCGAGATTCCGTTTTCAAAATCAAACTGGAACTGCTTGCTTTGAAACTGATATTCAAAGGGTTTCAAGAGTTTGGAAAATAACATTGGTTGTCGTGTTAGCAGTGAGACGTCGACAGTATCATCACTGCTGCCAACACTAAAACCACAACTCACTCACAGTTATTTCCCTTGGAGTGACTAGTAAAACACAGAGAAAATACACATCCGTATACAATAAAATTGGAACTTTGTAAAGCTACTCGGAGCGAAAACGGTTAGCGCAAAACTAATTACATCATCATGACTATTTCTGAAAACCTATTTTGTGAAAGACAATTTCCACTCCTTGTGTAAGGGAAATATAAAGGTATTTGGAAAAAAGGTTAATAGATAATAATATCTCTATATCACGTGATTTGTACACACACATATATATATATATATACATATATATATATATATATATATATATATATATATATATATATATATATATATATATATATATATATATATATCCGTATATATATATATATATATATATATATATATATATATATATATATATATATATACAATACATAAACAGAGAAAGCCTTAAGCGATACTCCGACCAATTCCATATCACTCAACAAACATGAAGATATACTTAAGTATTATCCCAATTTAGTGTTGGGGTGCTAACTATCGGTATTTCGTGGTAAATTCGTTGCATTATTTTATATGAGATTTATTAAATAAATATCTCTTTCCTTCCAGACGGCCGTTTCGTTATAAGATTTCTACAAATTGGGATAAATAATTTCCAGGTTATGTAGAAATGTGTATATAATCCGTAGTTTTATACACAAGCGGGCTCTTATAAACTCATCAGTGGATGCCCAAATTAATATCGATATAAGAATTATATCGACATCAATATAATGGTGGTGATATCCCTCAGCGTTGAGAAGAGACTGGTAGATTAAAATCCAGCAGTTCTCCCAAATAAAAATTACACGCTGTCCCCAAAAAGGTAAAGGGAGGTTATCATAAAATAAAACAATATATACACTGGTCAATTAAACCTGTTAGGTATAAACCACGTGTATAAGAACTCAATTATAAATTTAACAGGATAATCGTATGTATATATAACCAATGCACACACAGATATTAAAACATAATAAATATATGCATGGATCACCCACACATACACAGTTATTCTTTAAGGCCAAATCAGACATGGGATACAAGGAAGATCAATCAGTATTTCATATAAAAAATAATAATAAAGAAGAGAGTCATACCCTATAACTGGAGTGTATGTCCGTTCCCAAGAGTAAATATTCAATACATAAACAGAGAAAGCTTTAAGCGATATTCCGACCAATTCCATCTCACTACACAAACATTAGGATATACTTAAGTATTATCCAAATTTAGTGTTAGGGGTGGTAACTAATCAGTATTTCGTTGTATTATTTTATATCAGACATTATTAAATGAATATCTCTTTCCTTCCAGACGGCCGTTTCGTTATAAGATTTCTACAAATTGGGATAAATATATATAAATATATAAATATATATATATATATTTATATATATTTATATGCCCCAGCATGGCCTCAGCCGGATGGCTGAAACAGGTAAAAGAGTAAAAGAGTATATATATATATATATATATTTATATATATATACCGTTTTTCCCGACGTTGAAGACGCTACTTTTTTCCTAAAAAAGTCACAAAATGCTACCATGCATCCTGGATGTTGTTTATTATTTTTTTCCAAATATTTGGTTGGCAAAATCAGTGTGCATCCTCGACGCCAGGAAATACGAAGAAGGCACTACAACATGCTAGTATTAGGTTCACGCTTGAGAGTGGCGGTGGCGGACGACGTTTCGGGCACACGCCCTTCATCAGGAGAACAGTGGGAAGGAAAAGAGTTCCGAGAGTGTGAAGGGAAATGGTGGAAAGACATTAAAAGGGGAGGGGGTTAAGGTGAAGGAAAACAATTTAAAAGAGTATAAAAAAATTAAAATGAAACAAACGGTAAAAGGGTGTGAGGCGGTTAGGGCTGGTCCTGGGTGGATGGAGAAGAGGAGACGGGAGAAGGAGCAGGAGGTCCGAGCGGGGAGGGCGGAAATTGGTGTGTGTGTATGTGTGGATGTGAAGAACGAGGTTCCATGTTCGGTTAATAGGAAACACAGTGTGTACATGGAGTGGGTGTAACTCAGTGGGTTTGTTTGTGTGGATGGAGAGGGGTCAGAGGGCGTGGTGGAGAGGGGAGTGAGAAATCCGAGGTCCGAATATGTGTATCTGAGGATACGCATGTGTGTGTTTGTGTTTGTGTGGTATGGATACGTGGGAACGTACGGTTGCATGTGTGCGAAAATAGTGTAACTGTTTTTGTGTGTGTTCCTGAATGTTTTCTCGGTGAGTGTATGGAGAGATGGTGAAAAATCTGAGTATAAGAAGGTGGATGTCTGGAGCGTGTGAACAGAGGTGTAGAACCCGTGGAATGGTGCGGAGGAAGTAGAGAGGTGTGGGGTCCGCGCGCAATAGGAAGTGGTCAAGAAAGTCAAGCAGGCGGTAGAGAGGCCAGGGCGAAGGATGCGAGAGAGAGGAGAAAGCAGTGAGGAAGATGACAGAAAGGCGAGTGGTAGGGATGGTCTGTATGTTTGTATGGAATGTGTGTATGCGTGTGCGGAGGTGCGGTAGACAGGAAAGGAGGTGGGTTAGTGTGAAGAGTTGCGGGAGAGAGTGGAGGTGTATATATAGTGGGGGGGGTATGAGTAAATTAGTGGATGTGTTGGTAGGATGCGTGGCGGGGGGTAGCACGGAGGGAGAGAGAAAAGGTAATGGGGACTGTATGAGTGAGTGTAATGTACTGGTGTGTGTGTGCGTGTTTGGGTATGAGTTTGTTTGTGTGTGTGAGGTATGATGGGTGTTAGTATAATTAGTTGTGGGGGTGTCGAATGCGGATGTGTGGGTGGGGGTTAGTGGTGGTAGCGCGGGTGTGGAGTGGGTGATGTATCGGTGTGTACCAGGGTGTGGGTGAGTGTATCTATGCTGGTGTTTGTTCGTGTGTGTGTGGTGTGGGGGAAGTTGTGTTGGGGGATGTTTAGTATTGTTATTGTTGGGGTAGTCGGATGTGGATGTATAGGTGGGAGTTAGTGGTGGTAGTAGGGTGTATGAATAGCGTGAATAGCTGCGGACGAGGACGTTGCGGAAGTTGCGCGCGCTTTTGAAGGACGGGACGGGGTGGCGATGGGAGGTTGAGGGAGGTGGAGTGGTCGGCCGACGGCATCGGAAGAGCCGGAAATATGTGCGGTGGAAGGGCAGGGAGGAATGGTGGTAGGAGTGGTGTTAGGTGAGGTGGAATGAGAAAGAAGTGTGGGGGCGTGGGGGCGTTGGGTGAGGGTGGTAGAGCGGCGGTCTGTATGAGCGCGAGTGAGGGCGGCGTGGTCGAGGGAGAGGGGTAACCTCTCTTGATGAAATGGCTGACCAGAGACAGGGCCTGACTCTTGAAGTCAGTTCTCGGCTGCAGAGGCGGCGGATCCGGAGGAGTTGGTAGTAGGGAATGCAGTGTTTGGTGTGTGTGTAGGTGGGAGGAGTGAAGTTGAGGTAGGAGTGAAGACGGTGGGTTTGAAGAAGGCGGATGTGACGAAGGAGCGGTGGGAGAGATGTATACATAAATATAGTGAAAGAGTGAAAAATAACTAGGTCGGCCTTACAAAAAGGGTTTTATTTACAGTATTAACAATAGATCAAATGTGTCTAAAGGCCGCTAATCATTAGAAATTGCTTCACTCGACCTTAAATACAGTATGTGTCTCTGATCAATTCATCGGAATACTGAAGGATATAACACAGGGCACTGGTATTTATAGATACATCGGAGAATAAAGTAAATGAAAACAATACTAAAAAGTAATGAAATGATAAAAAATAAAAAAATAATAAAAAAAAATAATTAAAAAAATAATAAAAAGACCAAAAATACAGTTATTGTTAATAGTAGTAGTGGTAGATGAAGTTATAACTGTTTCTACTATTGACACAATGCCATTACTGGTACTTTCTTTTATCGACCCCGTAAGGATGAAACGCAAAGTGAAGCTCGGCGGAACTCTATGCTGCAAAGCATGGCTTTCTACTGATACTGCCAATCCCAATGGTGAGTAATTGGATGTGTAAATAGTGATGACAGTAATGATAACAATAACATGAAAAGAAATGCGATATATGATGGGTGAAATATTGGTGAAAATATATAGTGTATTGAGTAGAAAAGGATTAAAATAAACACTAAGAGAGAAAGAGAAAATGAACAGGAGTTAGAGAATTAAGAGTAAGGATTCGAGGATGAGACAATGGAGGTGATGCGACTATAGAGAGAAGGGGAAAGAAAGGTTGGGGGAATTACCATGTTTATTTAATGAACCGTTAGTTAGTTGAGAGTTAATAACAGGAGTGATGGGAGGTTAGTACATTTAAATCCGGGTGGTTCTATATATATATATATGCCTGTGTGTGTCTGTGTCTGTGTGTGTCTGTGTGGGTATGTGTGTGTCTGTGTGTGTGTCTGTGAGTATGTATATAAGTGAACTATGTTCGTGTGCATTTGTGTATGTGACTGTATGTGACACCCCCTAGGAAATGCAAAAAGTTTCACAGTGCGCGAGATATATATCGGTTAATTTTTACCAGCAAAGCAGATAAATGTGAAAGATCTACTCTCCGCTCTCATTAAAGTAGCGTGTATAAAGATGTTACTAATCACATCACGATTTCCGTCTTGTCTACATACTAAAAAGTATGAGCAGTGTGTGTCTGTGTGTGTGTATGTGTGAGTGATTGTGTATTTTCTGAACAGTTTCTCACTCTCAATTACATCGTTCAATCGAATGGTGTAGTAATAAACACTTCTAAAGAATATTGCACAGAATTATAAGCGAATGTTTCCAAATTCAAAAGATGCCGAATTCCGACGTTCAACGTTTGTCTCAATTTTACGTCTAACATAGGGTAAGCTAATTTGCGTTTTGATAACTTTTTATATCTATAATCTCACAAGTGAAACCTGTGTGAAGCTATGTTGAAGTATATAATGTGTTAAACCTTTTATATTGATATGTACATATTATGCATACATATACGTATATATATATATACGTATAAAAATCGCTTAAAAATATCCTTCTTCAGATGGGATAAGGATAAAGAGTGAAATAGTACATTGGATCTCCCCGCAACAAGTCTTAACACCCCGGAGGGCAGGCAATGCAAAATAACACCCAGGCAACAATCCTTGCATACCAGACCCAGCCTCAGACAAACGGATGCGGCAAAAAAAAAAAAAAAAGAAAATTGTCCGGGAAAGACTACCCTAACACCGGCCAGAGTTACCTCCCTTGACTTGCTGCAAAATCAAAACAAGATATTTTTGCGAGCAATGAACCTTGATGTGGATTTAACCCCCAAAACTCTTTCCGAGCAATATAAGGAGCACTTGTGATTATTTATGCCCTTGAGAAGCCCAACTGGGCGAAACGTACGTAGGTGATATTTTAAATAAACATGTTTTAACGGTCTATTCTCCGATTTTTTACTTTCCCACGTGCTTACGCTCTGCTAACTCTCTAGCCCACTAAATATTAACACTTCGAATATTTAATACTGCAGGCACTAGTATCGAGCACCTTTGGCATACGCTACTTGGCAAATAACTATATGTATCACCTATCCCCCCTTTTTTTCTCTTTCTCGATACGTAAATACTATATATATATATATATATATATATATATATATATATATATATATATATATATATATATATATATATATATATATAGTAGAATAGTAGAATATATATATATATATATATATATAATATAAGATCAAAAGATGGTTAAAGGAGTTCAATATATTTTATTATGCGCATTTCAAAAACAAACATCATCAAACAATAATATTTGTGTTTTCATCAGATAAAACAGGAGAACATGATATGAAGGCTAAAAAAACACTTGTTGATAGTGCAGTTTTAAATCAACATATGAAAAGTGGTTTTAGATTGATGTGTGATATTGGGAAAAATATTTTATTTAGAGAGGGGGGGAGAGAAAAGGATGAAAAGGGAAGGAGATGAGAGGGAGAGATGGGTGATAGAGAGAAAGAGATAGTTTTTATAACTGAGAGGAGATATATTTTATATAGAGGTGTTGAAAACCGTTGGAAGATACTGTATAAATTAAAAAATTTGAAAATTAACGAAGGGAGGATATGTGCGAGGAAAAAATATATTATATTTAGGGAGGGGTGGGGGTGGAAAGGATGAAAAAAAAGGGGAGGAGATGAGAGTGAAGGTGGAAAGGGAGAGATGGGTGATAGAGAGAAAGAGATAGTTTTTATAACTGAGAAAAAGATATAATGTTTTAATATAGAGAGGTTGGGAACCGTTGGAAGATAATGTATAAATTAAAGGAATTTGAAAATTAACCAAGGGAAATTATGTATGGAGATAGAGAGAAAAAAATAACGAAGGGAAATTATGTATGGAGATAGAGAGAAAAAAATAACGAAGGGAAATTATGTATGGAGATAGAGAGAAAAAAATAATAATTGTGGGTGAATATTCTAACGTCAAAAGGAGAAATGTAGGAATTTTAAAATTAGCAAAGAGAAAAAGTTTATGTGTAGAAGGATTTGAGAAAAATAATGTGAAGTTAAAGTTTTTATATTGAATTCATATGTATTAATAATGAGTTCGTTGATGGGGAGAAAAAAATAATAATAAATTAAGGATGAAATTGAGATTAAAAAGATTTATGATAGAGAGAAAAAATAATAATGATTGCGGATGAATACTCAAAATGTCAAAAACAAATGTTATTGTTTTACGAGGAGATATAATGAGGGTGATGAGTAAACGGGTATTATAGAGTGTATAATGCCCTTTAAAGTAAGGTAGATGGGTATATTTTAAAGAATATATGAGTATATATTAAAAAAAATATATAATAATAAATTAAGGATGAAATTGAGATTAAAAAGATTTATGATAGAGGGAAAAAATAATAATGATTGCGGATGAATATTCAAAATGTCAAAAACAAATGTTATTGTTTTACGAGAAGATAGGATGAGGGAAATGAGTAAACGAGTATTATAGAGTGTATAATGCCCTTTAAAGTAAGGTAGATGGGTATATTTTAAAGAGGTGTATGTATATGTGCCTTTGAGAAAAGATTCTAAATTGATAAAGAATTGAATATTAACTGTATACTTTGTGAAAAGTTCTATGGAAGTTATGCAGGCAGATGGAAAACAAATCCGAGCGTCTATTTATTATGGATTCTAGGTTAGAGATAATGGTAAATTTTTCATTTAGGCAGAGATTACAGATTTTAGATAGAGAGCTGTTCAAGTACGAGGATGCAGAAGAAATCTTTTCCCAAAAGATGTTATATTTAATGTTTTTGTCTTTTAAGGACCATATGAGTTCTGAGAGAGCAGTGTTAGTTCTTTTAAGTTTGTATTTGAAAGATGAATGATGATTATAGAGACGAGCTTTAAAAGAGGTGGAAGTGGAGCCAAAATAGGTGAAGGAATTGGTGCTAGTTATAATTTTACATTCATAAATTAAGTTTTTATCGAGGCAATGGTTGTTGAGAGGACATTTATTTTTAATGCGGCAGTTGCAATTAGAGAGATTATTAATGAGTGATCTAGTGTTATCTATAGAAGGAATTGGATTGGAGAAGTTGTTTGCGATAGGAATAATAGGAATAATAGTTTCTTGATTTAGAGTTGGATTATGAACATTTAGCGAAGTTGTGTTTGACGTTGCATTTGGGTTTACAGAAGTTAGCCTAGGGTTTACAATGACGTCAGGAGTACTATTATTGTTATTATGAGATTCAATATTGGAAGGAAGAGATTTAGTATTTAATATTTTGTTGTTGTGTTTAGAGATGATGTTGGAAATATTGGAGGATGTAGAATACGAAAATTTGATGGTGTGTTTGTTAAATATTTTACTATAGATATGTGAGGGAGGGAAGCATTTATTTAAGGCACTAAAAAATAATTTAGGAATATTGTTATTAATAGAGATGGAGAAAGGAGCATTATACCAGATTATGTTTTTGTATCTAGGTCTTTTATTAAAATTATTGGAATGGTTATGATTAAATATTCTACTGTAAGTTTTCCTAGAATTTGTTTCTTTATTATATTTGATTTTATCTGGATAGCCGGCTTTAGAAAGTGCGTTATTATAGTAATTGGCGTTAGCATCAAAGATGTTTTTATTAGAAGATATGTTAGATATTCTATTTCCAATATTATTAACTATAGCATTCTTGATATTGGTAGGATGGTTAGATTTAAAGTTAACATAATTAAGATTCTCATTGTTTTTATGGTAAGGGTAATATAGGCCAGTGTCAAGATTAAGAGATACATCCAAGAAATTAGCTAGTTTGGTACTATTATCAAATTCAATTTTTAGGTTATGTTGGTTAAAGAGATTACGTATATTGTTCTTAATAATATTAAGTTTAACTATATTGCAATTTAGGATAGTAAAGAGTCCATCGTCACGATAAATTCCACCGCGAAGTTGAGGAATTTTCCGACTCAAAGAGTTCAAAATGAAGATACCAATTAAATCAGTCAATTGGGATGAATCGGATGCTCCCATTGTGATGTCGAAGTTGTTAGAGGTATCGGCTCTGGTCCAATATTCGTTGTTGAACTCTAGGATGGTTTTACGTGCGGTGAGGATGATGTGAAGTTCATCTGTGGTGATGTCAGAATATTTAAGTGCGAAAGATAGAGCATTATTGAGGTGAATTGGCAGTATCGGTAGAGGGTCGGACATGCTTTCCAGCATAGTTATGTCCCTTTACGATCTGAGTTCAAATCCCGCCGAGGTTAACTTTGCCTTTCATCCTTACGGGGTCGATAAAATAAAGTGCCAGTAATATACTGGAATAATTGCTGGCCTTGTGCCAAAAGTAGAAACAATTATTGAGAAGTGAAGGCGAAATGGAGGAATAGTAGCTGGCAATATCGAATTGAATAAATTTTAGTTTGTTTTTATTATCCAATTTGTTGAACCAGCCAATCACTTCAGAAGTACCAAACCATAAATTTAGGTTTAAAGAAGAGCAATTAGAACTAACCTGTGGGATAATCCTATCCAAGATGGCTTTACTAACAACCCCCAGATCAGATTTAGAGGGGGCGATTAATCTAACAGGTAGTTCAGTGCGAAAATTGTTTTTGTGATCTTTGAGATTTATCCTCGGAGTTCTTGGAGGATAAATCTCAAAGATCACAAAAACAATTTTCGCACTGAACTACCTGTTAGATTAATCGCCCCCTCTAAATCTGATCTGGGGGTTGTTAGTAAAGCCATCTTGGATAGGATTATCCCACAGCTTAGTTCTAATTGCTCTTCTTTAAACCTAAATTTATGGTTTGGTACTTCTGAAGTGATTGGCTGGTTCAACAAATTGGATAATAAAAACAAACTAAAATTTATTCAATTCGATATTGCCAGCTACTATTCCTCCATTTCGCCTTCACTTCTCAATAATGCTCTATCTTTCGCACTTAAATATTCTGACATCACCACAGATGAACTTCACATCATCCTCACCGCACGTAAAACCATCCTAGAGTTCAACAACGAATATTGGACCAGAGCCGATACCTCTAACAACTTCGACATCACAATGGGAGCATCCGATTCATCCCAATTGACTGATTTAATTGGTATCTTCATTTTGAACTCTTTGAGTCGGAAAATTCCTCAACTTCGCGGTGGAATTTATCGTGACGATGGACTCTTTACTATCCTAAATTGCAATATAGTTAAACTTAATATTATTAAGAACAATATACGTAATCTCTTTAACCAACATAACCTAAAAATTGAATTTGATAATAGTACCAAACTAGCTAATTTCTTGGATGTATCTCTTAATCTTGACACTGGCCTATATTACCCTTACCATAAAAACAATGAGAATCTTAATTATGTTAACTTTAAATCTAACCATCCTACCAATATCAAGAATGCTATAGTTAATAATATTGGAAATAGAATATCTAACATATCTTCTAATAAAAACATCTTTGATGCTAACGCCAATTACTATAATAACGCACTTTCTAAAGCCGGCTATCCAGATAAAATCAAATATAATAAAGAAACAAATTCTAGGAAAACTTACAGTAGAATATTTAATCATAACCATTCCAATAATTTTAATAAAAGACCTAGATACAAAAACATAATCTGGTATAATGCTCCTTTCTCCATCTCTATTAATAACAATATTCCTAAATTATTTTTTAGTGCCTTAAATAAATGCTTCCCTCCCTCACATATCTATAGTAAAATATTTAACAAACACACCATCAAATTTTCGTATTCTACATCCTCCAATATTTCCAACATCATCTCTAAACACAACAACAAAATATTAAATACTAAATCTCTTCCTTCCAATATTGAATCTCATAATAACAATAATAGTACTCCTGACGTCATTGTAAACCCTAGGCTAACTTCTGTAAACCCAAATGCAACGTCAAACACAACTTCGCTAAATGTTCATAATCCAACTCTAAATCAAGAAACTATTATTCCTATTATTCCTATCGCAAACAACTTCTCCAATCCAATTCCTTCTATAGATAACACTAGATCACTCATTAATAATCTCTCTAATTGCAACTGCCGCATTAAAAATAAATGTCCTCTCAACAACCATTGCCTCGATAAAAACTTAATTTATGAATGTAAAATTATAACTAGCACCAATTCCTTCACCTATTTTGGCTCCACTTCCACCTCTTTTAAAGCTCGTCTCTATAATCATCATTCATCTTTCAAATACAAACTTAAAAGAACTAACACTGCTCTCTCAGAACTCATATGGTCCTTAAAAGACAAAAACATTAAATATAACATCTTTTGGAAAAAGATTTCTTCTGCATCCTCGTACTTGAACAGCTCTCTATCTAAAATCTGTAATCTCTGCCTAAATGAAAAATTTACCAATATCTCTAACCTAGAATCCATAATAAATAGACGCTCGGATTTGTTTTCCATCTGCCTGCATAAATTCCATAGAACTTTTCACAAAGTATACAGTTAATATTCAATTCTTTATCAATTTAGAATCTTTTCTCAAAGGCACATATACATACACCTCTTTAAAATATACCCATCTACCTTACTTTAAAGGGCATTATACACTCTATAATACTCGTTTACTACTTTCCCTCATCCTATCTTCTCGTAAAACAATAACATTTGTTTTTGACATTTTGAATATTCATCCGCAATCATTATTATTTTTTCCCTCTATCATAAATCTTTTTAATCTCAATTTCATCCTTAATTTATTATTATATATTTTTTTTAATATATACTCATATATTCTTTAAAATATACCCATCTACCTTACTTTAAAGGGCATTATACACTCTATAATACCCGTTTACTCATCACCCTCATTATATCTCCTCGTAAAACAATAACATTTGTTTTTGACATTTTGAGTATTCATCCGCAATCATTATTATTTTTTCTCTCTATCATAAATCTTTTTAATCTCAATTTCATCCTTAATTTATTATTATTTTTTTCTCCCCATCAACGAACTCATTATTAATACATATGAATTCAATATAAAAACTTTAACTTCACATTATTTTTCTCAAATCCTTCTACACATAAACTTTTTCTCTTTGCTAATTTTAAAATTCCTACATTTCTTCTTTTGACGTTAGAATATTCACCCACAATTATTATTTTTTTTCTCTCTATCTCCATACATAATTTCCCTTCGTTATTTTTTTCTCTCTATCTCCATACATAATTTCCCTTCGTTATTTTTTTCTCTCTATCTCCATACATAATTTCCCTTGGTTAATTTTCAAATTCCTTTAATTTATACATTATCTTCCAACGGTTCCCAACCTCTCTATATTAAAACATTATATCTTTTTCTCAGTTATAAAAACTATCTCTTTCTCTCTATCACCCATCTCTCCCTTTCCACCTTCACTCTCATCTCCTCCCCTTTTTTTTCATCCTTTCCACCCCCACCCCTCCCTAAATATAATATATTTTTTCCTCGCACATATCCTCCCTTCGTTAATTTTCAAATTTTTTAATTTATACAGTATCTTCCAACGGTTTTCAACCCCTCTATATAAAATATATCTCCTCTCAGTTATAAAAACTATCTCTTTCTCTCTATCACCCATCTCTCCCTCTCATCTCCTTCCCTTTTCATCCTTTTCTCTCCCCCCCTCTCTAAATAAAATATTTTTCCCAATATCACACATCAATCTAAAACCACTTTTCATATGTTGATTTAAAACTGCACTATCAACAAGTGTTTTTTTAGCCTTCATATCATGTTCTCCTGTTTTATCTGATGAAAACACAAATATTATTGTTTGATGATGTTTGTTTTTGAAATGCGCATAATAAAATATATTGAACTCCTTTAACCATCTTTTGATCTTATATTATGCATACTCCAGTCCCACAAACTGTAGAGTGCTTCTTATCCGATATCTGCATTGCTTTATTGTACTACAATAAAACTCACCTCCTACATATATATATATATATATATATATATATATATATATATATATATATATATATATATATATATATATATATATATATATATATGTATATATATATATATATATATATATATGTATATATATATATATATATATATGTATATATATGTATATATATATATATATGTATATATGTATATATATATATGTATATATGTATATATATGTGTGAAGGCGTGTGGCTGAGTGGTTAGAGAATTAGATTCGCAATCCTAAGGTTGTGAGTTCGATTCCTGGACCAGGCAATGCGTTATGTCCTTGAGCAAGACACTTTATTTCATGTTGCTCCTTCTACCTGGAGTTGCGACCGATAGATAGTATTAGCAATTGGAAAGACCAACGGAAACATTGTTCCCTCCGTCCGATTTGACGAAAGTCGATCGTTCCTTTTTTTATGTGTATATGTGTGTACATATATGTGTATATGCATGTATATGAACATAGATAAATATACTTGTGCTTGAGTGGCTGCGTTTGAAGAATACATCAATATTCTGATTAGTCATGATGCAATTATCTTAGTGGAGAAAACAGTTCATCTAGGAAAACGAGCGCTGTAGGTTAAACAAATGCGGAATGTGAAGACGAAAAGAACAATGAGTACAGTAAGCAGAATTTACTGTCACAGATCAGTTGTTGTTAATAGTTCACAGGAATTTCGTATTTTCATCAAATTTTCTCTAATCTACGTGTGTTCTAGTCTCAAACGACGAGAACACACGTATAGTTAAATCCAATAACAATCTCTCTCTCACTCTGTACAGAATATTGTTATTTAAGGAAGAATATACATGGAGCATAAAGATCTCCCATATTTATAAGGGATATAAAAAAATATGTGCGAGATATTTATGGCCAACGATGTACAGAACACAATTGTGTAGGTTTAAATACAACTTGTAGTTACACATACGAGCATATTCCCTTCAGCATCATGGAATTAGTGGACACTTCTATATTAGGGTATAGGCAATTTATTAATTATACGTTAACATAGGATATAATTAATGTATGCGTAAATCGTATATATGTATATATTGGTAAGATATAATATGTAATACACGTAACAGCCAATGTATTTATTATTTGAAATATACCAATTAAAACACGGCATTAGTAGTAAGAAATTCGATTATGTGGGATAGCAGAATTTCGCCAGTGAAGAAGCTCCGCTCATGCAATTTTTTCGGCCCTTAAATCATACATTCTAAGTAGAGCGGGCCCCATCCAGGTCATGACTCATGGATACCATTCTTCTGACACAGTTTAGCCACTTGGACATGAGAGACGTTTTGTGCATTTGGCTGCAGCATCTCTCCGTTGCATCTGATTTTAAATATATTTTTAAACACTTTCTTGTGTTTTACTAGAACAACATGGCAGGAAATTATGGTACCGTGAAAAGACAACATTGTCATCCCCGCCACAAACACAACTACCGTGACTCACTATATTATTTTCCATTAACGTACGTTCAAACTGTCAAGTACTCAGGCCTTTTCCCTAAACTTATCCATCTCTCATTGACGACTGGATTTCTGAGTTTCACTGTCTTACTTCATCGGCGTCCCTGCAGATTGTATAAGCAATATCTCTGAAAATGGCTCCAGTGTGTTCATCCTTATGCGATATGCATGCAGTGTTTCGTATCAAGATTTTGTACGGATTCCTCGTCAATAGTGTGAATTTTCTTGGTACTTCGGCTTGACTCTTCTTTCTGGCTTTCCGAAATTGGAGTAATGCAAGCTATCTTCACACTGTGGATCCACATGGCACGCATAACGTAGATATTATCTTTTCACAGTCACACGGAAATTACACTTGTCCAATAATCGTTGTTTGTTGTAGATTTCAGATCGTAATACTTGTGTTGGTCCCAATGTAATCATAATTCTCTGCCTCTTTCGGTGAATAACGGGAGCAATTGTTTCAATACTAAAAGTTTTATAACCTTTAAAGGGTAGATATTTTTGCCATGATTCTAGACATTTCATATTCAGCAACAATCAAATTTTATTGAAAGTTCGTTTGCAGAAGGAAATATCAACTTCATCTTCAATTGAAAAAATTCTGATAAAATGAAGGAAGTATATACAAGTAGCAATTGCATCTACAGCTGTCATTGTATTCTCATTTTCGCAACATATTTATGTGATGCACATACAGTAATACACACACATGAACACCCAGAGAAACATACACACCCACACACACACACACATACATGTGCGCACGCAGACATATATTCACACACACAAGAAAATACAGCTTCATAGGTAAATATACAAATTCATACACACGCATACCCGTAATGTTAAATATGAAGGCGCTTTTGCATATCTTTCTCTACCTCTCTGCCCTACTCTTCCTGTCCCCCACCTGCCCCCTATATATATATATATATATATATATATATATATATATATATATATATATATAGTATAATAGGAGAGAAAGCAAGAGAGATTAAGTGTGAATAGTGTGCTATATATACACAACTGCATATATTGTAAGTTTAATTA
>OZ024742.1:76665884-76683384 GCA_964016885.1 Eledone cirrhosa | reverse complement strand
CTATCAAGGATCTATTTAAAAAAATGTATTGACGACTTACGTTATTAAAGTAAAGACTCCAATTAAAACTATGGTAGACAAATGGGAACAGAAAGAAGTGAAACTACGGAGGGTGGGAAGGAACATAAAAGTAAAATTCACATATATTCAAAAGGCGAAGATTAAGTGTAGAAAGGACGAGGTTCATTAGCCTAAGATGCAGGAGACTAAAATCAAACTATTCAATAAGATACCCTCCAACCGTGGATGAAAATAAGAATAGAAAATATATAAGGCGATAAGGGTGGGTAAAAATGTAATTATGGTCAAGATGCTAAATAGGCTAAGATAGCTAGAAAAACTAGAAAAACTAAAATCAATAAACCGTAAAAAACTAATAATAATAATAATAATGAACTAAAACTAAAGAGATAAGGAAACAAGGCAGCTAATGGATAAGGTTTAAACTATCAGAGCTTTTAGGTTTATAATAGAAGCAGGAATTAGATATAGCATGTGGACAGGAAGAAAATATTTCCGATTTTCTATTAAGCAATTCGTTCCTAGAGATAATTATAGAATGGGTCTCCAGGATACAAAGATTACAGAATTTAGCGTGGGTTGAAAGGTGATTAGAGTGGGCTACAATACGCAATGCAGGCTATATGGTATACCAGTCCCTTTTAAATCTCAGCTATGGTGTGCCAAAGAAGTAGAGTTTTTAAATTTGATATGCTTAAAATTAGATACATGTGAATTAAACCTAGTTTTAAAAGTATTAGATGTGGAGCCTATATAAGTTTTACAGGAAGAATTAGTCTTAACATCACATGCATAAACAATATTCCTAGAGAGGCAGTGACCATTTAAAGGGCAGTTATTACTTAATCTACAATTACACTTCCGTGTAATTGTAGTGATTAGCTGATTACAGTGATTAGCTGATTACGCGAAGTATTATTCCTAGGGTTAATAGAAGATAAGATCTGCTCGGGTGGTAAGTTATTAATAGCGCTATCTAGATTAGTGGTACGTAAAGAGCAGTAGCTGTCCCTAATTTTCCTATTATTAGTGCTAGCTAGATGAGAATTAATGTTAGGGGTAGTAGAGAAGGAGAGTTTAATTACATTCTTATTAAAGATACTATGGTATTTATTAGTAGGAGGGAAATTTTTCTCTAAAATAGTAAAGAAAGACCTAGGGATATTAGTTAGTACTTCATGATTATAAGGTGGGTTAAAGTAGGTATTAAGCCTTCTCCTATTCTTATCTTTACTATCTCTATTTCTATCCCTAATCTTATTTATATGATCAGGGTTTATGTGAGGACCAATTGAATTAACACTATTAGAAGCCGCTAAACCATTACCACTGGGTGAAAGTTCAGAGGGTCTATCCTGTTCATTAACACTAATCTCGAAATGTGTACCATTAGACACACTATTACGATTACTATTGCGGTAGTTATACATAGGGTTCGGATTGGATACATCTATATGATTTCTATGACCCCTAAGTTTTCTACCCCTATTTAAGGCCATATTATGGGATATCACGTTATTATGGGTAATCGGAGTCGTTTCAAGATTGTCATCTTTATAATGTAGTCTACCAGAGTAACCAGAGTTAGCTAGGGCATTATTATAATACTCAGCATGCGAATTAAAAATTTCTATATCTTTAGAGAGTGAGGAGATTCTATTAGATACAACATTAATAATAGAACTAAGCATAGATTTAGGGTGGTTGGAATTAGGATTAACGTAAGAGAGTATCTCATTTGGCTTGTGGAAGGGTTTATAATTATTAGTGACTAAGTCTAATGTCACATCTAAAAAATTAACTGCTCTATCGTTTTTATCAATCGTCATCGAAAGGTTAACATTTCAGAAAAATTTGTATAACTTCTTATTATGTTCCATGTTATTAGTACTAGAGTTTATCACAAATAATGCATCGTCACGATAAGGTCCACCTTTAAGGTGCGGAAAGTTAACATAAAGTTCGTTTAAGAGGTACAGTCCAACAAGATCATTCACCTGTGCAGAATCACTCGAACCCATGGTAACCTCAAAGTTGTTGGGTGTATTTTTACGCGTCCAAAGTGTAACCTCGAATTTGATGATAGTCCTACGGACCGCTAGTATAACCTCAATCTGGGGTCGCGTAAGACTAGACATTCGCATGGCCATAATTAAGGTTTTATTGAGGAGGATAGGTGAAATCGACGTGTAATAGGCGTCAATATCAAACTGGATAAACCTACTAGACTTAAGCTTATAAATACCAGAGAACCAATCAATAACATCCATAGTATTCCCCCATAGATTAAAATGAACCTTATCCCTAACGGTAGGTATAATCTGGTCGAGAATTTTCTTACTAATTATAGCTATATCAGACTTCGAAGGACTGATAAGTCTAACAGCAGGATTACTCAAGAAGTCTACCTTATGATCCTTAAGTGTGAATCTCGGTTCCCTAGGGTATTATGGTTGGGTATACTTATCCAGACCCAGACTCGAAACTATCTTGACGTCCTCATTATTGATTTGATCTAAATTATCCTGCGTTGTCTTTTTATAATTATTATGTAGCTCCTTATAAATAAAATTACGGTAGGCAATACAATCCATAGAGTAAAGATTCTTAGTCTTGTCAGCCGGGACAAGTATAGACTCCTTCCCTAATTTTTAGGCTCTGTTGGATAACATTGAGCTATATCCTATACTATCATTTCTCTAATACGACGAGTGTGTTTAACTCCAATGCACTCTAGTATTTTATTCTTACACACACACACACACACACACACACATATATATATATATATATATATATATATATATATATATATATATATATATATATATATATATATATATATATATATATATGTATATATATATGTATAAATATATATATATATATATATATATATATATATGTATATATATATATATATATATATATATATATATATATATATATATATATATATATATATAGATAAATATACACGGGTGTGTATGATTGTGTATAGAAGATTATATTAATAAGAGGAATTCCAACTTTGTCTGATTTACTCGTTTTATTTACAATCCTTTAAAAGTTATAATGGTATTATAATGAAATGGTATGATAGAATATTAAATGTTAAGTGTTAATTGAACAAGTACTTTCATGCTTTCGCAATCTTCAGGTTCATAATGTTTGGTGACAGTCAAATTTGCAATATGGCTATCATCGAAATATATATAGCAGTAAATAAAGGATTATCAGTTCATGCAATTGCCTTATGTTTCGTCACTATATATATCTATATATATATATATATACATATATAATAATAATAATAATAATAATAATAATAATAATAATAATAATAATAATAATAATAATGTCCGAGTGTAAACACCCAACACCTAGCCCAGACCCACTATAAGGGCTGGAGACACGATGTGATGGGCAGGGTGATCCACTGGCACCTGTGCAAAGTAAACAATCTACCACATTCTGAGAAATGGTATGAGCATAGGCCAGAGGCGGTGATGGAGAACAATCAGGTGAAGGTGCTGTGGGATTTTAGGAAACAGACGGACAAAAAACTGGAACACAATAGACCTGACCTGGTGGTTGTGGACAAAGAAAAAAGATCGTGCCTGATTGTGGATGTGGCCTGCCCGTTCGACACGAGAGTGCAAGAGAAGGAGAGGGAGAAAATTAACCGATACCAGGACCTAAAGTGGGAGGTGAAAAGGATTTGGAACTGCCATGAAGTCAAAGTGATCCCGATTGTCATAGGCGCACTGGCGACTATCTCCAAAAGTTTCCAGGGATGGTTAAAGAAAATCGGCCCCTTCACGCTTTTTGGAACGCTTCAAAAGGCATGCTTGCTTGGAACAGCAAGAACCCTCCGATACGTCCTGAATATCTGAGGCTGCAGGTAGTGGCTTGATATTCAATCCAACGGACTTTCCAGTTAACCAACATCAATGACTGAGATTCAAGGAATAACAATAACAATAATAATAATAATAATAATAATAATAACAAAAATCTATCGATTGCTTGGATAGATTATAAAAAAGCATTTGATAGTTTGCCACACAGTTGGATTGAAAAATGTTTAGAGATTTTCAAAGTATTCCCCGTTGTCAGGAGGTTTTTGTCATTCAGTATGAAGATATGGAAAACGACACTCCTTTTGAATAGTGAAACAAAATTACTGGAAGCTGGAGAAGTTAATATTAATTGTGGAATTTTTCAGGGTGACTCTTTATCACCGCTTTTATTCTGCATCGCACTTATACCATTAAGTAAAATGCTCAATGAAACAAAACATGGATATAAAGTCTATGACAAAACCATTAATCACCTGTTCTACATGGATGACCTGAAACTATTTGCAAAAAATGATGAACAATTGCAAGGGCTATTATCCACTGTGAAGCAGTTCAGTGATGACATTAAAATGGAGTTTGGACTAGATAAATGCGCCAAAGCAACGTTCACCAGAGGAAAGCTGCTGAAGAGTTCAGACATTAATCTTGATCGGGGGAACGTGATAAGAGAACTTGATCAAGAAAAAACTTACAAATATCTAGGTGTTTGTGAAGGAGACGGAATCAAGCACTCGACAATGAGGGAAAGGATAAGGAAGGAATGTTACCGCAGAGTAAGAGCAATCTTAAGAACGGAATTGAATGCAAGGAATAGGATCGATGCCATAAACACGCTTGCCATACCAGTAGTAACCTACAGTTACAATGTCATCAACTGGTCAAACACAGAGATCCGTAGGCTCGATACAAAAATCCGAAAATTCTTAACCATGCACAGAATGCATCACCCTAAGGCAGACATAGATAGAATATATCTCCCTAGGAAAGAAGGAGGACGTGGGTTAATCCAGTTAGACATTGCGTTGAAAACTGCAACAATTGGATTATCCACATATCTAAGGGAATCACATGATTGGATGATCAAACTCGTTTTGAAACACGAAAGCACCAAAAAATCATATTCCATTACAAAAGATGCACAAAGATACAGTAATGGACTACAAATTTCAGAAGGTCCATTTACGGCTGGAATGAAAAACACAGAAAAAGCAAAGCAGGTAAAAGTAACTGCAAAGAAAGAACTGCTACAGAAACTGGCTAAGAAATGGCAAGAAAAGCCTCTGTATGGAAAATACCCAGAGCGAGCTAACAATCCTGATGTTGACAAAACTTTAACCCATCAGTGGTTGGCATCCTCTGGACTGAAATCGGAGACTGAAGGACTGATTATATCCGCACAAGATCAGTGTCTGCCAACAAAAAATTACCAAGCCAACATAATAAAAAATGGGTGCAGCCCATTATGCCGTGTATGCAAAAAACAACCAGACACCATTGACCATATAATTTCAATGTGCAGTCCTATAGCTCCAACCGAATACCTAAACAGGCATGACAGAGCTGCAAAATACATACATTGGATAATGTGTAAGCATTTTGACCTGCCCCATCAAAAGAATTGGTGGGAGCATCAACCACCTCCCATACTTGAAAAAGATCACATCTCAATCTTGTGGAACTTTAGCATCCAAACAGACCGAAAAATAGATGCAAATAGACCTGATATAATATTGAAGGACTTTCAAAGGAGGGTATGCCTGCTAATTGATATGTCTGTTCCAATAGACAAGAATGTATCTATAAAAAGATTTGAAAAATTGAGCAAGTATAAGGACCTGGAGATAGAAATTGGAAAAATGTGGAAATTGAGAACTAAAACAATACCAGTGGTTGTAGGCGCTCTGGGAATGATACCTAAGGGGTCTAACGACTACTTATCGCAAATCCCAGGAAACCCGCGTATAGGAGAAATACAAAAGATAGTACTAATGGGAACTGCCCATATACTAAGGAAGATCCTGTCAATATAAGTACATCACAAGTCTAAACACTAAGGATGCATGTGTGAATATGTGTGTTCTTTCTTGAACATGGCGGACCTTGTTGTCTCTTGAGGTCACTGGTTGTGACTTGGTGATAACTCGTATAAACATAAAGCAAGATAAATGCAAATAATAATAATAATAATAATAATAAATGGAACTGGTTGAAAAGAGGAGACCTGAAAAAGGCTACAGAAGGAATGTTAATGGCTGCGGAAGAGCAGGCCCCCAAAACGAAGTGGTTGAAACACCATATTTACAAGGAGGAGGCTAGCCCACTGTGCAGGATCTGTGGGGAGAGAGAGGAGACTGGGGATCACATTGTATCCGAGTGTAAACACTTATCCCAGACTCACTATAAGGGCTGGAGACATAATGTGATGGGCAGGGTGATCTACTGGCACCTATGCAAAGTATACAATTTACCACATTCTGAGAAGTCGTATGTGCATAAGCCAGAGTCGGTGATAGAAAACGATCAGGTGAAGGTGTTGTGGGATTTTAGGATACAGACGGACAAGAAACTGGAACACAATAGACCTGACCTGGTGGTTTGGGACAAGGAAAAAAGATCGCGCCTGATTGTGGATGTGGCCTGCCCGTTCGACACGAGAGTGCAAGAGAAGGAGAGGGAGAAAATTAACCGATACCAGGACTTAAGTGGGAGGTAAAAAGGATTTGGAACTGCATGAAGTCAAAGTGGTCCCGATTGTCATAGGCTCACTAGTTACTATCTCAAAAAGCTTCCATGGATGGTTAAAAAAATTGGCCCCTTCACGCTTTTTAGAACGCTTCAAAAGGCATACTTGCTGGGAACAGCAAGAACCCTCCGATACATCCTGGATATCTGAGGCTGCAGGTAGTGGCTTGATATTCATTTCAACAAACTTTCCAGTTAACTAACATCAATGACTGAGACTCAAAGAACAACAATAATAATAATAATAATAATAATAATAATGATAATAATAATAATAATAATAATATTCAATTTTGTATTATATATTTTGTATTCAAAAAAAGAAAATGGTTATAAATGGAACAAAACACCCTCTGTCTACACTATATAGAACAGCGGCAATTTCAATTTCACCAACACCAGAAACTTGATACACTACCTATCCCATCACACTAAATATAACGGCAACTTCACCGGCATAATAATAATAATTACTATTATTATTGTCTCAAATTAAAAAAAATGTCTCAAATTTAAAAAAATGTTTAATTCAAATTTTACGGGAATATGTCAACACAAAATATAATGAAAATATATATTAAACATACGAACACAAACTCATAGATACTATATCAGTAACCACAACACCACCGCTGCCATACCCCACCACATCCATCATCGCCGCCACCACTCATTCAATGCTACTGACACTATTCCCCTGTTAACTTGAGAGAGAAAAGGGAAGGTGGTGGTAGCACTAGACAAGAGAGAGGCTAGCAAAAGATATAAATAGATTGACTTGGTGACCTTGCCACGGACAAACGTCTACATCAACAATTATGGGACTGCTGGCTCACCCCTTCCTCACCAACAATATAAAAAGCCCCGGCACCACCACCGACATAGCCAGCAGCAATAACAGCCAACTACAACAAAAAGTATATTATATTATTGTAATGCACTGGGTGAGTGCTGGCCTGGAGTGGAGACAGTTATTAATAATTTCATTCTTAAGCCACGCAATGCTCACATTAAGGAACCACTCATGATAATAACAATTTAAAAAAAAACAACAAAAAGAAAACCCCGTGACCAAGAAATACCGGGATGGCGGCCGGCGGGGAATAGCCATGTCTCTAGGGGAGAACGACCCCTCTAGTCTTGGTTGACACTCGTTCTAGAAGTGGTAACACGAAAAGATTACCCCTTGGCGGATAAGGATAAAACGCGACAAAATAAAGTAGATGTCTAATGATGAAATCTCATACCGGATCGGCCGTCACCCGGGTAAAAAAGGGCCGCGTCCCTCAGAGAGGAACCAGACTGGGGTCGAAAAATCAGCTAATGGTTCAAACCTTCCCATCACTTCGGAGCTGGAGACCTCCCATAACCGGAATACTCCTACTGTTGGCCCTCCATGCTCACCACCAAGAAATCCAAAGAAAAAGAGAGAAAAACGGTCAAGGGAAGATAATAAGGAAGTCCTTGAGGCTTTCTACACTGCCATGTACTACCCATCAAATACATCGAATACAGAGCAAACATATATCAACTGGAAAAAGAAACATCCCGAAAACAGAGGCTATATTGACAGTAACAAACTAGCCAATATACGAAGAAATATTGTAAGAAAAAAGTTACTAACTGATATAGAAATTGATCAGATCAAGCTAGTAGCACAAAGTGAGCGAAGGGAAAATGAAGCATGTGTCAGTGAAAACGAGGTAAACTGTAACACTTCGAATCCCAGAGTTGGGGCGGAATCACTGGCAACAGAACAAATTAAAGAAAGGAGCGAAAAAGTGGAGGGAGTGCATGCTCAGGATGAAACTCCAAATGAAAATAATGAGATCGTAAATGATAAAGAAATGAATGAGAATGAACTTGCCAACTTGAAGGATGAAATTATGATCGAATGGATGAAAATGAAAGAATCTGACATGGGGAAACGAGACACCCTCCCTAAGATCCAGAACTCCAAACAGAACCAAAAGATAATACACAAGACTAACATAATTCTCAAAAACATTATCATCACAAACAAACTAAGCATTACTGACTTAAATCATCTCTATTATGCATCGGCTAAAGTCACCACTCACTTATGTGGAGTGAAGATGAAAAAACAAAGGAATTCCCACAAGAAATCTACTTGGCAAGATAACATCAATCGCCAAATAAACCTTCTCCGATCTGACATAGAAATTTTAACAAACTATAAAGTAGGTGAACATGTTAAACAAACTAAACTTAGAAAATTGAAAAAAAAGTACAGTATAAGATCAACATGTGACATAGACATGCTGATAGAAACAATCAAGCAAAAAGTGTCGGCCAAAGCTGCTCGTATAAGGCGCTTTGAAAAACGATCTAGATTCTATAAGGACAATAATATGTTCAAAAACAACCAAAGAAACTTCTACAGAAAAATTGGTAAGTCAACAATAACTGCTAAATCAATACCACCCAAGGAGGAAGTGCAAGAATTCTGGGAAAAGATCTGGGCCGAAGAAAAAGTTCATAACATACATGCCCCATGGATAGACAGACAAATGAAAGAAACAGCTCACCTTGAAGAACAAACATGGGAAAATATAACAGTTGAACAGCTGCGCTTGGCTCTAAGAAAAACCAGCAAATGGAAATCCCCAGGAAAAGACAAAATACAAAACTTTTGGATAAATGCCTTCACAGAGTCTCATGAGCTGTTAGCCCAACTTTACAATGAAATAGTTAAGGAGCCAGAAAAGATACCATCATGGCTAGTTAACGGCATTACATTCCTGCTACCGAAGAATGATGAGACAAACAATCCCAAAAATTACAGACCGATAACCTGCTTGACCACAATGTATAAAATTTTAACATCAGTCCTAACTGAATACACATATGACCACCTGATAACAAATGATCTATTTCCCATTGAGCAGAAAGGGTGTAAACGAGGCTCATATGGCTGTAAGGATCAGCTTCTGGTTAACAAAATGATACTGGAAGATTGTCATAATAGACACAAAAATCTATCGATTGCTTGGATAGATTATAAAAAAGCATTTGATAGTTTGCCACACAGTTGGATTGAAAAATGTTTAGAGATTTTCAAAATATCCCCCGTTATCAGGAGGTTTTTGTCATTCAGTATGAGGGCATGGAGAACGACACTCCTTTTGAATAGTGAAACAAAATCACGGGAAGCTGGAGAAGTTAACATTAATTGTGGAATTTTTCAGGGTGACTCTTTATCACCGCTTTTATTCTGCATCGCACTTATACCATTAAGTAAAATGCTCAATGAAACAAAACATGGATATAGAGTCTATGACAAAACCATTAATCACCTGTTCTACATGGATGACCTGAAACTATTTGCAAAAAATGATGAACAATTGCAAGGGCTATTATCCACTGTGAAGCAGTTCAGTGATGACATTAAAATGGAGTTTGGACTGGATAAATGCGCCAAAGCAACGTTCACCAGAGGAAAGCTGCTGAAGAGTTCAGACATTAATCTTGATCGGGGGAACGTGATAAGAGAGCTTGATCAAGAACAAACTTACAAATATCTAGGTGTTTGTGAAGGAGACGGAATCAAGCACTCGACAATGAGGGAAAGGATAAGGAAGGAATGTTACCGCAGAGTCAGAGCAATCTTAAGAACGGAATTGAATGCAAGGAATAGGATCGATGCCATAAACACGCTTGCCATACCAGTAGTAACCTACAGTTACAATGTCATCAACTGGTCAAGCACAGAGATCCGTAGGCTCGATACAAAAATCCGAAAATTCTTAACCATGCACAGAATGCATCACCCTAAGGCAGACATAGATAGAATATATCTCCCTAGGAAAGAAGGAGGACATGGGTTAATCCAGTTAGACATTGCGTTGAAAACTGCAACAATTGGATTATCCACATATCTAAGGGAATCACATGATTGGATGATCAAACTCGTTTTGAAACACGAAAGCACCAAAAGATCATATTCCATTACAAAAGATGCACAAAGATACAGTAATGGACTACAAATTTCAGAAGTCCCATTTACTGCTGAAATGGAAAACACAGAAAAAGCAAAGCAGGTAAAAGTAACTGCAAAGAAAGAACTGCTACAGAAACTGGCTAAGAAATGGCAAGAAAAGCCTCTGTATGGAAAATACCCAGAGCGAGCTAACAATCCTGATGTTGACAAAACTTTAACCCATCAGTGGTTGGCATCCTCTGGACTGAAATCGGAGACTGAAGGACTGATTATATCCGCGCAAGATCAGTGTCTGCCAACAAAAAATTACCAAGCCAACATAATAAAAAATGGGTGCAGCCCATTATGCCGTGTATGTAAAAAACAACCAGAGACCATTGACCATATAATTTCAATGTGCAGTCCTATAGCTCCAACCGAATACCTAAACAGGCATGACAGAGCTGCACAATACATACATTGGATAATGTGCAAGCATTTTGACCTGCCCCATCAAAAGAATTGGTGGGAGCATCAACCACCTCCCATACTTGAAAAAGATCACATCTCAATCTTGTGGAACTTTAGCATCCAAACAGACCGAAAAATAGATGCAAATAAACCTGATATAATATTGAAGGACTTTCAAAGGAGGGTATGCCTGCTAATTGATATGTCTGTTCCAATAGACAAGAATGTATGTATAAAAACATTTGAAAAATTGAGCAAGTATAAGGACCTGGAGATAGAAATTGGAAAAATGTGGAAATTGAGAACTAAAACAATACCAGTGGTTGTAGGCGCTCTGGGAATGATACCTAAGGGGTCTAACGACTACTTATCGCAAATCCCAGGAAACCCGCGTATAGGAGAAATACAAAAGATAGTACTAATGGGAACTGCCCATATACTAAGGAAGATCCTGTCAATATAAGTACATCACAAGTCTAAACACTAAGGATGCATGTGTGAATATGTGTGTTCTTTCTTGAACATGGCGGACCTTGTTGTCTCTTGAGGTCACTGGTTGTGACTTGGTGATAACTCGTATAAACATAAAGCAAGATAAATGCAAATAATAATAATAATAATAATAATGCAAGGAATAGGATCGATGCCATAAACACGCTTGCCATACCAGTAGTAACCTTCAGTTACACTGTCATACACTGGTCAAGCACAGAGATCCGTAGGCTCGATACAAATATTAGAAAATTCTTAACCATGCACAGAGTGTATCACCTAAGGCCGATACAGATAGAATATATCTCCCTGGGAAAGGAGGACGACGTGGGTTAATCCAGTTAGAGATTGCGTTGAAAACTGCAACAATTTGATTATCTACATATCGAAGGGAATCACATGATTGGATGATCAAACTCGTTTTGAAACACGAAAGCATCAAAACGTCATACCCCATTACAAAAGATGCAGAAAGATACAGTAATGGACTACAAATTTCAGAAGGTCCATTTACGGCTGGAATGAAAAACACGGAAAAAGCAAAGCAGGTAAAAGTAACTGCTAAATGTTTTCGGTATGGTGAATTGTTCTCTAATGGGGGCGTTTCTACTACGATGTTTATATCATCAACGTAGTGGGAGTACATCATCAGGGTTAAGAGGTTATTGTCTTCTAATTGTTCTTTAAGCAATGCTAACACCAATGTATATATACATGTATATATATATATATATATATATATATATATATATATATATATATATATATATATATATATATATATATATATATATATATACGTAGGTCCCGGGTTGAGTCGGGGATAACCACAGTAAGTAAGGTACTCAATACATGGCAGAGTAAATTTTTTTTATTTTATAGAAGGAGCTTCTACAGGACTAGTACTGTTTCATTCAGATGAAATCTTCAGGAATATAAATATAAATATAAATGTAAATCTTCAGGAATATATATATAAATCAAAATAGATAAGTCCGAGCATTTTATAACAACTAGAAATTGACTAACATATGAATAAACATGAATAATTACAGGAGATAATTTATCTCCTGTGATTATTCTTGTTTATTTAGATGTTAATCAATTTGTAGTTGTTATAAAATGCTCGGACCTATCCAATTTGATTTAGATTAAATTCATTTTGATTTATCTTAATTTTGTATATATATATATATATATATATATATATATATATATATATATATATATATATATATAGGAACCAGTAAGACCCCGACAGCTGAGCTCAAGCCGTTTCGACGGCTAATTCTGGACTAAATGAAAATTTATCCTGGTATTTCAATAGCCGATCTTCTCAAGGGGTAATTCCATATATTGTCAAAGTGATTGTCAAAAATCAGTAGTAATTCTGTGGTTGCAAATTAGTAGGGGAGATGGTGGCTAAACCTGCCAGTAGGAGAAAGAGGGGAGGGGGTGGAGTAGACCCAATCAAGCGTTGGTAGTGCCAGCTACAGCTGGGCATGAGGTCAAAGAAGATACAGGGGAGGGGGAGGGGGAGTCGGAACGGTAGGTAGAACAATGGGGGGTAGAAATATATAGGAAAGAAAAAATACTGATAGTGAAGAAAAGCAAATAAGTGTAAAGAAAAAAGTAAAGTAAATTAAATTCTACGACCTAGGTGTCAGGCTATTGTTAGGCGAGAATAAAATAAAGAAAGAAAGAAAGAAGTAAATAAATAAATAAATAAATAAATAAGGAAATAAGTAAAAGGACTAGGTGGGACGAATTAGGCAAGGACACTTTTAAGAGGTATAAGTACGTAAATGATACGGTGACTGGTCAACAAAAGGGGCCAAAATACTAAAGAGACTACCACGAAATAAACAATAAAGGTTTCCATCCCGGGCCAGCAACGACCCAGTGCAGCAAAGTGAACTTGTACGACATAATAATTCTGAGTCCCGAGAAAAATATATACTAATGCTAACTCTAAAAGATCTAAAACAAGCTACATGAAAGTTCGTACGAAATAAAGGTAGAATACGGAGAAATAAATTCAGAATCCACCCCGCCCAGAAGAAAAGCGAAGCAAGAAATACTGAAACGAAAAAATAAGGCATAAGTGTCACTAAGAAATATAGAGGGCACAGAGAATAGTGGGAGCGGTCGGAAAAAGGGGGCAAGTATCCGGGGTCTAAGCCAACTGCTATAAAGGGCGGAGTCCGCCAAATCTATCATAGACTAGGGGAGGGGGTGGTGGGGGTACTAAGGCTACATGGGGCCAAAGGGCAGCCTCGGGTGGGCGAGAAAAGACGCCGACAAAGGAGAAGAGCTGGGGTAGAAGGACAAAGGAGAGAGGGGGGAAGGAAATAAAGGAAGCGATAAAAGAATACAAAGAAGATCTTACGTCTTCCTTGGCAAGCAGGGGTTACCCATTGCAAAATCGGCAAGTGGGGTGTTATAGCCCTAGTCTACCCCCCCCCCCCGGGTCATTATGGGGTTTGAGGGCGAGGTAAGTCCTACGCAATCTATGTTTACATGCAGTAACCAGTTCATCTTTCTTGTTTAGGAGTTGGTCCGTCGAAAACAACATTTGTAAAGTTTCCTCCGAGCATAAATTGCACGGACGGCGTCCTCCCGTGTAAGAATTGGCTCTGGACAGTAATCTCCAAGTGAGATCATAGGTGATGTTGTTGTCCTTGAGGTCCCATATGTGGCCCGAAAGTGTAGTGGCGTGACGCCGGGCCGGGTTTCGGAAGGTATGACTATGTTGGTATAGCCGGGTCTTGAAGTCACATGCGGTAAGTCCTATATAGGCTTTGTTGGAGGTATCCGTCCTCACGTTGCACTGGTAGATCACATTACGGTCTCTGCATCTATTGTCGAGTGGGCAAATAGATCTATCCGGGCAGTTACACCTCCTGGTCGGTTCTCCACTGCTATTTAGGTTATTTCTGCCATCGGGGTTGAGTTTTTTGTTGTTAGAGGAGACGATGTTTTGTGCGAAGTTTGGTGTAGTGCTGTAAGAGAGTTTGATGGTATTTTTGTTAATTATGTTGTGGTAGCGGTGTTGTAATGGGAAGTGTTTTTCAATGAGCCTAAAGAATAGTTTCCCGATGGGAGTAGTCACCTCTGCGTTGTGGGGAGGATTGAACCATGTTACATTGCGTGAGCGGCGGTGTCTCCTGTTGGTTCCGCTAATGGGAGCTGGACAGTAGGATATTTCCTCCCGGAAACCACTCCGCTTGAGGGCCTGGTTGTAATAAGGCGCATGTTCATCGAATATCCGCTCATTAGCTGACAAACGGGATATGCGGAGGGAGATGTTTTTGACCAGGTTGTTTGTGATGTTCCTAGGATGGTTTGATCGGCGGTGGATGTAGTGCAGATTGTCATTAGGTTTCCTGTATGGGCAGTACAGGTCGTTTTCGAGGTCGACGGTCACGTCCAGGAAGTTTACTCGGGTCAGGGACGTTTGTAGGGTTATTTTAAATCCCCAGTAGCGGAAGAATCTGATTAATTGTTTCCCGACCCGATCTGTACTACTGGGGTTGTACCCTTTAAGGGTAAGGAGCCCATCATCACGGTACAATCCACCACCGAATGCAGGAAACATATCAGTAAGTTTGGCTATGAGGAATAATCCTATACGATCAGTGACCTCCGCCGAATCCGTGGCGCCCATGCTGACGTCGAAGGGTGAGTCGGGAGCTCTTTTTATCCATTTAGAGTCGTCAAAGAGTAAGACTGTCTTCCTGGCGTGGAGGATGATTTTTCTTTCCTGGTCGGTGATGGGCACGAGTGTTTCGGCGAAGTCCAAGGCGGCAGTAAGTAGCGGTAAGGTGATTGAAGCATAGTAGCTCTCTATGTCGAACTGTATGAATTTAGTTTCTCGTTTATCCTCCATATTGCTGAACCAGGAGATTACTTCCTGGGTGTTGATCCATAGGCTAAGTCGGGTGTGTTGCTTGACTTTTGGTATCACGCGGTCTAGGATTTTTTAGCTGATTCTCCCTATGTCGGACTTCGTTGGGTTAATAAGCCTGATAGAGGGTTTACGGTCAAAATCGGATTTATGGTCCTTCAGTGTGAAGTATGGTGTCCGTGGGTCTAGAGGTTCCGTGCGGTCGGCGACCCCGTGGCTGGAGGTGATTTGTTGTCCATCTCGATTTATGTCCTCGATGCAAGAGTGGTTGGCCTTTTTATAGGTGGAGTTTAGGCTGCCCCTGATCAGTGTGTGGTATCTGTCAGGGTTGACAAAGTATAGGTTCCCAGTTTTATCCGAATGCACCATGATGTCATTTGTGTTATCATACTCTGTTAAGTTGCTACGGAGTTTTTGTAGGAATCGGTTGTGTCTGGGTTTAAATTTAATGTTCTTGACCAGTTGGAAGAGGTCATTCTCGAAGGGTGCGAGCAAGGGGTTCAGGGTCCAGAGCCAATTCTTACATGGGAGGACGCCGTCCGTGCAATTTATGCTCGGAGGAAACTTTACAAATGCTGTTTTCGACGGACCAACTCCTAAACAAGAAAGATGAACTGGTTACTGCATGTAAACATAGATTGCGTAGGACTTACCTCGCCCTCAAACCCCATAATGACCCGGGGGGGGGGGGGGGGGTTTAGACTAGGGCTATAACACCCCACTTGCCGATTTTGCAATGGGTAACCCCTGCTTGCCAAGGAAGACGTAAGATCTTCTTTGTATTCTTTTATCGCTTCCTTTATTTCCTTCCCCCCTCTCTCCTTTGTCCTTCTACCCCAGCTCTTCTCCTTTGTCGGCGTCTTTTCTCGCCCACCCGAGGCTGCCCTTTGGCCCCATGTAGCCTTAGTACCCCCACCACCCCCTCCCCTAGTCTATGATAGATTTGGCGGACTCCGCCCTTTATAGCAGTTGGCTTAGACCCCGGATACTTGCCCCCTTTTTCCGACCGCTCCCACTATTCTCTGTGCCCTCTATATTTCTTAGTGACACTTATGCCTTATTTTTTCGTTTCAGTATTTCTTGCTTCGCTTTTCTTCTGGGCGGGGTGGATTCTGAATTTATTTCTCCGTATTCTACCTTTATTTCGTACGAACTTTCATGTAGCTTGTTTTAGATCTTTTAGAGTTAGCATTAGTATATATTTTTCTCGGGACTCAGAATTATTATCTCGTACAAGTTCACTTTGCTGCACTGGGTCGTTGCTAGCCCGGGATGGAAACCTTTATTGTTTATTTCGTGGTAGTCTCTTTAGTATTTTGGCCCCTTTTGTTGACCCGTCACCGTATCATTTACGTACTTATACCTCTTAAAATGGTCCTTGCCTATCCGTCCCACCTAGTTCTTTTACTTATTTCGTTATTTATTTATTTATTTATTTATTTACTTCTTTCTTTCTTTCTTTATTTTATTCTAGCCTAACAATAGCCTGACACCTAGGTCGTAGAATTTAGTATACTTTACTTTTTTCTTTACACTTATTTGCTTTTCTTCACTATCAGTATTTTTTCTTTCCTATATATTTCTACCCCCCATTGTTCTACCTACCATTCCGACTCCCCCCTCCCCCTCCCCTGTATCTTCTTTGACCTCATGCCCAGCTGTAGCTGGCACTACCAACGCTTGATTGGGTCTACTCCACCCCCTCCCCTCTTTCTCCTACTGGCAGGTTTAGCCACCATCTCCCCTACTAATTTGCAACCACAGAATTACTACTGATTTTTGACAATCACTTTGACCATATATGGAATTACCCCTTGAGAAGATCGGCTATTTAAATACCAGGATAAATTTTCATTTAGTCCAGAATTAGCCGTCGAAACGGCTTGAGCTCAGATGTCGGGGTCTTACTGGTTCCCATTACCCACTCTACTACCTCAAGTATTGAGTACTTTGGTGCGTTATGGTCCACCTGGTTCCTTACCACATTTCCTTCGTTATATATATATATATATATATATATATATATATATATATATATATATATATATATATATATATATATAT
>OZ024742.1:76655884-76660884 GCA_964016885.1 Eledone cirrhosa | reverse complement strand
GCTTAAAAAAGTTCGATATGCGCTTCCTCATACGCTCCAGCTGGCTGGGGTTTAGGGAACGGAAGGTAAAAAGTGCGTCGTCTCCGTATATTCCTCCCCCGATCCTGGGATCTCCTCTGCTAATCTTTGGAGGAGATAGATCCCCACCAGGTCGGTCACCTGCGCAGAGTCGCTCGACCCCATAGTAATATCGAAACTGTCGGGTCTGTGCTTCCTCTCCAATAACTTCTCTTCGAATCTAATTAGCGTCTTTCTAGCTGCTATTATGAGGCTTGTGGATTGGCAGTATCGGTAGAGGGCCGGACGCCATGCTTTGACGCATAGAGTTACGGCCTTTGCCATTCTGAGTTCAAATCCCGCAGAGGTTAACTTTTCTTTTCATCCTTATGGGGTCGATAAAATAAAGTACCAGTAATACACTGGGTAATTGCTGGCCTTGTGCCAAATGTAGAAACAATTATGAGGCTTGCCTCCTCCCTAGTGAGGTTGGACTTGGCCATGGCGCTCATGAGGGCCTTGTTCACTATAACAGGTGATATTGACGCGTAGTAATTCGCTATGTCTAATTGAATAAAATGTACCTGCTGTTTGCTATCGATTAGCGAGAACCTGTCAATTAGCTCCTTGGTGGAGGTCCATAATTTAAGCCTAGTTTTGTCCCTAAATACCGGTAGTATCCTGTCTATTATATTTCTGCTTGTCCTACCTATGTCTGATTTGGAGGGTGCTATTAGCCTAACAGGTAGATTAGTTCTGAAGTCTAATTTATGATACTTAATGGATATCTGAGGTTTTCTAGGTACATATTGTACTGTCCTATCATCTATTCCTAGCCCGGTCATTATTTTTTAGTCGTGGCGTTAATGACATCTAAGTTGTCCTGTCCTGTGTTCCAGTAATTTTTCCTAACCTCTTTCCCGATACAGTCGTTGTATGTAAAACCGTCGAGCTTGTATGCATTACCAGTTTTGTCCGAGGGCACAAGTAAATCCAAGCATTCTTCCATGCTTTTGATTGGGGAGCTCAATATCCGGAGGTAATCCGTATGTCCTGCATTATTCCTTCGGAATTTAACGTTTCGGAAGATGTGGTTCTCAAATTCTTCCAGCTGTGCGTTATGTGGTGGGTGTCGTCTTGATCTAAAGATCCTCTTTAGCGGTCTTGAGGATTATCGGGTGCGTGTTGCTGTGTCCTTCTGTCGTGGTGAAATGCGCGCCATCCCATGCGTCTAACGAAAGAGATGGTGTGGTTATCAGTAGGCTCATGAACGTGTTGTCAGACGGGATTGGCATGTCCTTTAAAAGGAAGAGTAATTGAATTTGTCCATGGCGAATCGCTGTATGCGCTCTAGTTGTAGAAGTGCGTAATATATATGTGTGTCTCATGGTAGCTAAGATGCTTCCAAAGGCGGTATGCCGGTTGAGCACTCTATGCTCTTACAGAGCAGAATATGATATAATATAAAACGAAAAATCAGTGATGCATCTGAACTCAATGTATTGTGTTACAATTTTTTTATATTTTCTCCCTAAGTGTGTGTGTATAGCGGGAGTCTATGCGTACGGATGTTGTTATCTATGTGATTGTGTGTGTGTGTGTGTGCGTGTGTGTGTGTGTGTATGTGTGCGTGTGTGTGTGTATGTGTGTGTGAGTGCGCGCGTGGACGCGTGAACTACCAAACCCAGGAGTTATTCATCGAAGTGAGGCAGAAATGGACAGCTGATGGTCAGTAGAATTTACACCTGTTTGTCAAAGTTACGATTACGTAGAAAAGCAGCAAGAGGATATTTTTGACGCTAACTCCCCAGTGAAAGAATTTGCTCCGAAATCATTAGACGTGTCCGTCGAAACTGCAGATCCATAATCAGACAGATCCACACAATGATCGTGTCTGGAGCTGTCCACCGGCAAAACAATTGTAACACACAATAAATTGAGTTCAGATGCACCACTGATTTTTTGTTTAATATTATATCATAATCTGCTCTGTAAGAGCATAGAGTGATCAACCGGCATACCGCCTATGGAAGCATCTTACGTACCATCAGACACACACATATATATATATATATATATATATATATATATATATATATATATATATATATAGAATTCATGAGAATAGACTTTCCTGACGACGGAATGCTTCTCTATATTATTCTTCGGAAAATATATTTACTCCATTCCAGAAACTAATTAGTTGGAAGTGATATTTTAGTAAGTAAGTTAATTTTATAATTTTCTTATTTTACGTCTCTTATATTATTGTTCTGCAACCCCATGCATTGAATCACACTGTTATTAAGACAAAACCTATATATTTGCTAGCATTGATATGCATCTGTATGTATATATATGTTACTAGATATGAATTCTTTATTATTATCTCCAAATTATTTGTCGAGCAATATTGGCCATGACTGCTGCTACGGTTGTAGGCAGGCCGCTGTCTTATTAGCAAACCACTTTCCACTGATTGACCTCGATGTCACGTGTTCGATTCTTTTTGAATTTGCCACAGACATAGAGGCAGTGATTTTCTCAATGGCTTGGAATTCAGTCCATGCTTCGCTATTTCCTATCCACTGAATTATTTTTTTAATAAGTCTCCAGTGTCCTCGCTTTGCCTGGAAACTTACATGAGAATAGACTTTCCTGACGACGGAATGCTTCTCAAGATTATTCTTCGGAAAATATATTTACTCCATTCCAGAAACTAATTAGTTGGAACTGATATTTTAGTAAGTAAGTTAATTTTATAATTTTCTTATTTTACGTCTCTTATATATATATATATATATATATATATATATATATATATATATATATATATATATATATATATATATATATATATATATATATATATATATATATATATATATATATCGTTTCTGAATTTGCTTAGCAAGATTCTTTACCTGAAAACGTGTGTTGAAACCGATATTGTTATACTTCGGGAGGGTCATGTTGCCAATAAGAAACACACGCACCAGTGCGTTCGCTCCAATTTATTATTAATTTAAAGATTTATAAATTTCCGGTTGGTGGTTGGTTCCACAACCGGACGGTTGTTCATATATTGTCAAAGTACTTTCGTCACACATGCGGTGACCTCTTCAGTGACTGGCGATTCTTTTCTTTGTTTTGTGCTACGCCATCTTGTTTTTGTGTGTGTTGTGTGCTTAGCTGCGCATGTGTTACATCCGGGTGTCTGTGTGTGTTTTTATTTGTTTATTTATATGTTTATTTACATGTTACTGGTTGTTTGTTTGTTCTGTGTGTGTGTGTTTTCAGTTTGTCCTTAATTGTAAGTTGTGATGTTGCTATTCCATTCATGTGTTCTATTTAATTTGGTTGGGGTTCATTTATGTTTATTGCCTCTGTGATTTGTCTAAACATTACGTCTTTTCTGTGTGTAGATTTTATTTTTATTTTTATGTTCTCTATTATGTCATCATGTTCAATTTTAGAATGTTGATTGAGTACTGATGATTATTAACTATCTTGAAGCTCTCGCCAGTGTAGTGTTCATTTAATCGTTCTCCTATACTACGAGCTGTCTCACCTATGTACACTATATTCTTATCTTTACATTGTCCTTCAGTACATCTTATACTATATACTATGTTTCTAGTTTTACAGTTAAGATGGGAGCTTAGTTTACAGATTATGCATTCTTATCTATGTATAGAGGTCTTTGAAATGGGTATGAATTACTAATAAGTGTTTTTATGGATGTACCTGGTCTTTCCACTATCTTAATATTTAGTTTAAGTTTATCTAGGGCCCTTCTAAATGTGTAAGCTAGTTCACCTCTAGGGGTTGTATTGATGAACTATGTTATTTATTGCTATCATATCATGAGTTTATTCTATTAACCTTATTCCTAGTTCTTTCTATTCTATTTCAAAATTTGCTTCTATACAAGGGGCAGGTCCCATTTGTATCATTATTTACCATTTTTTCCCATTTGGTTCTGGCTCTTCTATATGCTCTGATTTTATCTCTCTAATTGTCACCAGAGAACTGCATACGGTGGATGAAGTGTTGTATGTGTCTCTCTAGTTCTTTGGGGTTCCATATGCGGGACACGTTTCTCATCAACCGTACTAAATCCGCAATCAGTATGTTGATTTTGGGGTGATCCGAAATAGCTGAGTTTCGGTGGATTAGATATTTGGAAGTGATGGGTTTGGAGGATTTGTTTTTTGTTATTAATATATTCTAACTAGATCTCTGTGTCTAGTACAGGTAATCGATGGTTGGAGTGTTTGCTTGGGTAGTCTATAGTAACTCTAATACTCTGGTGGATGGAGTTAGCTATTTGCTGGATGCTTTACATGGTGATTTTCTCTAATTCTGGACTGTTTTCTAGTGGGGGTGTATTTACTACGATGTTTATATCATCAACGTAGCGAGAGTACATTATGAGGGTTAAGGGTTCTTCTAATTGTTTTTTAAATTTATTGTCCCACCATATCATGAATATGTTAGCTATGTCACAAAATGAAAACACACACACATAGAACAAAAAAACAACCAGTAGCATGTAAATAAACAAATAAATAAACAAATAAAAACACACACAGACACCCGGATGTAATACATGCGAAAACTAAGCACACAACACACACACAAACAAGATGATGTAGGTCTGAACAAAGGAGAAGCACAAAACAAAGAAAATAATCACCGGTCACTAATGAGGTCACAGAATGTGTGACGAAAGAAATTTGACAATATATAAACAACCGTCCGGTTGTGAAATCAACCAACCAACCGGAAATTTATAAATGTTTTAATTTATGATTTAATTTCTAATAAATTGGAGTGAAAGCAACTTGTGCGTGTGTTTCTTTTTGGCAACATGACCCTCCCAAAGTATAACAATATATATATATATAAATATACATGAGTGTGTATGATTGTGTATAGAAGATTATATTAATAAAAGGAATTCCAACTTTATCTGATTTACTCGTTTTATTTACACTCCT
>OZ024742.1:76640884-76650884 GCA_964016885.1 Eledone cirrhosa | reverse complement strand
CTAAAAAGTCACATTCATTTAGCGCATCGATAGGGGTTCTCCTATATAGATATAAAGTAGTGTCCGTACTCGAAAACGAGTTGGCAGCCATCATGTATGTATGTATGTAAGTATGTATGTATGTATGTATGTATGTATGTTATCTCTTTCTTTTAATTTCGAGTATATTTTTTTTGACCGGCCAGCTTCCTGGTGGCAAGGTTGTAAAAGTAAAGAAATTGTCATCCCTTTAATCGCAAGAATGTTTTGCAAATTTTGAAGGTGCCAGCTATCGCAGCCATATGTAGTCTATGAATTAGGGGGCTGCGCTCTTTGTCCGCAAATCCAAGTTCAGTCATACTTTGGTCCCAACGGGTTGTTATATAACCCGTAGCTCCAATAATGATGGGTATGAAGCTAAAGGTGTATCTTGGATACTGTATTTGCAAACTCCTCTTCAATGGTCCGTAGATGTGCTCCTTCTCCTGTATTTTTCTGACAACGTTTACATCAAGTGGGCAGCTGGTCTCCACAACAGAACACGTTTTCAATGTGTGGTCCCAAACAACAATATCAGGCCAGTTGTGCTTTAATTTGATGGCAGTTTTTATTTTCAGGTTCCACCAGTATTCCTTAGTGCCATCTGTCACAATATATTCTTCCTCGTTTGTTGTTAATTTTGTTTTCCAAAGTGCGTTCCAGATGGTTCTAGCTATCCCATCGTGTCTCATGGGTGGTAGTAGCGAGATGACATTCTTTCGCAGCTGGCAACAATGTGGCTTACATCCTCGATCTTTGTTTTACATAGCCTACATTTATTGTCAGCTGATGGCCCTTCCCTTTTGTGCAGCAGATATTTGGTAGGGAGTTCTTGGTCCTGTATTGCATAGAGATATCCCTCAAGGTGTGATGTCATAAACCTGTCGGAACTCCATGCCAGGTTTTTTAGTGGTTTATCCGCTCTATGATCTGTGTTTTACGTCTCAAATATCCATGCACAACTTTTTCTGTAAATTGTTCAATTTTTTCATCTTGTTTTTACATTGAATAGGATCTTCCGATTTCTCTGGGTGAGAGATTTATATGAGGCTTTATTCCATATCTCTCCTCCAGATCAATGGCTATTCTAATGATATATTTGTTTTCATGCTCATAAACCTGGGCAAGATGGTTGCCAACCCTTTTCCTCTGTTGAACATATGTATGTATGTATGTATGTATGTATGTATGTATGTATGTATGTATGTATGTATGTATGTATGTATGTATGTACGTATGTATGTATGTATGAGATGACCCCTTAGCCTTTGTCAAGGCAGAATTCTAGGAGAAGGAAAACTTTGATATAACACCTGCAACCCTGATGGTATCCAATGATGTTGACTTGTTCTTCTTTTTGGTAAATATCATCTTGGTTAAGAGAGTGGGACTGGCTTTGTGCAGTGCCTTTCCTCACTATAAAAGCTTCACGGCACAGGCATTGCTTTATATCTGGAGATCTCTCTGCACTTGTCATCACATGGTACCATGCACCCAGCACTATGTGTCAATAATTGTCACAAGTGTAGCGTTTGTACCTACCAGAGTTTTCAAGTCGCTGGCTGGACTAAAAATTCACACTCGTTCAGCGCATCGGTAGGGGTTCTCCTACATATAAAGTAGTGGCCGTACTCGAAAACGAGTTGGCAGCCACCATGTATGTATGTATGTAGTTACGATCTGCTAACCATCTCTTGTTTTATGTCAGGTCATCAGTTGGTGCTACTGGTAACATGTATCCCAGTACAACCTGTCTCATGGTCGGGTCGTTGGCGACTAAACTGGCAACCCCACCAAGGTTTCTTGGTGAGGAGGGTGACTCTGGACATCCTGCAGGACTAAAAACAAAACCTGTCAAAGGGCAAAGGAGCTCTTAAGAGTCAATGGCTATCCAAAATCACCGGGAGAGATGATCCCTTAGCCTTTGTCAAGGCAGAATTCTAGGAGAACGAAAACTCTGATATACACCTGCAACCCTGATGGTATCGAATGATGTTGACTTGTTCTTCTTTTTGGTAAATATCATCTTTGTTAAGAGAGTGGGACTGGCTTTGTGCAGTGCCTTTGCTCACTATAAAAGCTTCACGGCACATGCATTGCTTTATATCTGGAGATCTCTCTGCACTTGTCGTCACATGGTACCATAGGCCCAGCACTATGTGTCACTAATTGTCACACGTGTAGAGTTTGTACCAGAGTGTTCAAGTCACTGGCTGGCCTAAAAAGTCACACACGTTCAGCGCATCGGTAGGGGTTCTCCTATATGGATGTAAAGTAGTGGCCGTACTCGAAAACGAGTTGGCAGCCACCATATATATATATATTATATATATATATATATATATATATATATATATATATATATATATATATATATATATATATATATATATATATATGAAAATGTTTGTGTTTAAAGAGATTAGTATCTGTATGTGTCTTTTTGGCTATGTGTCCCTGGCTATTTGATGCATATCCATATACACATACATTTGATTTAATATTTATTAATTTTTTTCCCATTTTAGTGGATAACCAGAGGAACTCAACCATATTGAGTGAAGTCATTCAAGTATTTGCATCCGATTATATCGAGCCTAGTGTCTTTTGTGCTAATTCCTGTAACGATTAATAGAGGAGATAAATGTCGAAATCAACTTTGATGTTAAACGACGTAAACCCTGTGAAACTAAAATGCCCTGTTTTTCCTCAAAAGCGTTGTCATATGGCATGCCAATACACATATACACTACCAACAAGAAATGTATTTATAGATATAGGTGCAATTCTATTGTATGAGTGATTATATTTATATTTAGGTATTAATAGTTTTTTCCTCTTTTGACAAGTCGGAGAACAGTACTCAATCATTTCGGGTTGTATATATGTATATACATATATATATATATATATATATATATATATATATATATATATATATATATATATATATATATATATATATATATATATATATATATATATATAATCTATTTATCTATTATAAATCAGTATTTTGTACCTTATATTGAAACCAATATACATAAAAACTCTCGCAATGAAATGAATTGTATATTTGTATGTATGTGTTTCTGAAGTGTCTCATGTTTATTGATCTACAATATAAACATAGCTGGCAATCCTTTAGTTTGGTCGTGTCACTGCTAAATTATTTAATGAGAGGGAGAATTGACGATCTATTTGTCTCGCTACTATTGGTGATCTATTGACGATCTATTTGCCTCACTACTATTGGTGATGACAATTTATTCATCAGCGTATGCCTGTGTGCATCAAATGCCGATGACGGGCCGATCAGTTGCTGTAGGTTTTGACCCTTTCGTAAGTTGATGCTGAGGTCTTCATTGTGTGGTTTGGGGTGCAATGTACAGCCCCTCTTTAGACTGATAATAGAATTGTCAGCCCCTGTTTAGACTGATAATAGAATTGTCTTTGTGGGATGTCGGGTGACAGGTTTGAAGTCGTCTAGCAGGACTCTTCTGTAAAATAATCTAAACGTTGCAATAGTTTTCCTATTGGTGGATATCACAGGTTGCTGCAGCATATGCAACAGCTCGTGGAGGTAGAGTCGATAGCTGAAATAAATGTGTACTGGTGAAGGACACCAGGCACAGCACTATTGAACTCCAACTCTCACCAAATCTTACGCATTCACGCAGTGTATAATGTATTTCTATTATTGTTTTTTTTTACATAGATGTGTTTTGTTTCATATACTACGACACCACCTTATGTTTTTAATATGAAACACAAACTGATTTTCTAAATTCAACCATTTTCAAGAAAGAAAGTAAAGATCCAGGTTTCTGGAATTTTGCCTCGAAGAAAATCAACCCGGTGACGCTGTAGCTAGTTATAATCATATAGTAAGTTTACCAACCTCATTTCTCTACCCATCAATTATTTCTTTTCCAATATTATGTTTACAGCAAGAGCAGAAGACAACTATATTTTGCTCTTGCAACATAATATTTCAGTATATTCCTTGTATCGGTTTTGCTTCAAGTTTTGGGGATTGTGCTTGCAGTAAAATCAGTATGTAGTGGTGAAATCAGTAGATCAAGAATGACCCGTAAAAGTATTACATAGGATGTTCAATGTAATGCATTTAAAACATTTAATGCGGGGGAACAAAACTGTTTACATTCACAAACCATTAAAGATTGTAATGTGTACAAGGGAATCAATACGTGACAACGTACCAAAACCTAATTCCGGTGTTCAAATATCCACTATATTCTCAGCCATTGGTTTTTCGCATATCTAAGTGGATGCCTAAAATAGAACTTCTCTTGTGTGTGTGGATTGATGTCCAATCAAGACATAATATTTCAATAAGTACAACGGTAAATGAGGGAAAAGTTATACATTTGTATGCCGATTCGCAAAGGCGTGAAATATCTAAAACAAAAGCACTTTTGAGTAGTAAACGCTGATTTGATGCTTTCAAGAAGATTCAATATTTTCACATTATCACGAGCTGCCAATGCTTATGCCTGTCTTCTAAATTTCTCAGGAACGTAGGAACGCTGACGAATGATAATATAAGAGTTTTTCGGTAGATGAAATTTCACTGACAATGTTCTCGTAGTCAAGGGAAGGGAGAAGGGTTCAAGATGTGGCAGTAGACGATTAAGTTGAGGATAATAGTTTCCATTAAGATATAGATAATTATCACGAGTGGGAGAGATTGATAGATTATGTTGTAAGTGGGCATACATTCAGTCGATATACATATACATATACATTGATGTGATTGTGTGTGTATGTATGTGTGTGTGTGTGGGTGGGTGTGGGGGGTATGTGTATGTGTGTTTGTGTGTGTGCGTGCGTTTGTGTGGGTGTGAGTGAGTGTGTGTATGTCATTTTTTCTATACCGTATATATTTTGATTTCACAGACATATGTTCATATGTATTTGTCATGCTTCTAATTGTGTTTGTCTTTTCACTAAGTGGCATTGCATAATGTGAAGTATATTTACATGGAGATTGGTGTTTTATATTGTGTTTATATCTCCATGGTATTGAAACATAAATTTGATTCCAATTTTCTGTTCCGTTGTAATGAAATACGGCGGGAACTCTTTACTTAGTAAGCTGCAGGGTAATATTTCATAAATTATTGAATGCATGCTTTAAGAATATTTCAGAAATATTTTGTTATCCCTGCATTTTCTCATTACGTTTCCTAATTCTCATTTTCTGAAATTTAGTATCGAAATTTATTACCATAATTTTTTATTCCATAAAAGTCTCAAAAATATAATGCGAGTTAGTATAATCAGCGTTATACATAGAAATACTAGTATTATATTTAGATTCAATAATAATGATAATAATAATAATAATAATAATAATAATAATGCGTTCTTTATTAACCACAAGGGTTTACACAAAGTAGACGTTAAGGACAGTACATGACAATATAGGACGGTACAAATGTGCATTTCTGCGTGTAAAAAACAAAAAAAAACAGGATGTAATAAAAGAACAATGAAACATTCCTCAATAGGAGGGAGAGTTCCGAGGGCCATCATGGAGAAAGCCCATTAAAAAAAGCCACGGTGACCCTGACCACCAGGGCAATTGTCCTCTCCCAGTTTTCCACCTTCAATTTACAGGCATATACACAGAGTAGGTCCACTCACTCGGGCCATTATTGCCTCTCTCACCCATCGTTCAACAAAAAGCTGGGAAGAGAGCACCTCCCTCTCTACCCTGATTTTCGTTTTCAAATGAAATTGGAAAAAGTTAATCAGGGCATCACCGAAGAGGTAAGTGCTCGTCTTCAGTACTTTCAGACGCGTCCACCATACTATCTCTTTCGCCATGGCGACCAGACAGCTACAAACTGCCCTTCCGGCTAAAGGAAGAGGGCGGGGCAATCCTCACGAAGGACTCAGCTGATAGTCGGATCCGTTCCACACGCGACAGCAGGTGTTCGACATAAACCCACAAGTCAGCAATGCTCGGACACTGGACGAGTGCATGCAGGACGGTTTCGACGCCCTGCGCGCATCTCGGACATGCCCGGGTGACGGCACCTCCATGCCTGTAGAGTTTATCCCGAACTGGCAAAGCTCCTCGGTAGCACTGCCAGGCCAGGGATTTCTGGAAGTTGTCCATAGGCCCCGGCCCGATAGTTCTTCCAAAGAGATTGGCTAGTTGACTTTCGTCGACGTCTAGATTTTCCCCAAGTACGTCGTCGCTCTTCCCTTGCACTAATCCTCTCGAGAACGCCAAGGTGGAGTTTCCACCGAACACATTGCCCGATTGGTCGAGGGCTGTGAGCGCCTGAAGACATTCCAGTCTCAAAGCGCTCCCTCTCGGTCTTCGCTTGACCCAGGACTGCAGCTCCGTCAAGGATATGAGCTGGGGAAAACGCGTCTAGCAAACCGCGACCACACCTGATCACCGTTGAGGAAGAGGTGGAGATGTCGTAGCCTGAGCTCGGATTTGCGCATCATTAGCCACGGAATGCCCAGCCCTTCATGTAGCGGGTGTTGTCAGCAGATGGATCGCCTGACCATCGGAACGCGTCCCTTCCACATAAAGTGAAAGAGCAAACGCTCCAGCGCAGTCAGGCGAGGCTTAGGACAAGGCACGACGGATAGGCGGTAGTTGATGACGGACTCGATGTACGCGTTAGCCACCTCCGCTCGACCGTTCAGGGATAGCTTCCTCTCCGCACATTTCTGGGTGAGAGAAGCCACCCTGCTCGTCACCTCGTCCCAGGTTTTGTACGTCTGGAGGTCCGGAGCGAACCAGACCCCTAACAATTTAACTAATAATAATAATAATAATAATAATAATAATAATAATAATAGTAATAATGTTAATTATGAATTCAGATTCCGCATCAGAACTGTGATAAAAAAAATTATATAACTAATATTATCGACATAAACAACAATGAGAAAATAACTACAGCAACTGTAACCATAACAACAATAATACATTGAAAACAATGCTGTCTATTGTTTTCTATTGGTTTACATTCAATACATCGCTACTTCATTTGACTCATTCTTCACAGTCTGTGGTATCAAATGAAACTCTTTGAAATAATTTTCAGTGTTCCAATACAGCATTCAAGAAACGCCAAATATATTCTGTTAAGGAAAGAACTAAAGATCAATATATCAGTTGCAGCTTTGCATAATTTCATTTATTACATTTATAGTTTAAATATTAGTATTTAAATGTTATTTTCGATACCTCTGTGAATGTGTATTAGCGTTTCATATTTTTCTCTAAAATTAACATAGAATCTAAAACATAGTTATCGATTTTAATCCATTCTTCAGAAATTTTATTACTGCCGCCTCAGAAACGAATCCATATAACACAAATATAATAAAAATAACAAAAAAAATATATATACTTGCATCATTTGTTTCTACAATTTCTTGGGTTGTTTTCCTTTTATATTCTATAACATATATTACCGTTTTTATCCTGGAATTGTTTTTTGTTTTTCTGTTTCTGCCTTAGTGATATGCAATATTTCTCTATATTATACCATCTAGTCATTTTGCTCTGTTCAAACTTCATTTAATTATAGTTATTAAAACGGTATTTTATTTTCCAAGTTAAAATTGAAATGTTATAACAGTCATATTTAAAAATAGTTAATTTAGGTCACTCACTTTACTTTTCATTGAAATTGAATTTTTTATCGATTTTAGAAATATTTAGTGTTTCTAAATTCCTCTAATATGATTATACATATCTAACTCTGAATTTAGTTGCTAATCTGCATTGTAGAAAATAAGAACAATTTAGATACTGGGATTATTGAAATTCGCTTAATGACCTATCATATTAAAGTTTAGATACTTAACAGAAATAAATATTTGGAGAATGTTTCTAAATTTATTTTCAAATATCCTAATGAATTCAAAAATGTCTTCACATATTTTAAGTATTTAATAATAATTTGAACATTATGTGTATATAAGCGAGCCTAGCATATATTTAAACAGATGAATTTGATACTTTCAGATAATGCTATATAAATAACGTATTATATATATGAATGACATGATATAGATTCAGGATGATATTTCACTTTATTTATTTTCTAATATCTTTGCTTCCTTTGTATTTACTTACAGACACACACGCCTACACACACACACACACACACACACACACACACACACACACACACACACACACACACACACACACACACCCATACACCCACACACAAACACACACACACACTTGTATATATATTTACATATATATTCATATATATATATATTCATATATATATATATTCATATATATATTCATATATATATATATACACAAACATATATATAAACACGCGTATGCACGTACACACACATGTATATGCGTGTCTTTCGTTTGTATTTTTATTTTGAAAAGGTTTCCCCTTAAAAAGTTGTTTTACATTTTGCCCTGTTTTCATTCGCTGTCTTGTCCACTCTCTGTTAATTTACCTATGTTTATCATTACTAATCTGTGACGATCGTTTTCTCTCTTCTTTCGTTAAATTCAATTGCTTACATTTTTTAACACCTTATGTTACTTCCTTCTTGTTGCCTTTCTTCCTTCCTCTTCCTTTTTTCTGCCTTCCTTTTTCCTTTCCTTTCTTCCATTTCCACTTTCTTCCTTTTTCGTTTTTCACCCGTGAGATGTTGATGCCATAAAGGCGCAATACGTTCTCCCAGAGGTCACATAAAAGTCTATGTATACTTTACATGGATTAATTGCTAAAATTTATTTTTTCTCTTGTCCTTTACTCCATTGGGCAGCGATTTGGCTTTATTAGACAATGTGACACCGGGTCAACTCGCACTTCCGTGTGCAAAGGCCATATCACTGTAAGTCCATATCAATGCCGGATTACCCTTTTCGTTTTGCACTGCTTTCGTTATGTTGCCTCGTCCTCTATAAGTTAATTTTCCTAAATTTATATATATATATATATAAGCAATGAATTATTTAATTTGTTGGTTATTATACTCTACAGAATTCTTCTGGATTATAATATCAATAATATTAATAAATGGAAACTATCTTTATAAAACCATATTTATTATATTATATATACCTCTTGTTTTTTGATATATCACTATCTGTAAAAGAACTTTTGTATTTTATCTGATGAGTGCGTGCCAAAATTTTGATACCCTTGAAATATATATAATAAAATAAATATGATTTTATATATATATATATATATATATATATATATATATATATATAAGTACCAGCAATAATTGGGTGTTTAACCCTGTGAATGACTGGTATCCTGTCCAGAGGGTGTCTTGCACGCTCAGTCGTTTAACGCCATGAAACCGGGATAAGCTCTCACCAAATGAGACCTCTGGCGTAAGACAGACTTTAGACTTTAAGAGCTAGCGAGACAAGCAATAAAAAAGATAAGTGAAAAGAATAGAAAAATGTATATATATATATATATAGTAATAATAATAAATTTGAAGACTAAAATCCAATGAGGGCTCGATAAGAATAAATATATATCAAATATATAAGAACCGTAGAGCAAATATTAATCAAAATAACAGATTAAAGTTTAAGCAAATAATCGCTGCTTTCACCCTTAACGGGATCTTCTGAAACTAACAAAGTCAATCTGTGAACGCAGAAGTGAATATTTCAAAAAACGTTGCAACCGGAGGAAGACCGGAAGCCGGTACTTTGGTTCGTGGAAACGTTCCCTGGCAAAGAACGGGAAAACACTTGACTTTGTTAGTTTCAGAAGATCCCGTTAAGGGTGAAAGCAGCGATTCTTTGCTTAAACTTTAATCTGTTATTTTAATACATACATATATATATATATATATATATATATATATATATATATATATATATATATATATATATATATATATATATATATATATATATATATGAAATATCATTTTATATCAAAATGAAATATAATTTCTCACTCTTAGTACG
>OZ024742.1:76585884-76635884 GCA_964016885.1 Eledone cirrhosa | reverse complement strand
TCGAATACTTTTTTTCTGTTTATATTTACTCTGTTTGTGTTTGATGTAATTCCTTTATTGATTAACCAATTATGCAATAATTACGTAATTACGTAAACAGTCCACTGAAATATATATAGTGTTTTTGCAACAATGACAATTTTAAGGATTTTCAACAGTCCGGCCTCTTGCTATTTTAATCAGTAAACAGTAAATTACGAATAACACATGTTCATGTAAATTTGTTAGCCTTAAAGTGTTGTTGGTTGAATAAGTCATCTGTTGTACGAAATGCCTATCTGACACCACTATTGTTGTTTTGGGTGTGTTAGTTTTGTCAGTAGTTGTGACTGTTGTAGTGTTCCTGGTGGTATATGGTTGCGTTGACGGTTGTAGTCTTTTTGTAAATATATCTGTATTTGTTGTGGGTGTTTTCTGTGTTTTTTGGGTGTGTGGTTGTGAGTCAAAATGTTATATTTGTTTTCTGTTATGTCTTTTGTGTCTTGTGTATTCCTCTTCATCTTCACTTCGAGATGAGGAGGTGCCGGTCTCTGCGGAATCTGTTTCAGATGTGCATCAGTGTGTTTGTTTTCGTGTTTAGATAGAGGGAATGAAAAGAGAGAGAGAGAGAGAGGGAGAGAGAGAGAGAGAGAGAGAGAGAGAGAGAGAGAGAGAGAGAGAGAGAGAGAGAGAGAGAGAGAGAGAGAGAATTTAATATTTTTCACGTTGTTGAATTTCTTTCTGCTGCTTATGGTTGTGGCTGTGCTTGTGCTGTTGGTGTTTTAATTGTTCCTGGTGTTGGTGCAGCTGCATCTGTTGTGAGTTTTAATGTTGATATTGCTTCTGCTACCGCGATGGGTGACGCTGTATTTATTATTGGTTTTTAGCGTCCTGGTTTTAGCAGCAAAGGGGATATGTGGATCCCTGTAGTCTGTTGATGACAGAAACTGTGACCAGTTTGACCACACAGGTGGCAAATAGGCCTTCTGCCATCAACCATGCACCCTTTCTGGAAGGTGAAGGAATCCTGAAATCTTAAGGATATCATCTGGTTTGTTGTGTAGTAGTAGCTTTACACTAATCTCAAGCCAGTGCTCTTGTTGATTTCCTTTCCTCTCCTGGAGGCTATAGCTTTTAGGACGAGGGAGGCAATATCCACCAGTTATTAACCTTTGATGGGATCCCGGAATTGTTGACCCTTACCGCCCTTCTTCCTAGATAAGGGTAGGAGAGCTTACCGTGGATTGTTAAATGGTCATGACTTCACTCTTAAAGAGCACGGAATGCCCGCAAACTGCTTTCAACTCGTTATGTGTTGTACGTCAGGCATTACCTCTTTTAGGGCTTTTTCAACTTCTGTCGGATTTGTTGACTACCACTGCTTCGCCTTTGTGGACACATTTATAAATTACAGTCTTTTTCTGAGTAACTACCAGCATTTTGTGGGATATGGCCAAGTCAGTTCACGATTTGTCTACTTTAAACCGTTTGGCCGCATGTGTCTTTTCTACAATGTTTATGATACATAGTTTTCTTCCTTTGGCAGCCGTTACTGAAAATGTATTGTTGTTGCTGTTATTGTTGTGTATTTTTGTTGTCGTTCTTATAGTAGTTGTGTTATTGATGCTATTTTTTGTTATTGTTGTTCTTTTTATTGCTGTTGTTATTTTTCTTATTTGAATTGTCGTTGACTGTATTACGAGTATGGTTGTTTTTGTTTCTGTAATATGTTGTTGCTGTGGTCGTGTTCATAGTGGTGATGGCGATGGCCTTGTGGTGGTAGTGGTCGGGGCCGAGAGTACGATAGTGTTGTTCTTTCTTGTGTTCACTGTATTTTGTAGTTCTTCAAATGGTGACACGAATGCTGAATTTCATATTTGTGGGAAATTCACTTCAAATTTCACCATGCAGCGTTTTTGTTATTGTTGCTGCTGCTTTCATCCTGTGGCCAGCCTAGTGTTCTGTCATGTGGAAGAAGTCTCTTTGTCCACCATATTATTTTTCCAAAATGGTGTTGCAAACAGAGCTTGAACTTCTAAAGACTACAGGTGAGGAAAACTAACCAACTGATGAAGATACTGGTTAATTAATCTAACAAACGGAATAGCAAAAACGCACGACAGCGATCTGTAACATGAGTCAAGAGAAAAAATAATAATATGATGATGATGAAGAAATAGAAACGAAAAACAACAACAGCAAAATCATTAACATACGGTTATGGTAGAAGAACAAACTAGTAGTAGTAGTAGTAGTAGTAGTAGTAGTAGTAGTAGTAGTAGTAGCAGCCACAGCAGCAGCATCTGTAGTAGTAGTAGTAGTAGCAGTAGTTGCAGCAGCCGTAGGAGAGACAGAGGAATTTATATAATCTTTGTTTCCAATTTAGCTACTACAATCATTACTGCTACCATCAATATCATCTTCACCGTCATCCTCATCATTATTATCATCATCTTTCTTCTTATCCTGCTCATTAAATTAATGATTACGACAGGCGTTCAAAAATATCACAAATTCCTATTATTACAAGTCAATCATTAATGCAATCATCGTGTAGCTGTACCACATTAGCTAGTGCATTATTTGATAGCTTGACGGCAAAATTAATCGGCCGGACCATAGCCAGACGAGCACCTTCAATTTTTTGTTGATTAAAACTGTCATATATGGAGTTGTTTAGGATTGGATATTCTTTGTTAATTATAGAACTGTCAGATTAATGTTAATAAAGAAAATAATAAGACCAACCCTGTCTCTATCCTTCCATTAAAAGCAGAGAGGATATCTAAGAATATCCATTAATAGTTAATGATTTCAGCCATATCATTATGTCTGTCTCCCTCTATGTATGTATAATATAATATATATATATATATATATATATATATATATATATATATATATATATATATATAAATATAGAGATAGATAGATATCACTATACTCGCAAGCGTGGTGTGGACCCTTAAAGACAGTAGCACGAATTTCGTTTTGGATTTGTGGATCCTATGACGATATAGACTCTATAAAGATGGTTTGAGCATGATTTGGCTGTGTTGGCCGAAAAATGGGATATACTGAAAAGGCTATTGTCCAAACTGCCTGACCTGCAGAACAACAGCTTCAGAGCCCTCCTCCTATAATCATAATTTGTATGAAAACCTTCAACATTTCAATACAAACAGATTTTGAAAGATCTCTAAATTTTAACGTGTCCACCCACTGGCCACATATATCATTTATTTACTTTCTCATGGGCAGTTTTGTGGGCACTTCTAACAGTTAGCCTTATTTAAATTTCGTCGACACTATCTATATTTCATCATCGATAATCACCAAATTGCAGTTACATCTCTATATAACTAAAACACACGTGCCTATATATGTCTTACACTCTTTTTCTATTTTTCAGGAACTGTTCACCTCAGCAGTAAAAGAAAGCAACCATTACAACATGAAATCAATATGGGCGATTGCCATGCTCAATAAAACTTTGAAACAGGAATCCTTTAATTAAAATAGAATATCATTAGTACTAATACGGAGATTTACAAAATATAAGCTTGCTGTTCAAAATGCTGTTCAAAACAATTACTCGTTTTGTATTATATTTTGTCCCCAGGGGATTCTGAACATTTTAGGAAGATCAGAGAGAATTCTTCTTTGTGGTATCATATCCGGCTCTCCTGGCTGTGAGTTCAAATTGGCCAGCTATCAACGTTGCATTTTTTTTTTTATTTCTCGGTCGATAAAATTTACCCGTCCTGTACTGGAGTCTATTTTGCGTATGTATCTCTTTCTCGTATTTTACTCTATCAGCCTTCATCTTTTACTGGATGATATCGGCTGTGTTCAGTCACGCGGAGTGAATGGGCTCTGGGAGGTTTAAAATGTCTAAAGAATACGGTATATCACAATTCCCCTTGGTTTTAAGGATTCGTACATAGAATTATAACTGTTTATCTTAATGTAACTGGTAAAAATATTGTGATTTTCTTGATCATAAGTAAAATTCTGAAAAAAAGGCACTTGAGAATAAGACACAAAATTACGTAAGTTGTCTATTTCATTTCGTAGGGTAATGATCCTCATGAGAATATGATAACTTCTAATTTCTTATTCCTCATTACATTGGGTCCTGATTGTACGGGAATATAAATGGAACTTATATTCATATTGTGTTACTTCCTCTTATTAGCTACAGTATTTGTTGGCCTATTGGGCGTCCCTTCGTATAAGCCGGATACTTTAGTACATTTCATCGACATCGTTTGGCTTATAAATGTGTATTGTATCACTATATCAGATTGTCCTCACACGTTGTTCGGTGTGCAATCGGTGATACGAGCATATTGGACGCAGGAAAGATGTTATATATGTTTTTAAATTGTTTTAAGTGCGTCCAATAGGCCTGCAAATATGGTAATTACATTATGCGAAAAAGGATTTGGAAGCTAATCAAGATAGTGCCCCTACGTTCGCTCCATAAGTGATTTACTGGAAATGATTAATACTCACAATCTTAAATTATTTGTAGACAGGGAGATAAAATTAATTTGTCATGATTAGATTGTTACATTCGTCTTCTGAACATATGCCAATTTGCTGCCAATTATTTCCCAGTCTATGATGTATACTTTAGAAGATTATGTTTAATATGACACAATATTAAGCAAATGTTGCCCATAATTGATTGACTTGATTGACGTAATTCTCCAAATAATTGTGTTATTTTCACTAATATTTACAATAGCTTTTTCAGACCGTATTAATTAAGGCTAATTCATAAATTTTCCTATATTAAAACTGTCATGAATTTCATAAATCTGCTATTAGTTTTAGCTGGACAATATATTTTGGACAAAGATAAAAAAAAAATGATAATGATTGTTGTCGTATCATTATGGGGTATGGCATCCTTCTCTAAATCTACCTCCTTATTTTTAAAAATAAATAGCCCCTATTACAATCACAAAACAGACAGTAGTTAAACGTAGTACAAATCAGCACAGGTGACATGAGAATTGCAAGTATAGCCGTCTGTATTAAACGATAAATGTAACCTCATGAGTTAGCAGTCTGCGGAAGTAGCATATAAAATTGTCCCTGAAGGGCATGATGCCCTGACAGTAACAGTTAAATTCACTGCCTACTTATGCTTTCAAGTATTCTAGGTCCTGACGTACGCTAACGAAAATAAAATTTGAAGTGTATCGACTCCTCATGCAGTAAACGTTGATGACGTTAACTTAAAGGAAGCCAAATCAAGTCCAAATGGCTATAGCCTATAAATTAGAGTATATATTTTTCCTGTCGATTTCAAGGGAAATCCTTCTGTTGCTTAGTTAATTATACACTAAATGACGACTGCAAATATACGAGCTTCGTTAACATCTGATGTATATATGTATATATATATATATATATATATATATTTATATATATATATATATATATATATATATATATATATATATATACATGTCAGGTCACCAGTTGGTGCTACTGGTAACATGCATCCCAGTACAACCTGTCCCATGGTCGGGTCGTTGGCGACTAAACTGGCAACCCCACCAAGTTTTCTTGGTGAGGAGGGTGACTTTGGACATCCTGCAGGACTAAAAAGAAAATCTGTCAAAGGGCAAATAACCTCTTAAGAGTCAATGGCCATCCAAAATCACCGAGAGAGATGATCCCTTAGCCTTTGTCAAGGCAGAATTCTAGGAGAAGGAAAACTCTGATATAACACTTGCAGCCCTGATGGTATCCAATGATGTTGACTTGTTCTTCTTTTTGGTAAATATCATCTTGGTTAAGAGAATGGGACTGGCTATGTGCAGTGCATTTGCTCACTATAAAAGCTTCACGGCACAGACATTGCTTTATAACTGGAGATCTCTCTGCACTTGTCGTCACATTGTACCATCGACCCAGCACTATCTGTCAATAATTGTCACAAGTGTAGTGTCTGTACCAGAGTTTTCAAGTCGCTGGCTGGACTAAAAAATCACACTCGTTCAGCGCATCGGTAGCGCTCTCCTACATGTATATAAAGTAGTGGCCGTACTGGAAAAGGAGTTGACACCCACCATGTATATATATATATATATATATATATATATATATATATACATATACATATATGTAAATGTATCCCACATATATATTTATATATATATATATATATATATATATATATATATGTATATATACATATGTACTCACTTGAGGCGCTTATAATGTATGTTAGAACAATGAATTTAATTATAAGATTCGGCTAGTTACCTCCCCTTACGCATTAACTCCCCTTAATTACACATATACTTCCGGGTAATACACCGCTGCAAATTCTCGCATTAGAATCAACCTATTCTGTAAACTTGGATTAAATAACACTGAGCCTCAATACGCTAAAATAATTTATTTTAATGCATCAAACATTCAATACGGAATCATCGTTATTTATGTGATGAATGTAGAAACTATATCTTACTTTTTCTGAATGTGAAAATGGTGGTGGATACGAAAACTATAACTTTCTTTTGCTTCTTCTTTTTATTTTTATTTTTCTGCACACATACTTTTTTGTTCTATACAAAAAATACCTTCCCACTACAACCACCATAATAATCTTGCTTACCCGCTTAAAGTGCTTGCATTACGTGTAACACCCTGCCACACAATAATAGTATAAAAATGAGACACACTTGCATGCTCCATGTGTAACTAACGCATCAACTACCTACTAGATCTGACTATCAAACCATCCTCTTGCATTACCTGTGTTATCTGCCGAATGTATTTTAATTTTGATTTTGAATTTGAATTGCTGTACAAAAATAGTATAATATAATATATGTCACTCTACTGTATCTGTGTGTCTCTTGCGTTGGAAAGGAGGTCAATTATGTGTACAAACATTGAAAAATGCTTCGAAGAACCCAAGCCTAGGTTTGGATGAAACAATTTATGTGAATAAATGCTTTGAACATAGCTTTGATTCTTGTGAATTCTATATGTATATATATATATATATATATGGGATATATTTACAGCTGACGATGGAAACTCCTTTTTTCCTTTCTCCTCCTGTTCCGTCCCAACCACACGGTTCTTTTCATTTCATAACAATATATATATATATATATGTATATATATATATATATATGTATATATATATATAATATATATATATATATCTACTATATAAATTGGAAGTGGTCGGACGTTGCAAATGTAGGTGTAGTCGGATAAACGTCGAAACGGCTTGGTGGAATGCCGCGGAAATTTACACAGTTATGCAGAATAACCGGAGGAGGCGTTGGGTCGATATTCAAGCTACAAGCGTCCATGGTTACGGAGAAAATTGATGAAACAGGAATTTCACATTCAAATTGAACTGAGAGTAATCTGTGAACACAGAAGTAAATATTTCGAAAAACATTGCAACCGATTTGGATTTCGCAACCAATTTTCACAAAACTTGACACATGGGCTACGTTTCTCCTACAGATGAATGTGAACTCTCAGAATTGGCACATATTGAGTAGGGGACCCCTGGGTGCAGGAACCCCCTTTTGGAAAAAACGATGATTTTGTAAAAGTATAGTTTTCCAAGCAGCACTGAAGTATTGACATAAATGGTATACACAACTGCTATTTAATATCCGAGAAACGCCGGGTACCTCTTCTAGCATATATATATATATATATATATATATATATATATATATATACGTGTTTGTGCGTGTGTGTGTGCGCGCGTAAATGTGTGCGTGTTTCTATGGGAGTGTCTTTGTGTTTGTTTTCGTGTGTATCCGTTTATTTGTATGTGGAAGTGTGGGTTTCTTTCCAAGTTCAAGATTTACTCAGATGCCACGTAATGGCTTTCGGGTGATAAAGTGGTGCCTAAAACATCATATATTGCGACTAGAAATAGGAGGTCTACAGCATGTGTTGCGAATTTTACCCCATATTTTTAATCTGAAACCCAGCTAACTGAAAAAGCTACTCCTGCGTGCACACTCTTATGTTATATATGTATATATATTTATCTCCCTCTCTCTCTCACTTTATAAATATATATATATACATTTATGTACATATATTTATGGGTGTGTGAGCCTGTGTGTGTATATGTGTGAGTGTGTGTGTGTGTATGTGGTATGAATGTGTGTGTGCATGAGTGTATGTATGTTAATATACGTGGAGAGCCGAGTAGTTGAAATTCTTAGAAAATCTAAAATAATTTGAACGCTGGGCATAAATGTAATCACAGTTATTTCTAGATATTCAACATTTTCTAAGCATCTATATATATATATATATATATATATATATATATATATATATATATATGTAGTATTCTCGCTGTAAGTTGGTATCACTAACATCTATGTGTTTTGAGGTGAGTTCCAAAAAGATAATGTTAACTATGTGATATTATTGACTGCAAAACTGTGTAATAAATTCCGTAAAATATTCAACATACTATACTTATTAACTATACACCTACTTTCATTCCAGTCATATTTAATAAGAATTATTCGCCTTGTAGCAGTCAAGATTGTAGTAACTAAATTGGAAACAAAGATTATATAAAATGATGTGTATGTTTGCGTGCATATTAGATCTATGAATAGGATTGTAAATTGATATGCCTGATGATGAAACTAAATTAATCTATAGGCTAGTTTGTAATGAATATATACGGCATTGATATATCACATAAGTAATATCAGACATTGTCATTTAGAAACATTTTAAATTATGTCTCAATGATATTGAAATGATTTTCGTTCGTTGCTCGAACCTAAAACAGTTATAGTCTATTCAAGCTCCGATAACTTTACCTGAACGTAATATTATCATTTCGAAATGGAAGCAATCTCATTTATCAGCGCAGTGGTATCAGAGGATTGTGTGGCCGAACACTAATTAATAACCTTGCAAGCTTGATTAGAAATCCGTTCATCATCCAGTTGATTTTAACAGCAACTGATTGATCTCGGGTTTAGTGACACTTAATTAGTTTAACTCTCCATTTATTTCGTTACGCAAAATCCGTCTAAGTATAATTTATGCCCATCGTTACATTTGAACGCATGACACACTCAAGCTCATCTCAGAAGGCTTTGAGATTCATCATATTAGTATTTCTCAAATGTTCTCTCGAAACAGTGTGTTCCTCTGGATTGATAATTAAACATAACAGTAAATTCCAATCATGGATCTATATCCTGCTTGGGAAATTCCAATAGGGAAATTGTTTTTCTAGCGAAATATGTTACAACGAAATATTCAATTTAATCTTAATAGATTATTGCACTTCATGATATATTGTTACTGTTGTTGAATGAGTTGTAACAGCATAGTTTTAGTTGTTATAATTAAAATCATGAACATCAGCAAAAGAGTATTATTCATAGAGGAGTGTTGATATAATAACCCCCCAAGTTTGTTCTACTACAAATGTTATCCCTCAAGTATACCTTGTATGATATCATATATAGTGTTCTGAAATGTTTTTCAGTTTAAATATGTGATATCGTTGGTGAATTTTGTCTAATTAAATTTTATATGATTAGATAATGCTTTTAGCAATGACAGTGACCATTTCGGGCTACAAAATGCTCAGTATCATTTCTAAAATAGCTATACGAATGTTGGCTGAAACGTTAAAAGGCTGAAAAATGAGGTATTGATGCTAGAGCTGTGAAATCTTGCATGTATCAATTTCAAATCTTCTTATTAATATCCACATTGTTGCTTTCGAGGGACTGTGTTGAAATGCAAACATGTTTGTTTGCATGTATGTATCTATGTATGAATATATGTATGTATGTATATATTTATGTATTTATGTATATATGTCGGGTGAGATTTCTGCACGCTACTGGTACCATGTAGCCTAGTACAACCTGTTTCATGGTTGGGTCTCCGGCGACTAAACCAGCTCCACCACTAGATCCTGCTCTGGCAAGGAAGGAAAGTGGAATGCCTGTAGCACAAATACAAGCGTTCTCAATGGGCTGATGATCTCCTCTGAGTAAACGCCATCCAGCGAAAATAGGGTTTAAATAGCCTTACCAACAGGCAATAGGGCAAGCGTGGTGATTACGACTACACCATCAGAAGTGGTTAAACGCCATCACAATAAAATATTAGATCCTTTTAACTACTTGTTATCTTGCCTTGTCTTGTCACTCTACTCATAGCTGCTCGGATGGAATGGGTGCTATGAGTATAGCATTGCGATCTTCATGTGCAGATATTTCTTCTCAAGGCCCTCGGCGATAAAGGAGTGGCAATAATGGGAGACTCAAACGGTTAGCGGCATATATTCACAAATATGTACGTGGTTACCTAAAGTCTTATACTAACGTCGCTGCACTGTTTGTCTGAATAGTATCATGCATCGGTGTGGAGTAGTGACATAATGGCGTCATAACAAATTCTGTTCAGGCATCAAACTGGATAGCACCCTACAGTTGGTGGTAGTTCATAATATTGAGGCAAACACCAAAAGATACTATAGCAACAAGTACAGAATGAATGTGGGTACTTGGAATACGGGGACACCTTTTGACTGATGGTTCTGCACAAATCCTGCAAGTCGAACTGGTTTGAAAGAAAATTAATTGTAAAAAAGTGGCTGTGATCATATATGTATGTATGTATGTATGTATGTATGTATGTATGTATGTATGTATGTATGTATGTATGTATGTATGTATGTATGTATGTATGTATGCATGTATGTATGTATGCATGTATGAGATGACCCCTTAGCCTTTGTCAAGGCAGAATTCTAGGAAAAGGAAAACTCTGATATAACACCTGCAACCCTGATGGTATCCAATGATGTTGACTTGTTCTTCTTTTTGGTAAATATCATCTTGGTTAAGAGAGTGGGACTGGCTTTGTGCAGTGCTTTTGCTCACTATAAAAGCTTCACGGCACAGGCATTGCTTTATATCTGGAGATCTCTCTGCACTTGTCATCACATGGTACCATGGGCCCAGCACTATGTGTCAATAATTGTCACAACTGTAGTGTTTGTACCAGAGTTTTCAAGTCGCTGGCTGGACTAAAAAGTTACACTCGTTTAGCGCATCGGTAGGGGTTCTCCTACATGGATATAAAGTAGTGGCCGTACTAAAAAACGAGTTGGCAGCCACCACCATGTAATTATGTAAGTGTATGTATTCTTTTAATTTGATTTCACCATACATTCTAACTGATTTTGTGACCTCAACTTTGGAGACATATTTTGAAGGCTTGCTATGTGGGCCTCCATCTTTGCTGGGAAGTGATATTTGACCATTTCATTGAACCATGCGATCATCCAGCCATCCGGCGACACACCAAGCGACTTTCGACTGCAGCATTTAACATCAAAAGCAGAAGTTGTTGAGATGATATAAATCTCCACTCTGTCTCAATGTCCTAAGTTTATTCAGTGCGTTCTCAGAATTTGGATGTTATAGTGTCTGCATAGCTAGTCCTGACCTCCTTATCCACCATCGCTTTCCACTTTATCCGGTAGATCATTCTCGACCTGTCAGTGTTGGGGGCTTCATTGGCTTTATTATGTAACCCCAAGTTGCAGATAACAAGATGGTGATCTGTTGACAGCTCAGCCCCTCTCAGAACACAAATTGAAGAGATAAGTGACAATAACGAAACCAACTATTGATCTCTATCCCTGATTCCTCTTAAACCATGTATATTTATTGATGACTCCGTCCTGGAAAGAAGAAGAAGAAGAAGAAGAAGAAGAAGAAGAAGAAGAAGAAGAAGAAGAAGAAGAAGAAGAAGAAGAAGAAGAAGAAGAAGAAGAAGAAGAAGAAGAAGAAGAAGAAGAAGAAGAAATAAAAACTTTAACCCATCAGTGGTTGGCATCCTCTGGACTGAAATCGGAGACTGAAGGACTGATTATATCAGCACAAGATCAGTGTCTGCCAACAAAAAATTACCAAGCCAACATAATAAAAAATGGATGCAGCCCATTATGCCGTGTATGCAAAAAACAACCAGAGACCATTGACCATATAATTTCAATGTGCAGTCCTATAGCTCCAACCGAATACCTAAACAGGCAAGACAGAGCTGCACAATACATACATTGGATAATGTGTAAGCATTTTGACCTGCCCCATCAAAAGAATTGGTGGGAGCATCAACCACCTTCCATACTTGAAAAAGATCACATCTCAATATTGTGGAACTTTAGCATCCAAACAGACCGAAAAATAGATGCAAATAGACCTGATATAATATTGAAGGACTTTAAAAAGAGGGTATGCCTGCTAATTGATATGTCCGTTCCAATAGACAAGAATGTATCTATAAAAACATTTGAAAAATTGAGCAAGTATAAGGACCTGGAGATAGAAATTGGAAAAATGTGGAAATTGAGAACTAAAACAATACCAGTGGTTGTAGGCGCTCTGGGAATGATACCTAAGAGGTCTAATGATTACTTATCGCAAATCCCAGGAAACCCGCGTATAGGAGAAATACAAAGTCGTCAGAGCTGCTGTTACTTTTGTTGTTGCTGCAGGTACTACGACTACTGCCGCCGCCGCTGTTGCTGTGGTTGTTGTTGTTGTTGCTGCTGCTAATGCTGTTGTTGTTTATGCTGCTGCTGATGCTGTTGCGGCTGCTACTGTTGTTTTCATTGTCACTGTTGCTGTTGTTATTACGGCTGCTACTGCTATTATTCCTGACGTCAGACGAATGAAATGGGTTTTCGTATTTCCCGCACACCTGTTTCATCGTCGTGGAGAAATCTTGCACGCTTTGCACGAGACTTTTCTTTTCTGTCGTCGCTTGCGAAAGAGAAGGGATGGAGAGAGACACATTTAAAGAAGGGAGGGAGAGAGACAATCTTCTCTCTGCTGTATTGACGATTGAGGAAGAAGAAGACGGAATGAGTGGGAGTGACCTATGAAAATTCTTTTTTGTAGCCATGTTGTTTTTTTTTGTTTAAAATAAATATTGGGTACAAAACCCCAATAAGCAGTTATTTAACCCCGAAGGGCCAAATAACGGGCAGAAATACCCCTCTCACGAGGAGGAGGGTGTTTTTGTCTACAAGTTTTAAACAATTTACAATTGTTATAGCGTTCAAAATTTACAATACCTTACAGAGCCGAGTCTCCGTCAACCGTAGCAATCAATAATAATAATAATAATTCTACGTGGTACAGAGTAGCTGATTATAACGTTTATTCATTTTTCTTTATATTCAACATTGCAGTTACTTCGTGCTTTTTCACATACATTATTAGTGACCGTTGGCGGATTGGCAGTATCGGTAGAGGGTCGGACTCCATGCTTTGAAGCATAGAGTTACGTCCCTTTACGATCTGAGTTCAAATCCCGCCGAGGTTGACTTTGCCTTTCATCCTTACGGGGTCGATGAAATAAAGTACCAGTAATGTACTAGGTAATTGCTGGCCTTGTGCCTTAAGTAGAAACAATTATTAGTGACCGTTGCTTATATGGTTAAATGTTAGGCAGGCGAATACACCGTATTAAATATGACAGGAATAAAAATAGGTGTATAGATAATAAATATTATATTCTCTCACTCTCTCTCTTTTATATATATATATATATATATATATATATATATATATATATATATATATATATATATATATATATATACGTATATATATATATATATATAAATATATATATATATATAATGAGAGAGAGAGAAAATAAACATACATATATATATATAAAATGAGAGGGAGGAAATAAATATACATATATATATAATAATATAAGTGTGTGCGCGCAGGCGTACGTTTGTGCGTTTGAGAGTAAATACGATGGGTAAAGTTTGCAATACATGCTGTAGACTCCCTATTTCTAGTCGCAATGTATGTTTAATTTTATAATAATATGAATTTACAATTTGGTTTTGTAGTAAGTTCTTTGTTAACTTCGGTGGGGAGATTTTTAAACGTTCCTGCTTAACTTTCCTGTTTTGTTTTACAATTTATGTTTGCATTAACTTTGAAAATCTGATTTTTTAAAGATTTTCCCACCTTCTTCAAAGCCTGAACTCCCCACCCTCTTCCTTTAGCCTACGACCGTTCCCCTCCCCCCACACACACCACTAATACACTCCCAAGATTCATACTCCCCTCCATTTCCAGCTACCACCACACGTTGGTTCACCCCACCCCTCCCCTATAACATACGCACCCACATTCGACCACCCCACCAATAATAACACTAAACACCCACAACCCACTTTCCTCTCAAAACGCACACACGAACACACACCAGCATATATATACTCACCCACACCTACGTACACACCGTTACACAACCCACTCTACACCCGCACTATCACCACTAACCCCCACCACACACTAAAAATACTAACACCCACCCTACCATACACACACACACACACTGACAACCATACACGCACACACACACACACCAGTATATTACACTCACTCATACAATACCCACCACCTTCTCTCTCTCGCATACTACCAACAACCCCCCACACACATCCTACTAACACCTCCACGAATATACAAACTCCCCCTATACCCACCGCCCCCTCTCCCTCAAATGTTCACCCTGACCCACCACCTCTCCTGTCCACCGCACCTCCGCACACAGAGACACACACATTCTACACGCACATACAGGAATCACCTGCCAACTACCACTGCCCGACTCTTTCACACCCTCTTGACTGCTATCTCCTCTCTCTCATTCTCTCTCGCATCATTCGCTCTGACCTCTCCTCCCCCTGTATTGACCTTCTTGACCACTTCCTTTTGCGCGCGCCGCACAACTTTCTACTTCCTCCTAACCAATTACACGGATCCCACACCGTTGGTCACAATCTCTGGATATCTACCTTTTAATACCCGGAACTTCACCATCTGTCCACACACTCACCGGATATACATTCAGGAACACACACACAAACACTTACACCATTTTCGCATACACGGGACCATACATTCCATCGTATTCACACCACACAACAAACAATCACACACGTGCATATGCTCACATACACCTACTCTACCTCCGGACTCCGCAGGATCCTCTACCCCACCCCTTCCGACCCCTCTCCATCCACACGCACATCCACCATAGACTTACATCCCACCCCATGTACACACTGGTTTTCCTAATACACGAGCATGGAATCCCGTTCTCCCACAAACTCTCACATTCACATCCACGCATACACACAAACACGTACACCTACACGCATACACACACACCACTTTCCACCCTCACCGCTGTGGCCCCCTATTATCCTTCTCCCCTATCCCTCCCCCTCCATCCACCCAGCACCACCTCTACACGTCTGACACCCTTTCACCACTTGTTTTCATTTTAATGTTGTTTCCTTCTTTTTAATTTCTTTTCCTTCATATAAATTTTCTTTTCTTTATTTTAATGTGCCCCCCCCCCTCACATCTTCTCGGAACTCTTTTCCTTGCCACCTGTCTTCTAATGAAGGGCTTATGCCCGAAACGTCACCCCCCACACACACTCTCAAGCGTGAACATAATATCAACACTGTTCGTACTGCACTCCTTGTATTTGTTTTGTTCATTGGCTATATATATATATATATATTTTTATATATATTTATATCCATAGAGCCAAGGTAGATATAACAGCATGACAAAAAGACGACCAGTGCTAACCCCATGGACATAGGGAGGGAGGGCCTCGATGTCCAACTGACCCAATTGGGACCCCCCCTCCCGTAAAAATATATCTATTCAGGAAACAACCCCTCAATGACTAAAACATATTTGTTCAGCAACTGCCCTTTCAGGAGAACGGGGTGTTGCCTGCATAATTAGTGTATAGATTAAGTATAATATTTGCTGCCCGGCAGCAATATTTGACTCCTGATTAAGAAAAACCTCACTACTAATTCCTCATTTTTTCCGGAAAACTGTCATTATATTCGGAAAGAAAGTCTCAGAGTCACAATGCTCGCAACATAGCGCCTCATAGAAACCGAGCTGATCAAGGGAGACTTTTTTATAAGACAACTGAAATCGTTCATCATTAAGAGACTGGAAAGGAACGAGGGCAAATATATACTTTTACCCGATCACACAAATAAAATTAGATAACTAAATGAGTGATTAAATAATTAAACAATTAAACCTGATAAACAAATACAAGGCAATAAAATTGTCGAATGGTCAGCCAAATGATTTTCGTAATAAATCAAAATGTCACTTTTAATATCATGCTAGTGAAATTGCTAAACACCGACCGTTTATAATTTTTTAATTGTCTGTCTCTTAAATTAACTTAAAATAATTGTTACACGAACTACAATCACACATAATATATATATATATACATTGTATATATATATGTATATACATTGTATATATATATATATATATATATATATTAAGGAAAAAGAATAAAGGAACTTTTATAGCATTATAACAAGTTTATTGCCGACAGCCGTTTCGTCCGACCATATGGTGGGACTTTTCAAGGCATATAACAGGTAATTGTAAGTTCATTATTTTCATCAACGTTTCACTCATGATTAGCACTTTGAAATCGTGGTATACATCAACAGCTCAGCTTGCTTATCTGGGGTCTATATTCTAAGGGGGCTCTTTTATAATAGTTGTAGGAGTTGTAAAAGGGATTGTTTAGAGGGAATTAAGAGAATTTGAAAAGGGCCTAAAAGTTAGGGATTGAAGGTTAAAAATTAAAGAATTTATAAGTTACGCATTAAAAGTAAAAGACTTGGGATCCCTTAAAAGCACCTTAAAAAACACCTCAATAAGCGCATAAAGCTTATAAGCCCCAATAAACCTAAAAAAACAGAAGACATTAAGAGAATAAAAAAATAAAAGGTTTCCTAAAAAATTACTTCAAAAAACATTTTTCTAAAAAATTCCCTTAAAAAAAATTCAAGAAAAATACGAAGATTTAATAATCCCTACGAAAGTTCTAAACTTAAAAATTAAAAATTAAAAATTATGGAAAAAAAATACTTTCTAAAAGATTTAAGAGGTTAATAAAGTTAATGATTTAGGGAATACATAATATAAAGATTAAGATTTAAGTTAGGATTTGAAGTTTAAGAGTTCCGAACCCAGAAATTAAAAAATTTAATGAATTTAAGATTAAGAAATCTTATATATCCAAGATTAAGAAATCTTATATATCCAAGATTAAAAATTAAAGATTAAGAGGTTGAACATTAAATTTAAAAATTAAGAAAGAAATGAATCAATTAAAGGTTAATTCAAAAAGCCTTCAAAAAATCCTTCAGAAAAGGCTTTTTTAATATTTTTAATAACAACCTCTTCCGAAAGACCCCTCAAAGAAAAAAATTTAGAGAACCTTTAAAAATATATATAAATGAATTGAGGAAAATTACAAATTAAAAATTACGCAATTTGGGAGATCCGAGGAATTTCCAAAGGGCTGCTTCAACACATACAACAACTTAGGTATAACAAATAAAGTAATTTAAGTAATCTAATTAAGGAGCTTTTCAAAGAGCTTATCAAGTTGGGCTCGAAGATTAAAGAAAATGATGAGTAAGAAAATATATAAGTAAAAAGACAATAATTATAAAATGTATTTATATTATGTATTCCTTAAATCATTAACTTTATTAACCTCTTAAATCTTTTTGAAAGTATTTTTTTTCCGTAATTTTTAATTTTTAATTTTTAAGTTTAGAACTTTCGTAGGGATTATTAAATGTTCGAAAATTTTCTTCAATTTTTTTTAAGGGGATTCTTTAGAAAAATTTTTTTTGAAGTAATTTTTTAGGAAACCTTTTATTTTTTTATTCTCTTAATCTCTTCTGTTTTTTTAGGTTTATTGGGGCTTATAAGCTTTATGCGCATATTGAGGTGTTTTTTAAGGTGCTTTTAAGGGATCCCAAGTCTTTTACTTTTAATGCGAAAGTTATAAATTCTTTAATTTTTAACCTTCAATCCCTAACTTTTAGGCCCTTTTCAAATTCTCTTAATTCCCTCTAACCCATCCCTTTTACAAGTCCTACAACTATTATAAAAGAGCCCCCTTAGAATATAGACCCCAGATAAACAAGCTGAGCTGTTGATGTATACCACGATTTCAAACTGCTAATCTTGAGTGAAACGTTGATGAAAATAATGAACTTACAATTACCTGTTATATGCCTTGAAAAGTCCCACCATATGGTCGGACGAAACGGCTGTCGGCAATAAACTTGTTATAATGCCATAAAAGTTCCTTTATTCTTTTTCCTTAATATTTCTGCTCTGCTTATACGCATAGAGCTTAACTAGCTACCGTCGCATATTTGGCAGGTCAGGCGTGATCATCGCGATTTACGTACGACTTACCATACATCTTGCTTATATATATATATATATATATATATATATATATATATATATATATATATATATATATATATATATATATATATATATATATATAATATATATATATATATTTATATATATATATATATATATATATATATATATAATATATATATATATATATTTTTATATATATATATATATATATATATATATATATATATATATATATATATATATATATATATTGTTATACTTTGGGAGGGTCATGTTGCCAATAAGAAACACACGCACCAGATGCTTTCACTTCAATTTATTATATATTTATAAATTTATAAATTTACAAATCTACAAACTTATAAATTATAAATTTCTGGTTGGTTGGTTGGTTCCACAACCAGATAGTTGTTTATATATATAGTCATAGTCCTTTCGTCACACACTATGTGACCTCTTCAGTGACTAGGGATTCCTTTCTTCGTTTCTGTGCCTTTTTTTTCTTCTATCCTACGCCATTTTGTTTCTGTGTGTGTGTTGTGTGCTCAGTTTGCGCATGTGCCACATCCGGGTGTCTGTGTGTGTTTGTGTTCATTTTACTATTTGTTTATTTATTTATTGTTGGTTGGTTGTTTGTTCTATGTGTGTGTGTGTTTTCATTTTTTCCTGTGTGTGTTTTCATTTTGTGTGTGTTTTCAATTGTAAGTTGTTTGTTCTATGTGTGTGTGTGTTTTCATTTTGTCCGTAATTGTAAGTTGTGATGTTGCTGTTCCACTCATATTTTCTATTTAATTTTGGTTTTAATTATTTTATGCTTACTGCCTCTGTAATTTGCCTAAACATTGCGTCTTTTCTGTGCGTGGATTCTATTTTTATTTCTATGCTCTCTAATCTACCCCTGTGTTCTATCTTAGCATGTTGGTAGAGCACAGATGATTCTTTATTATCTTGGAGGTCTCGCCAGTGTTCATTTATTCGTTCCCCTATACTACGAGCTGTCTCACCTATGTACACTATATTTTTGTTTCTACATTGTCCTTCAGTACATCTTATGCTATACACTACATTTCTAGTTTTACAGTTAATATGGGGGCTTATTTTACAGGTTATACATTTCTTATCTATACATGAGGGTCTTTGGAACGGGTATGTCTTGCTAATAAGTGTTTTTACGGAGGTACCAGGTCTTTCTACTATCTTAATATTGAGATTATGTTTATTTAGGGCCCTTCTAAATTTGTAGGCTAGTTCGCCTCTAGGGGTTGTATTGATGAACATTACACTCTGGTATTTATTGCTATCATACCATGAGTTTATTCTATTGGCCTTGTTCTTAGTTCTTTCTATTCTATTCCAAAATTTGCTCCTATACAAGGGGCAGGTCCCATTTATGTCATTATTTACCATTTTTTCCCATTTGGTTCTGGCTCCTTTATACACTCTGATTCTATCTCTCTGATTGTAGCCAGAGAACTGCATACGGTGGATGAAGTGTTGTATGTGTCTCTCTAGTTCTTCGGGGTTGCACATGCGGGACACATTTCTCATCACCCGTACCAAATCCGCAATCAGTATGTTGATTTTGGTATGGTCCGAAATGGCCGAGTTTCGGTGGATCAGATGTTTGGAAGTCATGGGTTTGGCATAATGGGAATGGAGGATTTGTTTTTGATTGTTAATGGTATCTAACCAGAGCTCTGTGTCTAGTACAGGTAATCGATGGTTGGGATGTCTACTTGGGTAGTCTATAGTAACTCTAATGCTCTGGTGGATGGAGTTTGCTATTTGCTGGATGCTTTCCATTGTGTTTTTCTCTAGTTCCTGTCTGTTCTTTAGTGGGGGTGTCTTAACTACGATGTTTATATCATCTGCGTAGCGGGAGTACATTATCAGGGTTAAGCTGTCTTCTAATTGTTCATTAAGTTTTTGTTTAAGTCTACTGTCCCACCATACCATGAATAAGTTAGCTATGTCGCCTGCAATGCTAACACCAATGGCTGCTCCTTTCTCTTGGGCATATGTTTTACCATTAAATTGGAAACATATGTTCCTTAAGGGTTAATTTTATGCTGGCCCCTACCGCATGTGCAATCATTTTCTTCAGTTCATCGTGGTTTTCGTTTGTCCGTATGGCTCTGGTCCACCCGTTCCATCTATCTGTGTGGGTTTTCTTGGCCATTGAGGTAATGGTAGGTGGTCTGCCTCTTGCTGGTCTTGTAGGGCACAGGTTGCTAAGGTCATAAGTGTCTAGGTAACTATTACTATGGGTAAGCTTAAGTAGAAGTCCCAGCTCACTGGTATCAATCCCACGGAACTCAACCTTGCTCTCGCTGATCATTTCTACGCATTTCTCCACAGCAAAATCCACGTCAATAGATGGGTACAGGGACACAACATCCATACTGCCTATTATGCAGTTTGTTAGGTCCCCAGATCGGTTACCCGCGCCGATTCTGCTGAGGAGGGCCTCCGTGCTGTCACACACATCTGGGGACATCTCAATGATGGGGCGTATGATCAGGGAGAGGAAGTAGGACAGTCTGTAGTTACTAGCAATGTTAGCCCCACAGACTGGTCGTGTTGGTGGTCCCGTGACAGGGTCCCAGCCCGTTTTATGGTCTTTTCGAAGCCCATACAACGCCGGCACGTCATTGTTCCAGGCCTGGAAGTTGTTGGCAGTCCTTTTGTTGGGCTGCATTATATTTGTCCACATCACCATATGGGCATTGAGGGCTTTTTCTCTATCCTCATGCTCCTGTGATGTTACCTCTCTTGTGTTAGTGATGTGGGGTTGCATTGCCTGGATGTAGTTTGGCAGGCTGTCAACCGACATTCTGCCAGACTTGTCTGTTGGAAAACATGCTATCTCTACATTACGCGAGCGCTGCATGAGCTTACGCAAGCCATTTGCAGATTCTTCTCCCAGTTGCTGGGCCTCTATTCTATTATGCTTCTTGCTATACTGTTCTATAATATTTCTAAGTTCGGATTTAGCTATACTAAATTGTGCTTCTGTTTGTTCATCGACCTGCGATGGCAACTGCGTGCGTTTGTTAAATGGCAAAGTCGTGGCGTGAACTCGTCGTAGGTCGAATGATTTATCGGAGGGGTTATAAAACGGAGAGTTCCAGGCTGCTGCTTTATGTGTACTAGTGCTATTGTTATTGTTGGTTGTGTTGTTTCTATTTCCACCAACAACAGCAGCCTCAGCTTCATGGTTGTTTCTATGTCTCTCATAATTACTCCTGTCTCTTTCCACTGGCTCAATGTTGTTATCTACCCTATTTTGTCTGTCTGTGTGTTCGTCTTGGTTATTCTCTTTGTCCTTAGTCTCCCATCTCCTTTTCTGTTTAATCCTATTACTTTCTCTTATTTCTCTGATTTCTGTGCTACTGTCATTACTTGTTTTCTGTGTCTGTGTGTTTGTTAAGATTGTGGTGGTGGTGAGAGGCATTGAATGCGTGTGTGTTGTTGTTGTTGATGTGTGTTGTTGTTGATGTGTTTTGTTGTTGTCTCCGTGTGTGTGTGTGTTATCGTTGTTGTGTGTGTTGTTATTGTTGTTTGTGTCTGCGTGTCTGTTGTTGTTGTATCTGGGTATGTTGCTATTGTTGTTGATGTGTGTGTTGTTGTTATTGTTGTCTCCGTGTGTGTTATCGTTGCTGTGTGTGTTGTTATTGTTGTTTGTGTCTGCGTGTCTGTTGTTATTGTATCTGGGTATGTTGCTATTGTTGTTGTTGTTGTATCTGAGTATGTTGCTATTGTTGTTGTTGTTGTTATTGTTGTTTGTGTCTGTGTGTCTGTTGTTGTTGGGATGTGTGTAGTATATGTGTGTGCGTATATTGTTGCTTTTGTTTTTGATGCTCCAGCGTAGTTTTGTAAATGATTTTTCTATTTCTGACAGACAACTAATCATATTTACCTTCTTGAATGTCGCAAATTTGGGTGGCAGACGTAATACAGACATTTCATTATTATCTATTTCCGTGTTTCCATAAATGTTGGTATTTTCATTGTTGAACTCTTCAGATAATGAGGTGTCGGCCATGTTGATACCGTCAATTTTGTCGGGATATCTATTGGTATACTCTATAGTATCCCGATTTAGCTTTGCCTGTTTAAGCCACTTTAATTTTCTGTTAAAGTGCTTATCACATTAGCAAGACATACCCGTTCCAAAGACCCTCATGTATAGATAAGAAATGTATAACCTGTAAAATAAGCCCCCATATTAACTGTAAAACTAGAAATGTAGTGTATAGCATAAGATGTACTGAAGGACAATGTAGAAACAAAAATATAGTGTACATAGGTGAGACAGCTCGTAGTATAGGGGAACGAATAAATGAACACTGGCGAGACCTCCAAGATAATAAAGAATCATCTGTGCTCTACCAACATGCTAAGATAGAACACAGGGGTAGATTAGAGAGCATAGAAATAAAAATAGAATCCACGCACAGAAAAGACGCAATGTTTAGGCAAATTACAGAGGCAGTAAGCATAAAAGAATTAAAACCAAAATTAAATAGAAAATATGAGTGGAACAGCAACATCACAACTTACAATTACGGACAAAATGAAAACACACACACACATAGAACAAACAACTTACAATTGAAAACACACACAAAATGAAAACACACACAGGAAAAAATGAAAACACACACACACATAGAACAAACAACCAACCAACAATAAATAAATAAACAAATAGAAAAATGAACACAAACACACACAGACACCCGGATGTGGCACATGCGCAAACTGAGCACACAACACACACACAGAAACAAAATGGCGTAGGATAGAAGAAAAAAAAGGCACAGAAACGAAGAAAGGAATCCCTAGTCACTGAAGAGGTCACATAGTGTGTGACGAAAGGACTATGACTATATATATTAACAACTATCTGGTTGTGGAACCAACCAACCAACCAGAAATTTATAATTTATAAGTTTGTAGATTTGTAAATTTATAAATTTATAAATATATAATAAATTGAAGTGAAAGCAACTGGTGCGTGTGTTTCTTATTGGCAACATGACCCTCCCAAAGTATAACAATATCGGTTTCAACACACGATTTCAGATAAAGAATCTTGCTAAACAAATTGAGAAACGAAATATATATATATATATAATTCATGGATAAACTCGTATAATTTTCTATAATTTGATTAGTTGAGATGTAAATGCAATGAGATACATAAATGACTTTTAGAACACATGGAAAACAAATAGGCAAATACGAATACAGGCAAACGATGCGTAAGAATAATTTAAAGTTATTTCAAAGACATGTTTGAACGTTCACTACCAGAATAATATTTCAGGCTAACTTGTACGTATAAACCAATTTTCATAGCGCAATTATGACTATAGCGTCATAAATCTTCAATGAGTGGTTTCATGACAATGACTCATAAAGATTTAATACTCATTTGCAGCAATGCTTTAACTATTTTATAGGTTCTCGAAGATATTATAGTTCATTTTTCAAATAATATTAGCATCATACAATATAGTATAAACTTAATAGAATTTATGAAAAAATGAGACGTGGCTAATTCCAATGGTTTTAACACAGAGGGCTTTATTTCCATTAATTATGGATTAGAATGAGAGTAGATTAAGAAATATCAATAAATCCTTTTCGTATCATATAAGTCCTAACGAAGGGATAGAGTTGCAACTTGTTATATATCGAGTATTTCTCGAAAGAAAAAATGATAGTTATTCAGCAATGACCGTTTTATCCTTGTGAAGTACAGGGCGTAAAATAGAATTAAATAAAACTAATCTGAACATCAAGGATATCGTTTTCCTTATATTACCATCCTTTTTCATTATCAAACATGACCATGTAAGAATATTATCAAGAACGCATCTGGGGTTATCCTTTCTTAAGAAAGTTGGATCTTCACTAGGGGCAGAGAATACTTTACTGATCTCCTAAACCCGACGACAACAGTATTTTCTGATGTACACGAGGAGCATCTGGGAGCTGTGACTAATCCCTCAGAGGTTGAGGTCACGAGACAGTTAAAGAGTTCAAAGGTGACAAGGCCGTTTGGGAAGATGAATTCCGGTCCGAGATGTTAAATACCTTAAATAGAGAAGGTATTCTAATGCTGAAAAGTTATTGTCGTGTGGCCTGGAAATTTGGAAAGGCACGTAAGCAATGACAAACAGGAGTGATAATCCCAATTTTCAAAAAGAGGGACAAGGGAGTTTGTTCCAATTACAGAGGGTGTTCTTTTTTAGCCTCTCATATAAAGTCTATGCCGAATGTCCAGCAAAGAGATGTTGGGAGATTGTCGAGTCCAAGATAGCTGATGAACAGTGCGGTTTCCACCCGGGCGTAGCACAGCCGACCAAATATTCATATTGTGGCAGGTCTTCGAGAAATAGTGGGAGCATTGCCAACAGGTATATCCTTGTTTTGTCAACCTTGAATAGACATATGATCGCGTATGGAAGGTTGTGCAGGAGTATGGAATCGGTGGTCAGCTTCTTGCTGCTCTGCTGTTACTAGCATTTGCCAGAGTATTTGTGTTCGGATAAATGTTGCTAAATCGAAACCATTCAAGACTCCATCAAGGATGCGTACTGTCACCTCTCCATTCATTATATGCATGAAGAGGATTGGCATGTGCATCCGGGTTAGAAGTGATATCATGACTGGCGAGTGTAATTTGCAGACGACATGGTGTTACATAACTCAACAGAACATGATCTGCTTGGCTGATATTGCTTGGGTATCCAACCGGATGTTTTGGAGCCGGTTGTTTTTGACAGGATCTCCTTAAATGTGTGTTTTGGGGACTCTAATCCGACGTCCCTCTTAGGAATAAGTGGGCGAAAACGAAGAAGAAAAATATGTATTTTGTTACGATCAAGCTGTGTGTATTCAAATTTCAACAGGGCAACATTTGAGAGGTCGAGAGAGGGAATGAGAGAGAGAGAGAGCGAGAGAGAGAGAGAGAGAGAGAGAGAGAGAGAGAGAGAGAGAGAGAGAGAGAGAGAGAGAGAGAGAGAGAGAGAGAGAGAGCAGAATGTCTTCAGAGATGAACCTGCTCTCATGCAAGATGTTGGCCCTTAAGAGGCAGGCAGCATCCGTCAATATTTATGAGTGCCCTCTGATGAAGCTGTTTAATCTATTTCAAATTCCAACAGCAATGAGTTTTGTTTACAGATATATAAAAATAAGCTTGTAGTTTCGATAGCTGTAGAACATTAACGGTGTCTTCGCAACTCCAAATACCATTATTATAACTTATTTTTGGCGTGACGAATATACAGGCGTGTTGCATTTAAACTGCAGGGAGTACACTTCTGTACTTCTTCGAACATATCCAGCTGGAAAACACCTCTGCGGAGAATGTACTATTACCTTTAGGGCATTGCTCGTGCCGGAGTTTGAGAGCTGTTTCCTGAGTTCTTTTGTACATTTGCATAAACACCCTTTAGTTTTTACTTTTATCTGTAAAAGGAAATATTAGCAGAGTCAAATAGGTTGAATTGTTAAACAGCATTTCGAGAATCTTTAAATCAACTTTCAACAGGTTAGAAAGAAATTTAGTGAATCCAGTCGATTAAAAAAAATATTTGAATTTACTTACTGTACTAATTTTGATTACGTTCTGTTTTATTTTATTCCTGTTTTATTTATCTCACTTTCATTTTGTGGAGTTTGTAAACCCTGCGTCCAAATACAAATCTGCTGGTAATAATTGAACCATATTGTATCACTTTTTTCTAACACATTGATATGTTTGCTTTTCTTTAATCACCTCTAGTTAGTATTAATATTTTGTTATGAGCAAACAGGCGGCACTAAAATTACTCGCAATTTTACTGGATTTATATGATTCCAACCCTTCGACGATAATTTATAATTCGCATCGAATTAGAATTTCCACCCAAGAGGTGACATGTGACAAAATATTTCAAACGCTAGTCGCACCACACAAATATATTAAAAAAAAACATTTTAATTACACCTATATTAGTCTTTTAACACAAGCAAGGAATTCTTTGGCGTCTTGACTGAGATTGGGACTTATTCAGAATCTAGTATATCTAATGTTACAGTAGCATCAAAACTTATATACGAATGATTTTATAAGTTGTTGAACTTTATCGAATACCCAGTTACTCGAACATTTATATATTCAACACATATATGAATAATGTTTGAATTTCATATCAGTTTTCTCTGCTTATATACAAGTTTATATGAAAATCCCCCCGCATTTGCTTGGAATGAATTAATGAAATTGCATGAATAAATCTCATATTGTTTAAGAAGTTACAGGTGAGACTATATATTTTGCTTCAGTTTTTATTAGTACTATCGATCTTGTTGAGACTCTCTCTTTGGTTTTTATTTGGATGATGTCGTAGGCTTCCATTTTCCTAACAGACAGCTTAATTCGTGCAAATAATCGTACAAAACCCAAACATTATACAAGATATGCAAATGCCTGTTACATCCTATATTGTGTTATGTGCAAAAAAGAATTATGCACCTAGCATACTTAGTGTAATGTGGTTTTAAATATGAGTGTTGTTGATATAATTTAGCAGTAATTCAGCCCAACTGAGTATAGCTATGATCTGTAATGTTCCAGACATGTCTGTCTCATCATGTATTCTGTTATAGTGAATCTAGGAATACATTATCCATTTTATTGTTACATTTTCATATGGACGTCGCAATGTTAGAGGCATTTGGTTCTTTTTATTTGAAGCAGCTGATAAGTTGATTTATTTGAATATCATTTTACGCAGCTTATGATCTTAACAATATCATAGACATATTTTATTTTATTTCTAATGTTGCTACTGCAAAATAATTTTTTTACAATATATGGCTAGACTTCCTGTAATATATAACATACTGGTGATACGGATATGGGAATAATATATGGATATGTAGATCTATGAATATTGAGTAGAAACATAAAATGATAACTGATAGAAAACTAAAGTAAAATGAAGACGATGAGAGTTACAAGATATAGACTATGGCATTTAAAGAGAAAATAGTTAAAATGGACAACAGTAGGTGACAACACATAGGTCCAACTAGAAACAGAAATAGTATACATAAACTCTTCCTTAGAAATTAATGAAATATATTTTTAAATCACACACTTTGCAGCGGTAAACATTAAACAGAATATTGGAGAACACAAATGAATCGAACGTGTATGAAATATTAGAAATTATAATAGAGAAAATCTATCTGTAAGTCTATGCATGTAAGCGACACATAATTGGATAGACTTGACGAAAGAAGAACATTGATTCTAACATTGGGTTGAATTAGTTACTTTCTCAGTAGAAATAAACAGGGAGATTAATTTCCAAATTTCCTAATTTACATATTTATATATAGACTACTACAGCCGTCACAAACAATGAAATATATCTTGGTTGAATGTACCATGCTTTTGCTAACAGTTTAAGATGGCCAAGTAAAGGCGAAGAGACACATACATTACCACGGTCAAACTTCCCTATTATGAAATATGCGATAACTGGAAATAATGAAATGTAACGCTCTAACGACTCTCTTAAATCTGTCAACTAATCATACGTATTTTCGATAACCGAATTATCAGTGATTAATCGTGGTAGATTAATCACTCGTGCACCATAAATCTCAACCCTATAGGAAAATGTATAAGCTGATGCGGCCCCTGTTACTTCCGATCCTGAATTATATTGAAAAACAACTTTTGGAAAACAACTATTTCTTCTAGGAGGGGCATCTCTAGGATTTTTTTCTCGAATATATTTGCTTTTTGTCTGACCAGGAGAAATTTCTCTTCATATTCAGTCTATTTTCCTAACTGTTTAGTGGATACCAGTATCTAATGGGTGATTCAATATTAGGTACCTCTCTGTAATATTATGGCCGCTTTAGTTGAGATAGGGTCTGCTTTTTTCTGCATCCTCCCAACCCTGTTCTCTTCAAAGCAAATGACATACAATTACTAAAACATAACATCACTCGCAACTACATGAGATTTAAACAAAACACCTATGATAATATCAAAAGAGAATCGAAGCAAATACAAACGAAGCTAAGGTTAAAATTTAGAATAGAGACGATGCATAAGAGAAATGCTTTTATCACAATTAAGGACTATAACAATGTAGAATACTATTCTCATTCAAATAAGGTATAGCTACCAAAAGCACTTAAAGGAACATTAATATCAATATTAAAGAAGACACCCAGGTTAGGGGTGTGGAAAACAATGGGAGAGTAAGGATATGGTTTAGTAAAGCCTGCAATTAAAGGGCGCCAGGTATATCAAATGGGTTATTGTAAACTTTTACATTTCGATCTCAAGAAACTGTTTAGTTAGAGCACTAGATATCACCAATAGAATCTATACCATAGACAGTGAGGAACGTGAAATTATAATACGTGTGACGGAAAGGCTTCCCTTTCGCCTCGGCACATAATTGGTAAAAGGCAACATCACAAGAGGAGCCTCACACGTTGGTATAATCTCATGGATATATGGTTGGCGTATGTATTGTGAATAACCTAGGTGACGTCAACGCATCCGTACGTTTTGATCTATGCAGGGATACGGGACGATATACACAGTACATACTAATAAAGATAGTATACACAAATCTAGATCCTTCGGCTTAACAATCACATTGGAAGCTCGCCTGGCCATTTTAATTTTTTTATATGCAATACTAGTCCCAAATAATAAGGATCACAAACGTTACATAAATGTTGAGTTCTGCCACACAGAATAATGTTACAAAACCTACTCAGAATCCAATGTAGGAAAATGTTCATCCTCTCACCTAGGAGAGTTATGTTTAACAAAGCATCCGCCCTCTACACAGGTGTTCTAAAGAGAGATTTAAAGTCGAAAATTTGTTACAGCATTAGATCAAATAAAGTAAAGATATATAGAAAACAAAATACTTTCTGGTTCCCACCACACGTCTCACTGAATATCAACACCAAAGTTTTCAGACATTCCTAGCTGTAATAGAGAAACAATTCCCCGCTAACCATATATACACAAAGCTATACATTTCCTATCGCAAACAGATTTAATGATGTTAGGCGGAAAAGTATCTTACAAACGTATCTAATATATCATAACTATAAGCTTTGTTGACACGCCTGGTTCTGACGTCCAACTGAAAACGTTGCATAAGAGTTTGCGACTAATAATGATAAATAGGTCGATTGAACTAGATCTGGTGTCGTTCGGTGGCCCACGCCACCAGAGCTCACAAGGGGCTTCACCAGTTTCTTGCCAGTGATGTTGATATACACATTAGAGACAGGTTTAGGTGAGAAAGGAGAATACGGTGTAATTTATATATATATATATATATATATATATATATTGTTATACTTTGGGAGGGTCATGTTGCCAATAAGAAACACACGCACCAATTGCTTTCACTTCAATTTATTATAATAAATTTATAAATTTAGGAATTTATAAATTTCTGGTTGATTGGTTGGTTCCACAACCAGATAGTTGTTTATATATATTGTCAAAGTTCTTTCGTCACACATTCTGTGACCTCTTCAGTGACTGGGGATACAATAATAAATAAACAAATAAAAACACACACATACACCTGGATGTAACACATGCGCAAACTAAGCACACAGCACACACAACAACAAGATTGCGTAGGACAGAACAAAGCAGAAGCACAAAAACAAAGAAAAGAATCCCCAGTCACTGAAGAGGTCACATAATGTATGACGAAAGAACTTTGACAATATATATAAACAACTATCTGGTTGTGGAACCAACCAACCAACCAGAAATTTATAAATTCCTAAATTTATAAATTTATTATAATAAATTGAAGTGAAATCAACTGGTGCCTATGTTTCTTATTGGCAACATGACCCTCCCAAAGTATAACAATATCGGTTTCAACACACGATTTCAGATAAAGAATCTTGCTAAACAAATTCAGAAACGAAATATATATATATATATATATATAAATTTAGTCCTTCATCAGTGATCTTCCAGCCTTCATTGGTATTTCATCGCTTTAAAGACCATATACCTCTGGTTGGTGCGAGCAACGGCTAAAGAAAGCCGTTGGGACACGTAAATAGGGGGAACGAGCGAGACAGTAAACAAACAAAGATGGTAATGCAACGAAAAGTGAGGAAGAAGGAGTCAAGTCCCTGAAATCGATGAACATAAGTTCTGTGATATCGTAGACGAGAGAGAATAAAGACCATCCGACCTTGTCGAAATGTGAGTGAGGAAAGGATTTCGCACAGGTCAAACGAGAGGAATTAGGTGAGGGAGTAGCAGAGAGTGAGTGAAAGTGTGAGGAAGAGGCTGACAGAGAGAGTGACTGGCAGAGGGGGGTAAAAGGAAGTGAGAGATACAGAGAAAAGGGAAGCTGTAAGAAAGAAACAGACGGGCCACAGCGGAATAAGTATAATAAATTTCGCGCGAAATTTATTATACTTATTCACTAACCAACCAATTTAACTCTCTAAAAACCTAGCATTTCGAGCCACTTTTTTCCATATAAAACAGAAGTAACTTTCAAAGACCAACCAGATGTGAGAAAAACCACAAACCCTCCATCTCAATTCTACTTTTGAAAATCAGAACTGCGGATTGCGATTTCAACCTTTTCTCTCTCTCTCTCTCTCTCTCTCTCTCTCTCTCTCTCTCTCTCTCTCTCTCTCTCTCTCTCTCTCTCTAACTCTCTCTCTCTCTCTATCTCTCTCTCTTTATATATATATATATATATATATATATATATACCAATAATATTAATAAATGAAAATTATCTTTATAAAACCTTATTTATTTTATTATATATATTTCAAGATTAACAACAATTTTTGGTACGCCCTCATCATATAAAATACAAAAGTTGTTTTATAGATAGTCACATATTCAAAAACGAGAAATTATCGTTGTAAGTTCTGTTTGAATAGTCCAAAAAGTGTTGGTACCCTTGAAATATATATAATAAAATAAATATGGTTTTATAAAGATAGTTTCCATTTATTAATATTATTGATCCAGAAGAATCTTGTAGAGTGGTTCGAATCTGTTATAAATAAATTTGTTGAATAACCAACAAATTAAATAACTCTTTGCTTCAAGAGATGTCAACATAAATGGACCTATTATTTTTATCTAAAGACATTTTTCCAATTCCATCCTACCCGTCCCCTTAATCTATTTTATTTCTCATTCTTTCTTCTGATGAATGACTAGCGTCCGAAACGTTAAGACCCTCTTCCTGTTATATCAAGCGTCAACCTAATATATACCTTCCATATCCTGTACTGATTGTGTTGTTATTTCTGTTTACCTTTTACACACACACACACACACACACACACACATATATATATATATATATATATATATATATATATAACGAAGGAAATGTGGTAAGGAACCAGGTGGACCATAACGCACCAAAGTACTCAATACTTGAGGTAGTAGAGTGGGTAATAGGAACCAGTAAGACCCCGACAGCTGAGCTCAAGCCGTCTCGACGGCTAATTCTGGACTAGAATTAGCCGTCGAAACGGCTTGAGCTCAGCTGTCGGGGTCCTACTGGTTCCTATATATATATATATATATATATATATATATATATATATATATATATATATATATATATATATATATAGATATACATATATGAAGAGTTTAATGAGAGTCGACACGAAAATATGCCACACAATTTGATATGTTCCACTACCTTTCATGTCCATTACTATCTGCTCTCATGTGACGAAAATATTTTAATACTAAAATAAATTAAGTATTACAACAGCAACTCAAAGAAACGACCAACTGGATATAACGCATTTAAATCATTTCACCAAAGTCAACCATACGCATAATTTATAATCTTGAGTTCTTACTAGTATACAAAATTTTGTAAGACACGAGGAAAGTATAATCACTCAGTCTTGATAATCTCATATAGTCTTGCTGAATATGAGAGTTGTAAAATCAAATACAAATCTGCTATGGGCTATAAAACATATTCGTTTTAGTCTTCGTATATGTAGTAAAATGATGTTGAATAAACATGTGATATATTCAAATTGACACATTATTTTCAATATTTATCATCTAAAGAGATAAAAACTTGTAAACCATCCTACATTACATACGTAGGAAAAGAATAGTAAAACATATGTAACTGATATGAAAAGCGTACATATAATTTATAATTTGTTTGCAAACAATACAACGGGAGGAAACATAAGAACTCCGAGACAATATTTATATATATTTTTTTAACTGTTTGTCAATCAATGATAAACTTTGGTTGCCAGCTAAATTAATTATAAACATAAAAAATAAACTGAAGCGAAAACGAACCCAAACCAAACAGTGAGTGTATTTTATTATATATTGCTGGCAATACTATAACAAAATGACCCTCCATAAACATTTAAAGATATAAGAATCCATAATATTTTCGTTATACTAATGAAAATTTTAATCAAACTAAAACGCCATTAAACAAACACACTAGCATGCAAAAACTGTCAACATTTTCGGATTATTAAAGGCAATGGCAGTGTGAGTGAAAGTAAGGTGTATCTGTCTATCTTCATTCTATACATACGTGCATTTTGATAATATTTTCAACGCGTGTATGCACGTTTGGGGCTTCAGCATTGATTAATGCAGACATTTATAACCTCACTATTAACAATTGATTTGCCTTGGTCTCTCGCATAATAGATTATTATTATGCTATGCTGTTAAAACACTGTTAAAACCAAGTTAACTTCTATTTTGAAACCACCCAACTATAAGTTACAATGACACATCTGTAAACAGAAGGTTCATTGTTCGAAAATTGTATGTTTAACAAATTATCTGCCTCTTATTCTCCTGTAATATAAATTTAATTTGAAAAGAAATTTTAACACCTGTCAAACCCCGGGGAAGGAACTATATGACCGTATAAAGAAAGTTCTGAAATAATGTTTCCCTAAGTCTTCATAAATACAAATTTGTAAAATAATGTATCAAGTGTTACAATATATTAAACAAATTGGAAGTCTATTAAACAGACGTTTTCATGAGAATATTTCGAAAGTATACATTTCTTTTGATATTTGTACATATGTTGTGTGTAAACGATTCTCAAACGGTAGTCACGAGGCTCCTAGGTGAGGGGAATTTCAAATTACAAGGGAAGACTTAAAGGGAAGGATTTCAAAATATATTTATCAAATATACTAATATACACATCAAGCAGAAATTAAGAGTTCACAAAACATATCATGCTGAAATAAATGTTTGCATTAATTATCTTAGTTAATGTATAATGGTGATAAAACTACGAGATGACAATTTGAAATGGGGTAAGACCTAAGGAGATCTAGAATGGCAAGGGAGGCAAGTGACATGGCCTCTGAGATCCAGTGATATGTACTTCTTCTCTTGAAAGGGATAACGTAAGTGACTAACCTTGGAGCGCGAACAGACATGCAAACTAACTTTCATTTGCAAAATATAATAATTGTTTCTACTTTTGGCACAAGGCCAACCATTATCCCACTGGTACTTCATTTTATCGACCCCGTAGGATGGAAGGCAAAGTTAACCTCGGCAGGATTTGAACTCATATCATTAAGGGAGGTAACACTATGCTTCAAAGCATGGCGTCAGACCCTCTACCGATACTGCCAATTTGCAACGTATAATAATGTGTCTATAAAGAAAATAGGATAATTTAGCAAATATAAATATAGAAAAATATCCCAAATATATAGCTAAAAACATACACAAAACCTCTAATAATAGGTACCATGTGAATAAGAAATTTGATGTATAATTTAATCAACCGTTCTCGTCTGTAGTATTTATGAGTATTGCTCGACAAATGCTATAAACAAAACAGAAATCAGGCTAAATGTTTTTATAGTACATATTTTGGGAATGAAATCAGGTGCTGGAGCATTTCGAGTTTAGCATTTAGGATTACATAGTATTTTGTGGTAAAATATAGAAGAATTAAAAATAATGCAACAACGTACTATATACAAAATAATTGTTTCTACTTTTGGCACAAGGCCAGCAATTCCCAGTGTATTACTGGTACTTTATTTTATCGACCCTGTAAGGATGAAAGGCAAAGTTAACCTCGGCGGGATTTGAACTCAGACCATAAAGGGCCGTAACTCTTTGCTGGGAAAGCATGGCGTCCGACCCTCTACCGATACTGCCCATACAATAATACACACAATCTAATCAAGGTATACTAATTTAAAATCGATATATTCGAATTTACCAAGACGTAAGTTTATGTGAACCAAATGCTTGTCTATAATGTATATATTCGGGTTATTGGCGGCCAAGAAATTAGAAAGTTTTCAAAATGAATTGTTTGTATCCAGTATTTAACCTACACTTCATCGCTAGATGCACATGATTATAGATTATATTAAATATGAAAAAATATTAAGAGACAAATTAGTTGGTACACTTAATAGAGGAATCATTTGATTATACCTATCTCGTCGCTATCTCTCTCTTTCTCTTTTAGCGGAATGTAAATAACCACTTGTTCCAATGTAAAATCAACAAAGGTGTATCATTTATCATCCTAAAATAAAAACTGATATCAGAGACTATATTGGTTAATGCGGATTTAGATACACCATGTCTAAATAAAAGACAGGATGGCCTTGACTGAAATGCGTTCGATATTTGGGCTCTCTAGATCAAACATTCGCAACGATATGTACAAGCTGAACATACGTAATATGTGGTATAACCTGGACATACAAAGATAAGTGAATGTATATCAATTTTGATTATTAAATTTGAAATTTTAATGATGTCATTCCAGAATCCATATTTCATATAAATGTCTGGCTAGCCAACTAAAACAAAGAACCATCTTCATTAATTAGGCTGGATGCGTTACTATCATTAGCAAGAAAGAACACGTCAATTCAACAGGTACATTACAAAGAAAACACAGAAATAATCCAGATCCTTTTATAGTTAACATGGCTTTTACTAATTATTTCGTACTATCCTGCTCAGAATGAATAACTTCAGATCGTATTGATAGTTATAAAATTGATTGTAATTAAATAATTGTTTCTACTTTAGGCACAAGGCCAGCAATTAACCAGTGCATTACTGGTACTTTATTTTATCGACCCCGTAATTGTAATTAAATAATGTTTTCTGCTCTGCTAACTCTGATTTACAGTACAAAGGTTACTGATCCCAAATATGTATAATAGCTATGTGGGAAGATTACTCTCATTTATACAATGCCTGCATCGAATGGAGAGACAACATGTTGTTCTAAAAAGGTTATGTTGACTTCAAGGTAATGCAGAACTCCATACACCCAGTATACGATGTTGTTCTGAAAACATCAAATGAGTTCCTGATTAGTGTTGCAAACACCATTTATGTTCGGAAAGATATTACATACATAGTAAAGACAAATAGTGACACTAATTTTTTTGAAAATACAAAATCAAACGAATAAAGAGGAAGCATTTATTCACAAATGATGTAGACAAAAGGATACTGTTGCTTGCTTTTAAAATATATGTAGTTGATTATAGCTCCCAAAACATTTAATTTAATTCATTTTACGAACATAAAATCTGAGAAATATGAAGGTTTGAAAAGATCATGCTTATATAATACTTTTATCGTTTGTCATTTATATTTTTACTACCACGTATTTCTTTCATATCATTGACAGGATCACATTCAACAGGTCTAGGTATCACGTATAGACGTTGTGGTTTGAACAAAACCTTGATTAGGAGACGTGGCTTACTTAATACTCATATGGATAAAACCAGGTCATCAGTAATTCAAACTCCCATTTCTTTTACTTTATACGTTATTTACCGTTAGGCACGGTGATGCTACGCTATCGGATACTTTGCAATAGCTAACTCAAAAACAATACAAAATATCAAAAACTGAATAGAAAGTGGTTAATATACAATATTTTGAAATGCATATCTGAGAGTAGATTACAAAGTGCTAGTAATAACATACAATATAGTTATCCAGTATTTCTGTAACAAAGTATAGTGAAGGAAATCAACACCAACTTAATATATGCAAAGTAAATCAATTCGGTGTGAGTTGACTATCTTAACCAGCCTGCGGTGTACAAAAAGTAGCAGACAAATCTTCTCCTTTTGGTTTCTATCTGACAGCATTTCCCAATATAAAAGCATCTATAATATTTTCTTGAAGCAAATGAAAACGATATTATGTGGATGTATTCTGCTCTAGTAAAAATATGGTTGCATTCTAAGTGAAACAAAGGAAATACACAGTTAATTGAAATTGAATTGAGGTTATGGCTTTGAAATCTTTACGTATTGAGCTGAACATTCTCTAGTGGTATAAGCTGAATAAAAACATTGATAACATCCAATATCAACGTTAGTATGATTTCATAATTTGCCTGTTTAATTTATTTTACAATTCTTAAGATTTATAAATGCGTTAATAATCCGTCGCATATCATTTGGCAGTTTAAAGTGGTTTTATGATGATATTAATAAGTCAATACTTATACGCTATGGTGAATAATGACGCTGACAGATACAGGACTCACACAGATATGAATATTACAAAGTACATCAAAACATAATTAGATTTTCTTTCTATGCAATTGTACTATGCAATTATAACCACTGATGAAACATTTATTTAACAGAGTAGTCAATACAGATTATGTATTATTATTGACTATATTAACGAAGGGCAGTGAATTGGCAGTATTGGTCGAGGGTCGGACGCCATCTTTCGAGCATAGTTACGTCCCTTTACGGTCTGAGTTCAAATCCTGCCGAGGTTAACTTTGCCTTTTATCCTTACGGGGTCGATAAAATAAAGTACCAGTAATACACTGGGTAATTGCTGGCCTTGTGCCAAAAGTAGAAACAATTATTGACTATATTAACGCTAAGACCATTCTCAATTTGGATATAAGGTATGACATACACAATTTCAAGTCCAGATAAATATCAGGAACCGGGTGTATTTTTATTTTTTTGTTATCTGTACTGTAAGAATCAATGAAATAAATGTGAATAATAACATCCTAAATTATGGAGTGTAGACACTTTGTTATTTATCGTCATGTACATGATATTGAAGACCGGGTGTTTTTCTATTAATATGGGCTTTTTCATGTACCAAATAATGAGCGCGTGGTTCTTTCCTTTAATTTATTAAAGTAGAATTCACCACCGTATCTTTCTTCGATAATTTTCTAGTTGTTTGATGGACGGAACATCCCGATCTTGCAACTACAGTTCAAATGACAAAGCACGCTTCAAACAGAGGAAACCGTAATGTTTTGAAGTTTTATTGAAATTCTACAACAAAAGTGGCAAAATTGAAACGGAAAAGAGAGAGAGGAAAAAAGAACAAAAAAAAGAAATAAAGCAACGATAGAAAAGAAAGTAGGATGACAAAACACCATACACCCGTATCAAAGGAGGTTTCTGAAGCGCACTACAGACACATTGGTAAAGGCTTCGCCTTAGGTAATTTGACGAAGGCATTGCCGGGGTGAATGGCCACCGACACCCACTGCACGAGCCACCCCACCTGATGGAGCTCAATCCATAGGCGATCTGGGGAATCTTCCTGATTTTGCGGAGCACAGCTGTTCAACACCGAGGCTACCCGAGGTCTCAACTGCGACCGGCGTGAAAAGGAAGCAATTGTTCAAGCCTCGGTTTTTGGTCAGCTATGTCTCTTCTGTATTGGAGACGGTCGTGTCTGTGTTTACAGCCGAATTGACATGGGTGGAGGCAGTGACAGAGTCGTAGCTCGTGGATTCTCGGATTAAGAGTTCACCTTAATGGAACGTGAAGATAGTCAAACAAGTTAGCAAGAGAACATGGGATTGATTTCGAGAGAGATTATGGCTAGTTTCCTAACTTGCTAGATATGGCAGCAATACCATCAACAAATAACGTACTACCGATAACAACATTCATATAATAATGGATATAGGCACCTCTTAACATTCATGATAATTAAGACTCATGGCTAGATGGCATTTATCATCAGTCTGTTTAATCAAGTTTACCATACAGCTACAAGTTAACAACAGTATTGCCAGATGTAGAATATAACAACAGTTTAACCCTTGTTTTCGAGTCGTTTTGAACTTTTCGTGTACGCCCCATAGATTCGATAATGAAATGCCTATTTATTCAATGTATAGCACTCTTATTTTAAATAATTGTAATGTCATAAAACATAATATGCAGAGTTATTTATTTTAAAAGATCAATATTTACAATATGATTTAAATAACTATAATTTCCTCACAAATTACTCGGAGGCTACTGTATTGCAGCATATCTAATTTAGCATAGATTCAAAGATTTCATAGATTTTATTTCACGATGTTTAAAGTTGTTTGTGTTAATCGCAATACAATAACATAAAAAATGGCAAAAGCATTACCACAGAGAATGGCCAGAGACACCCTCAGCACGAGGATCTATTCTCACACGTCTTTAAATCCTTCCCACTGACGCAAATATATAAAGGCATAATCAATGTCTTCTGATGACCTTGTTTACATTCAATTAAGTTCTTGCTCTCTATTGACCTATGGAATTGACTCATCCCGTTATTATTGAATCGATATTAAATATTCCAGGATATTTTATAAAGTGATTACTTATTTAATATTTAAGTTCCCTATGGATAATGCATAATTCTTTCTAGCATTCATTGAATATAAATATCATATCCTTATTTGAACCTGTAGTGATCGACTTCCGTGTAGTTATATTTCTAATGAAATGAGACTATGGCAAGTATGCAATTTAGTTACATACCAAGTAAAACATCCGGCATAATTTATTTTTATTTTGCACGCACTTTAATTAATCAGTATTAATTGGAAGTTTGAAAAAAATAATGATATAACTTTATCATTTAAATTGCATTTAATATATCTATATAGAAAACATTCTTTCATGAAGTTTTTTTTATGTCAGATGTAGAATTATCCACTATTAAACTCTATGGGACAAATTAAATAAGTGTGAGTATATGATCTTTGACAATCAAACATGGGTGAAGCTTTCAATAAATGTACTGAGGTCCTTTTATTTTTAAGAAAGAATTTGTATTTCCAAGAAGTAATAATATTTACACTTCAATTACTAGGATAATATAAGTTCAATTTAACCTACAAAATATATGATATCCTTCAATACAGATCAATGACCCATACAAAGAAATGTTCGAACATTTGTGAGACACCCTTATTGATGGAAGTCTTACCAGGATTACGATTAAAAGTCACTCATGTGCATACGTAACATGTGCATACGTGACATGTGCATACGTAAATATGAATCATCTTGTGGAAATATATGCATTAACATATTCCATTGCCGTATTAGTGGTAGTATAACAGAAAAATCAATTTCAATTTTTGCGATTTAGTCTAATATATTTAATAGAATGGATGAATGAAAGCTGCAGGAATTAGGAAGTTATTTACACTTCATATATTAACGCACGCCTATGTGGCTACCTACACAAAGAATCTTAATAAATTTCACTGAATTATTCATAGACTTTATTTTCATGGATACTATGATTCAAAACATACAATTATACATATATCATTGAAACTTCTCGTAAAATGGATGTCGGTCAACATAAAGAGTTACTGAAAATATGTCGCGTACATCCAGTTAAAAAATAAGTGTTTGTCTTCATAAGTAATATACACAAATTAAATAGTAATATTTCTTCGTTTAAATTATATTTACACGTCGTAAGAGATAAAATGTCAATATTGGTAATCAAGTGATTGAATATCGATTTTTAGCAAAACGGCTGTCTGATAGTAAGATGTGGCCTGAAATAAGTTATATTTGTTAATCAAATATATTTGCTATTTACAGAGTAACGTCAACTGATCTCAAAAGTCATGTGTTTACTGACGAACATGATACTGTCAGCTTTTAGTTTTAATCAATACTTTCGAAGTGTAAACATTAAACGTGCATACAATGAAACAAAACACGTAGAAGTTTATCTCTTGTGACAATATAATTTGCAGAAAAACGAACAAGTGCATTTTCTAAGAATATAAAAGAAATACTGTGATGAAGATTGAATATATACTTTTAGGGTTCAAACTATCTTATTTTGGAATCAATACCTAAACGACAAATGATGTTATGTGTCAATTAAACGTGGGCATATTACACCATTCTCACATTTTATTGGTGAATTTAATGACATGGAATGATAATACTAATATTTGTTTTGTTTATTTATGTACCCTTTATATGTTTTTACCGCATTGTACTGGCGTTACAAATATTATCAATAATTTACTAATATCTATATATATTCACATAAATTTAGGGACTATCACAGTCACACACACATGCACATATGTATACATTCACGCGTATGTATATATATTTAAATCATATTTGATCATAGATGTACATAATTTAATTCATATAATAATTCTTAGACTTTTACTAAATTTGTACAACGTTAATAAACGAATTAGAATTGCAAAACACAATGACAGGGAACAGACGTTTCAATCAAGGGATTTTTAGACAGATTCACAAGGGTGTATAACATAGACTCCACATTCGGACAACAACTTGCTTCTTGGAGTTGTTAATGGACAAGTCATAAAGGCCTACCACATCTGAAGAATGTTAAGGCAAGATCAATGCCAATTATCTTCTCCTCTTGCAATTATGCACTGAGTTTGAGCTAGTCGTGTGCAATATATGTTTCCCAAAAGGAGATTCAAAAGGCACCATGGATACCCTCGACATCCATACAAGGACACATCTTGGATTATATCATCAGCAGGAATAAAGGCCTCCATGATATCTGCTCTGTAAGAGTAATGCGTGGTACAAAACCTGGTACACACCACAGACTTGTAGGTGAGAATAGTAAGGTGCAGAGCAGAATCAAATTGAGAGCAGCAGGGTTAAAATTGCTAAAGCGTATTTTCGGATGTGTCCGAACTCCAAAGTTCAGAAATGCAAAATGCACTTGATAACGTCGTCTTTGAAGGGACTTGGGAAGAGTTTAAAATGCAGGTTTCCAGTGTTGGGGCTGCTGCACTTAAGGAAACAAAACACAGAGAATGGTTTGTTGATAATGATGCTGAAATTACAATGCACATGGAAGAGAAAAAGAATTTGAATGAGAAGTGTGTTGGGGCGGAGAGCTCAGTGAGCAGAAAGTTTGAGAAATCATTAAAAGAAGCAAATTCAAAGATATAATGTAAAAATCGAACGATGAAGAAGAACTGGTGATCGGAAGTTTCAGCAAAGAGGTGGAGGGCTTATAACTGAAATGACTTGACAGTACAATAAGGCAACTCTTTGGCCCACAGTCTTCAATAATTTCACCATTGAAGTCAAAAGATGGGATCGTAAACATCAAAGATGCAGCAGGAATCATAAGTCGGTAGACAGAACATTTTAAGTACCTGATTGATAAACCACCTGTAGTTGATGAGGAAATTATCAATGGAGTTCTGTAAAAGGAGACTGTAATAGGGACAATGAATTTTCCACCTATTGATGAAATAAAGTCTACTATAAAAGAGATAAACATAGGGAAATCCTGAGATATGGATGGAATACCTGCTGTTCTGATCCACTTTCGAAGAGTCAGTGTTGTAATGGTCATTCATGGGCTAGTAATATCGGTATGGCATTGTGGCTTTTCGTGCAAGACTAGGTGCAACAGTTTAAAGATGCCGTAAAAGACAAACTTAAAGCTTTGAAGATTGATATGGGGATATAGGAGGCTACCAGAAGACCGTACCTCATGGATAATGATCATTCAATACTGATGTAATGGCTTTGAGAAAAGGCCAAAGGAGCTTGCTATTTGAAGCGTTCACTCAGGATCCAAGTGCATTACCTGCAAAGATCCAGCATGAATTAAAGTGCAATGTTAAATGAAGGGCTGCCATTTTTTTGACATGAAGTAGCAATTAGTATATATATATATATATATATATATATATATATATATATATATATATATAACAGATTAAAGATTAAGCAAAGAATTGCTGCTTTCACCCATAACGAAATCTTCTGAAACTAAAATAAATCCGTCTGTGGGCGCAGAAGTAAATATTATTTCGAAAATTACACATCATACGAAAATGTACTCAACATATTTCTCTTCAAATGTTTTGCTTTATATACCTAAATTGGTATTTAATCTGTTATTTTAAGAAATATTTACTCTACGGGTTTATACATATATATTATATATAAATATATATTCCTTATCGAGCCCTCTTCGGATTTTAGTCTTCACATTTATTATTATTATATATATATATTTACATAAGTGTATGTTAGAATACATAAGGACATGCACATATCCATACATGCATACTTACATACATACTTACATACATACGTACGTATATATATACATACATGGATACATACATATATATATATATTCACTAATATATTGAAAAGATTTAAAATCGATTACTCAGATAGAACAATGAAGTACAATTTACATCCGCCTTTCTTTGTCATGTTTACAACTAGTCAATGTAATACGTTAATGATTTGGGTACTATTTTCTTTTTCTGATAAACGTTTTAAACAACTACTGATATTTTCTAAATGTACGCTTAACTGAAAATGATTCAATAAAATTACACATCATACCAAAATCTACTCAAAATTATATTTAAATGTTTTGCTCTATATATCTAAATTGGTATTTTCATTTAATTCGAAATTAATCAGAATTGAATAGAATTCTCCTGCATTTTATGATTTTGCTTTATTTTCTTTCGCCGTAGATTTTAATACTATTAGATCTTTCGCTTCCAAACCAATAGCCATACAGTCACGAAACAAAACAAAGAGAGAGTGAGAGAGAGAGAGAGAGAGAAAGAGAGACCCGAAGTAATATTATGTCTAAATACTAATACATTCGCATCAAAATCTATTGCTTATATGACTTCAGAAAGCACTCGTCATGTCGCTGTTCCTCGAACAATAGCAGAGTCAAATGACAAAGAGACACAGCCGAGTCAACAATGACATTTCTCTCATAAATTTATAATAATCAACATGTCAAGTTCTAGTGTTCTTGTAAATTTTGGTATTTGAATAGGGCTTCTGGAATGAGAAATTGTTCAAACAACTTTAGTAAACGATATTATCACTTACCTTAAGCTATGCCGTTCATCAGAAGAATAACCTTTATTTGTTGATGTGTCTATTTATTTATTTATTTATTTATTTTATGATACCCTTCAGTAAAAATTAGACTGCTTTTCTCACTAGTCACACACTAGTCACCCAGCAGACACAACACTATACACACTAGTCACACAGCACACATAACACTATACACACACGCAAACGCATGCGCCAAGAAGACAAAATAAAATAAACAAACAAGCAAATAAATAAATAAATATATAGACAGACTGAATAAAAAATCGCGTAGACACAACAGGAGGAAAAAAATATATATATAACACCACTGACGATGTTGCAGAGGTGCAACGAAAGATTTATGTAAATTATGTAAACTATATATATGTGTTTGTGTCTATATTGTATCTGTATCATTTTTGACCGTCGGTCAGTCAATGGCAACATTGAGGACCGAGTAAGTTAGATCGCAGATATAAAAGACAGCGAGAAGCGAAAACCAACCAAAGAGTGAGTGTGTTCTGTTATTAATTCTGCCAATATTACGCAAATATGACCCTCCCCAAGTATAACAATATCTGTTTCGACACACGATTTCATATAAAAAACCTCGCTAAACTATATATATATATATATATATATATATATATATATATATATATATATATATATATATATATGTATATATATATATATATATATATATATATATATATATATATATATATATATATATATATATATATATATATATATATATATATATATATATATATATATATAGTAGAATAATCGAGAATCGGAATATCAGCCCACGAAATCACGATAAACAATATCCGATATATGTGGCAGAGGGCTCAATAATTTGGAAAAATCAGAGCTATAACTATCGTTAAAATACCAACACATAGAGATCATGCCTAAAATCACCCGTGCAGCCGAAAAAGAACGACCAGGAAGATTCGGGTCACTCAAATAAAATATCAATAAATTAATAAATTAAATGAATGTAAAAAACTCACCCGGACCCGCTAGAAAGATGTTAAATCTGGCTTCTTGGGTTTCTGCAATTCCTTAATCCAATCACTATCAGCCCACATAAAAAATATATGAGACTTCTAGAGAAGGGATGAACGCGGAAAGGCTTCTTCAACGAGTATTTCGTTCCATAATACAGAGAGGCCCAAAGCTAAAAACGCACATGGTATTCAGCGAGGGAGGAAACCCCTATATTAGCGAAAGAATTCGGTGATGTGTAAATTATGTAAGAATACAAATTATCACATATCGAATCAGAGTGCTCAACAGACGTGTTAAAATAAACAAGAGCTATTCATCAGTCAATACGATCAACAAAACAAATCATCAATAAAATTAACTGGTCAATAGCTAAGGTCTAGAGATAAATATAGTAAAATAATCGAGAATCGGAATATCAGCCCACGAAATCACGATAAACAATATCCGATATATGTGGCAGAGGGCTCAATAATTTGGAAAAATCAGAGCTATAACTATCGTTAAAATACCAACACATCGAGATCATGCCTAAAATCACCCGTGCAGCCGAAAAAGAACGACCAGGAAGATTCGGGTCACTCAAATAAAATATCAATAAATTAATAAATTAAATGAATGTAAAAAATATATATATTTAAAAAATAGTGGTGTAACTCACGAGTTGTGATATATTAGTAAAAGGAAAAGAAAATGCTGACAAATTTTTCCCAGTGAAAAATAGTTTAATTAGGAATAAGTATAAATTAGTAATAAGTATTGGTTAGTATTCAGTTTTAGTTTGAGCTTTTACCGGTTGCGCATTTCTAATGCTTTTCAAAAATAATTTTGAGATAGAGCGCTCGTGATGTTTGCTCTAATATATATATATATATATATACTTGTATATATATATATGTATATATGTATGTATATATATATATATATATATATATACACACACACACACACACACACATATATATATATATAGTATTAGTAGGTATAGCCCCAAGAAAAGTATAGGCTTCAGTGATATACATAAACAAAACCTTATCTGTCTTCATAAATTTATATGCAAGAGTGTAATCGTATTAGCCGTAGCTCTAACATAGTGTGTTTCATAATGGAGTTGTATATGAAGGCATGTACTATACAACTTTTTGTGATTCACACTGATAGTGCTACTTATGATTAATGCCTGTCTAGCATGCAGTATATACAAATGACATTTTCCAGGACACAAAAAGTATACTCATCCCTGGACAGAGTAAACGTCACTGGTGTTGATTAAATGTCCCGGAAACAATAGCTTCTGACGTTTTCACAGGGCTACTCTAATAGAAGTGCCATTGTCACAGGCGAAAATACACATGACGAGATTTATTAATGATTTTCCACATACACCTCTAATATATGAATACATATACACACAGAAACACACACACACACACACACGCACACACACACACACACACACACACACATACACACACACACACGCACGCACACACACACACACACACACACATACACACACACACACACACACACACACACACATAAACGCGCGAGCATATATATATGGGTGTGTGTTTGTTTGTTTGTATACACAGATATTTACAGTTACAAATCATTAGCTTTAAAAGGTCAACACTGAAAGCATTTGTTTGAAGGAAATTCATTTCGTCCAATGTATCCGTATTTCATTATCAACTGCATATATATATAACTAAGTAAGTGTATTAAATAAATATAAATTACACGATTTGAGGTTCTGACCCATTGCGTCAAGTGCTGTCCTCGTGAAAATTGCAATTCTGTTAATTAATATCTAAATGCCGACATAGGTAGATTATTTAGACGGATGACCTATCGTGTTAACGAAGACGCCTTTCATATGTATATATCAAGTTAATTAGCCGTAGCACAGCTGGCTGGCGTAAACATATACTTCCATTCGTCTGAATGCTAATTTAAGTTCATTCTCAATTTATTCAAGTCATGTTAGAAAAAATTGATTCACCTTTTTCCTCTACAGAGACATTTATTTGTATTTGCTTCGAATTTGAGGAACGTTTTAGAAGTGTTGTGTAATTCGAAAGGATTTCATTTAGTAATCGTCAACAGTGGAGATAAATTCTTCTTTCTTTATTTAAAACAAGTGATATTCCTTTCTGCAATACATATTCATTTTGTGCCAAAACGACATTTGATCTGACGTAAAGTTTATAATATAATGCTTATATATATATATATATATATATATATATATATATATAGGGAGGGGGGGGGGGTACGTAAGGGGGGGGGGGGGGCTGTTTGTGTGTGTGTGTGTGTGTGTGAGTGTGTGCGTGAGTGTGTGTGTGAGCTGCGTGTGTGAGTGTGTGTGTCTTTGTGTGTGTCTCTCTTTGAGTGCGTGTGTGTGTGTGTGTGTGTGTGTATGTGTGTGTGTGTGTCTGTGTCCGAGTATTTGTGCATATATATTGAATGCGCACGCCTGTGCCTACTACATGAATTATCTAAACAAGTCGATATGCTGTGGGGTTTGTGATTTCCTTTCCTTCAATGAAAGCAAAACTTCAATTATTGTCAGGGAACGTACCGGTATGTCATACATTTGATATATTGAACTCCCAACATAGCCTCAAGTATATTGCTATCTTCAAATATCCTTTCATTGTCCGTACCTTTACTAAGAACACTGAACGAAAAGAAATAATTTCATCGGCAACCTACATCTGTTAACGACATTATTCACCTCATTCTATAAAAAAACTTATGTGTAATGCCGGAAGACAGTGTACTTTTACAGAAACCATTATTAGTTTAAATTGATTGGGTGACATTTTTAGAAAAACATTTATAAAATTTACAGTGAAATGACATGCAGAGACATTAACACTGTTACGTTATGTTCGTCGTATGAAGCTTATCTGATTTTATATTACTCCAGTTAAGATATTAGTTGCTGACTGAATAGATGTTAGAAGACGGCACGAGTTGTTACGTTGAGAATTCGTACAACTTATCTAGTAATGCTTTCTGCCGTGAAATGTCTCTCTTTGATTTTTAGTCTAGAGGTTTCATGAGAAATGTGTAGTGGTTTCAATATAAATTTAGTAACGAAATATGCAATGCATTGCGATTCCCATACAAAACAAATTGAATCTTAGAATTAAAAAAATATTAATTTTATGACAAACTGCGACAGGACATCGAGACATAGTGGGGGGATTGCTAGGATGTATATTGTTATTTTCTCGAGCGTGAAAAGGTATATGACCGCGTCCCTCGGGACGAGTTGTAGAAGGCTGTGAAGTAGTATGGGATCCATAGTCAACTTCTTGCTGTCCTGATGTCTCTATATGAATGTCCGAGTATTTGTGTTCGCATAAGTAGTGTAAAATCGAAACCATTCAACGTTGGAGTCGGACACCACGAATCATGCGTACTCTCACCTCTCATGTTCATTAATTGCATGAAGAGAATTGACATAAGCAGCTGGTTTGGAAGTGATAGCATGAGTGGCAGGTGTAAAATCAGGGGGTTGGAATTTGCAGACGACACTGTTACTTAACCCGACAGAAGGTGATCTCCGACTTGCACTAGATACTCGTGATGCCGTGTTCTGCATGGCTGGAATGAACATCAGTGCTGGGAAAGCTGAGACAATCACCCTCTCAAGGAGCCCTGCACAGAGTTCTCTACATGTGAATGGAGTTTCACTGAAGCAGGTAGAGACGTTCAAGTATCTCCTGTTCGTGTTCACAAGTGATGGGCGCCAGGTGGCGGAAAGTGGAAAAGTTTTAGAAGCTGGTGGTGTAAAGCACCAGCTTTGGCATTCAGTAATCAGAAGGGATGTAGGCGTAAAAGCCAAACATTATCTTTAAATCAGTATTCATGTCAACCTTTACCTATGGTCATGAATCTTGGGTAATGACCGAAAGGATACGATCGCGAATACAAGGGTCTCTAGAGTAACGTCATTCGATAGAGTACGTACCAGAGAGTCACTCGAGGTAGAACCTCTACTCCGAATTGAGAGTTCACATCAACGATAGTATGGACATTCGGTTAGAATGCCCCAGGAAAGAATATCTGGACAGATTTTACGGCCATAACCGACCGATATGTTACACAGGGTAGCCCCCGAGAAGATGGTTGGATAACATACATGAGTTTGGCTGGTCACACTTGGGGATCCTGCCGAATCAGTTGGAGATGGTTGCTTCTGAAAAGACCCACTTGAAGAAGTGTCTGAGGACTCTGCCCCCACGACCCTCTCTCTCAAGAGAGAGAGAGAGAGAGAGAGAGAGAGAAGAAGAAGAAGAAGAAGAAGAAGAAGAAGAAGAAGAAGAAGAAGAAGAAGAAGAAGAAGAAGAAGAACCATCTGTTACTAATAAATTTAAATTTGTGTTATAAATATATTCTCAATATTCTTAAGTTACCTTGACGCTAGAGTTACCATTATATTGGGCTTTCTGTATCATAAATAGTACTGTTAATCTTTCCAATGGAAATATTAAGGAGCAGTAACTGTTAGTATACCCTTTCAAATTTCGATTGATTCATTGAAACTATTAGTAATTATAAAGTTCAGTATTCCCAACTTTAGAAATCATTATTTAGGCGTATATATGACCTAATATAATTTGAAAACCATTCATTTGCCTAAATTATTTCGTTATATACAACAAACTGCTGCATATTTTTAATATAATTTCAATGTTCTCACAGCTGACAACATGGACATAGAAGGTATAGAAGTAAGATTGAGGCATAGCAGGAAAACATATAGGCGACCTGTAGACTCGTTACAATCCGCAGTCATATCAGATAGATCACATCAACTGTATTTACAAAAAAATAAAATGCATGGAGCAGTCACGGCTAAAACGTTTTTAGTCGTAGCTTTATTCTATCTGGTAACATGTGGGACTAAATAAGACTAATTCTAGTGCTTATACTGGCAGGTGAAAAAGTTGCAATATATAATATTTTTAAAATGTCATATATTGAAATAATTCACTGTCACTTTATTTAACATTCTCTTCCTCTAGTAGTTCTATCCACCATGTATATGGGACTTAAAGAAGAGACTAATAATTAGACAAAACGACGAAACAATGAAATGATCAACATATTTGTTTTCAAAATAATGTTGTTTGACATAGGACCCGTTCTGCTAAGAGTCTCAAAGCAAATACAAACATTGTAGTGAAATAGCTTGACATCTCCTGGGAAAGATTAATATATATTATAAGCAAACCGGCTTTTCTCATTTCGCAAACAACACTTTTGAGTGATTAGTAAATAACATTTTTCTATAGATTTCAGTCATTATATATAAACTACATTGTCCACCATCCTACTATAGTCCCAGCT
>OZ024742.1:76565884-76580884 GCA_964016885.1 Eledone cirrhosa | reverse complement strand
TGGAAACTGTTTTAATTGCAGAAATCACAATTTATTTTTCTTTCCAACTGTATTTCAACGCCTCCGATACTAAGCCCATGTCTACTGACATCATAAGTCGAATTGTTACCGCATGGAACTAACTTCTGTTAGCCTGTAATGCATTTGTAACTGGTTCGTTCTCACCATATTCCGCATAATATATTGTATAGCGAGTATGTTAAGGACATTTCATCTGAAATAAATACGTTATATATATAATTTCGGTGCAAACCTTCTGAACAGGTGTAACTTTGGAAACGCTGTCCTCTTTATAATTTATATAAAACACACATTTGACGTTTTATAGAAAATCTGATTCATATGCTATCAGATTTTGTTTCACCAGTTGATTTCCGATATATTTGCACCCAACAGGGTAAAATGTTGTGCATGTTCCTACATTAAAACGTCTACGTTTTGTTTTTAAGAGGTGTTTTATTACACTATAGACACCTATAGACACAAGTATTATATATATATATATATATATATATATATATATATATATATACTATGATTGGTGTACGATTAACTAAAAACGATTAACAGCGGGAGCGTAAATAATGTACCTGTAGCCTATTCAATAAAGTAACATTATTTATCAACAATTTTGTATTACAAACTGCACAATTAAATGCCAATGCTCAGCTTACCTCCAACAATTGACTTCATCAGGTACTAACAGAGGTACCCGGCGTTGCTCGTGTATTAATACCAGTTATGTATACCATTTATGTCAATACTTCAGTGTTGCTTGGCAAACTATACTTTTACAAAATCATCGGCTTTTTCCAAAAGGGGGTTCCTGCCTCCAGGGGTCCCCTACTCAATATGTGCCAATTCTGAGAGTTCACATTCATCTGTAGAACAAACGTAGCCCATGTGTCAAGTTTTGTGAAAATCGGTTGCGAACTCCAGAAGCTATGACGTTTTGTTGCATTGCACTGCAGTGCTTTAAAGGGGGGTTACCTGCCGGGAGGCCCTATAATCAATATCTGGAAAAATGAAAGTGCCCATGACCATCCGGAGTACATAAGTAACCAATGTCTTAAGTTTGGTGAAAATACTGTAGAAATGCATAAGATTTACACACACACACGCGCGTGTGTGTGTGTGGGCGTGTGTATTTGTGTGTGCGTATGTATTTGTGTGCGCGTATGTATGTGTATGTGTATGTCCGTCGGCGCATACGTATGTACTGGCCAAAATCTTCACTATTTACTTTTACTATTTTAAGGCAAAGTTAAAATGCCTTTGAGTTTAACTTTGCCTTTCATCCTTACGGGGGTCGATAACATAAAGTACCAGTAATGTACTGGGTAATTGCTGGCCTTGTGCCAAAAGTAGAAACAACTATTTTAATAACCTCCGTCATTTTCGTTTACAACTTTATTTACATCATTCTTAAACTCCTGGGCTGGAAATCATTCGGTTATTTTAAATATAATATTAGTCTAATGACTCCATTTACACCTTAAACTTGGTCTTGTCTTTGCATGAAATTGTTCTTTTCGTTCCAGATAACGACGTATTATCCTCGCTTTTTTTCCGTTCATTACCAGGGAACGTCTTCACGAACCAAAATATCGTCTTCCTGTTTTACTTAGGTTGCAACGTTTCTCGAAATATTTAATTCTACGTCCACAGATAGAATTTAATAGTTTAAGAAGCTCCCGTTAATGTTGAAAGCAGCGATTCTTTGCTTAACTTTATTTTTGTCTCAACCCCTTTCCCTTTTTTCTCATACCCTCTCTCTCTCTCCCTCTCTCACTCATACCCCCCTCTCTCTCTACCTCCTACAGAATGGAGAACAATAAAGAACGCGCAGAACTCTCTCTCTCTCTCTCTCTCTTTATATATATATGTTTGTGTGTGTGTGTGTGACCCAGCGATCGTCGCCATTCCCTCTCTGTATCTCTATCTGATTATCTTGTACCTCACCTCTCTCTGTATAACGACCTATCTCACTCTCTCTCTCTACATCTCTCTTTCTCTCTTTAGATGTATATGTACATGTGTGTGTGTGTGATATATATATATATATATAGAAAGAGTTGCAACATGTATGTAGTTTCATAGAATTTTGAGGGTATAAACAGAGCATATAAATAAATTTACAATAGAATAACATAACAAATATATTTTAAATATATACATAAACTACAATATTAAAGAAAATGCAAAGGAAGGGGTGAACAACGGAGCCAACACCAGAGAAAAAGTCAGCAACGTCGCGAGTACTGGGCAACCTCTCTAATTTTGAGGCAAGCCAGACACTCGCAGTGTTGCCTCGGTGACGGCGAGGCTGATGTGCTGAAATATTGTTTTAAAAGATTTTTTAATGGAAATGAAGCAAAATGGAAGCTTAATATTGAAACTTCGAACTCATGAATTTTGCAGGTTAAAATTTTGCTGGCCCGAAAACTGTTCGCGTATTTTTGTACGCGTATTTTATTCGTAACGTAAATAGATAAACAAATTACGCCATAAAAGGGACATAACTTGTCTCTCATCTCTATTTATAAATTTGAACTGAAAAAATCAATACATTACAAACTCGATTTTTGCACTTGGCGTGGGTCGATTTGAAAATATTTCTGACCGATGTCTCTTCCGGACCTTCATCTATAAGTGTAGCAATTTCACCGAAATTTGAACGTACGGTTTAAGAGGAGATGTGTGCCGACCGTTTTAGTAGACAGACAGACAGACAACGCCAGATAATTAGAAATATTCATGATGTTGACTTGGTGTTTCGTATATAATTTTACCTTCTGGTGTCCAGCTCTCCTGAGAGTTTCTAATCACTATTTGTAGGCTTTCTAATCGCATCTTAAGTGTATTTCGTTGTTAAACTTATTCGTAATCACATACGTATATGTTTACACAAATATCTCCTATCTTCAAATATATCATTTGCTTGCATGTAAGCTGAAAATATTTGTTCAGTATACATGATCAAAATTTGATAATGTAAGAAAGCACACGACCGCACATAGAAAGGCACATACACACACATACAGACACACATACTTACAGACACACATACTTACAGACACACACACTCATATATATATATATATATATATATATATATATATATATATATATATATATATATATATATATATATATATATATATATATATATATATATATATATATATATATATATATATATATATATATATATATGTATATATATATATATATACATATATATATATGAATATATATATATATATATATGTACATATTTATATGCGAGTAGATGTGTGTGTGTGTGAAGTACGCGTGTGTATGCCTGTTTGTATAAATGTATATGTGTAAATATATTTTAACGACAAAATATATTTAGTAAAATCAAAAATAAATAAATATAATTTAAACACGCGAACGGGCTAGAAATGTAAATATTTATGTATGTATATGTATAAATAAATACAAGGCACGGTCAGGAAACACTTATAATTGAATTATGAGAACTTCTTAAAAAAATTAAGTGCAAACAAGGAAAAGGAGTGGACTACAAGATTCAATTCCGTTTCATGTAAATTTGGTTTCATATAAGATAGACTTGTATCGCCTTGTGCAGTTTTTGTACACACGATCCAAAGAACGGTATGATGCATGCAGTATCTATGGCTATTAAAGATAGGAAAAAGCCAATATGAAGTAGCATATCGGTCACGCGTGTTGACTTGAAATGCTATATCATGTTTTTTACTTCTACTTTCAAACTTTCAAACTATTTCGTCTCATTTTCTTACGTCTTTTCTCTTTCTCTTCTTTCAACTTTGTTTTTCCTCATTGGACTATATTTTGCACATGGAATTATCTTATTTTTTGGATAATGTTTATCTGTTTCTCTGTGACACATTCTCGTGTACTTTCAATTAATTCTTGCACATGTAATCTGGCTGAAGGAAACAGTTCATTGCGCAGGTGAGTAAGACAGATCTTAAGCGCATATGTATATATATATATATATATATATATATATATATATATATATATATATATATATATATAGAGAGAGAGAGAGAGAGAGAGAGAGAGAGTGTGTGTGATTGTGTGAGGGAGTGAAGGAGTTACATATATATGGAGGAGTTTGGTGTGTGTATGTATGTGAGCGTATATATGCACATATATATGTATGTATATATATATATATATATATATATATATATATATATATATATGTTTGTGTGTGGGTGTGTGTTTGTTTAAAGACCTTCGTTCCGCAATCATAATGTCCCGCTATCTTTCACACTCCAGAGTATCTTGAGTATATGTTACTTCAGAAAGCTTCTGGTCATCCCACGCTTTCTTTGAGAAATTAAGTAGACAGAAACTATTTAGAATCTTTCAGATAAAGTTTACCTACAATCCGAATGTGTGGCATCTTATGAGTTAAATCACAGCGAAAAAACCATCAATAATTTCTCACGAATTACTCCTTTGCCGTGGTGTCCTAAGACATTCTGATAGATCTCAGTAATAGTAAAATACTCAAAAACCATGTTTATTTACAACCCATTTCACATTATATGACTTACAGAGTAAAATATCAGTAAGGAATCTATTACACGTTTTGATCTTATTTATTCAATATATTCTGTTTTCAATATATTCATTTTCCACAATACTAAGGTATTTTCCGTTTTTATGTTTTCTCTCTTCACACATCAACATTTTTTACTTCTTTACAATTTGTGTAATCATGTAACTTTCATCTCATTACAAATATGCCTTTTGGACGTTATACACAAACAGCATTTATCCTTAGCAGCTGCAGAAATATTTTTTTAGAGACTTAAATGTATTTCCTTCTCCAATTTCGTCGTTCTGCGCTATTTCCGAAATAGAATATGTACTTCATGAATAGATGGACCTTTCTTTTCAGCGTAAATTATGCAATAGAAACATTTACAAACTTTAGATAGCAATTATAGATTTATTGAATTATTATAATATTCTACTTATATATTTGAAATCTATTATCCTGTTATTGAGGTCAATCGCATATATAGCACATATACGGTGATATGAGTAGGTCATTTGTGTATTGCACTGTGTCGCAGCATTTATCCAGGTCCTTCTCGCTATGAGTATAAATTTGACCAATATCATCATTGATTATATCTCTTTTGAATCGAAAAATAAAATACAAGTTTAAAGGCCAAAAATGCCCGGAATTCTTAATATATATGAGTATAACGAATCATTGGCAGCTCCATGTGTTCTTAATTCAAATAACGTGCGCGTATTTGTAAAACTCAGTTATGTTCAGAGTTTGAAAAAATAAAGGTAAACATAGATGTTTGGGTTCGATCCGCATCTCCTCCATAATCATTAATATATATATATATATATATATATATATATATATGTATGTATGTATGTAGCTCTTAAGAGTCAATGGCCATCCAAAATCACCGCGAGAGATGACCTCTAAGCCTTTGTCAAGGCAGTATTCTAGGAGAAGGAAAACTCTGATATAACACCTGCAACCCTGATGGTATCTAATGATGTTGACTTGTTCTTCTTTTTGGTAAATATCATCTTGGTTAAGAGAGTGGGACTGGCTTTGTGCAGTGCCTTTGCTCACTATAAAAGCTTCACAGCACAGGCATTGATTTATATCTGGAGATCTCTCTGCACTTGTCGTAACATGGTACCATGGGCCAAGCACTATGTATCAATAATTGTCACAAGTGTAGTGTTTATACCAACCAGAGTTTTCAAGTCGCTGGCTGGACTAAAAAGTGGCCCTCGTTCAGCGCATCAGCAGGGGTTCTCATACATGGATAAAAAGTAGTGGCCGTACTCGAAAAGGAGTTGGCAGCCACCATGTATATATATATATATATATATATATATATATATGTGTGTGTGTGTGTGTGTGTGTGTGTGTGTGTGTGTGTGTGTGTGTGTGTTTATGTGTGTGTGTGTGTGTGGGTGTGTGTGTGTGTGTGTGTCAGTCCCGGGTTTCATCGGCGGTAACCACAGTTAGTAAGGTACTCAATTTGTTAGACCTCGGGCGCGCAAGCAGGGCGTTGAGCCATTACTTATCCCGATTGCATGGAGGGAAGTAACTGATAGTAAAAGACTCCCCTCTGTACAGGACACCAGCCCATTTTAGAGTTAACCCCTCATCGATTGCTGTTACTCATTTTCAGCTGAATATAATGGAGAATACTGGAGCAACGTGAAATTAGTGTTTTGCTCAAGAACACAACAAGGAATCCAGCCCATGTATCGAACACATGGCACCACGATTGCATGCCCAGCAGCCTTACTTTTAGGACATGGGAACCTATTAGTAGAGTGTGAAAACCATGTTTAATATAGAAATCGCTTCTAAATGCCCAGAACTGTTTCATTCAAAAGAAATGATCTGCATGACTTCTTTTGAATGAAAAAGTTCTCGTACTGTAGAAGCCATTTCTATGTTAAACATGATATATATATATATATATATATATATATTTTGTTTATTCACTTATGCACACACACACACACACACACACACACACACACACACACATACATACACACACACGCATATATATATATATATATATATATATATGTATGTATATATAAATATATATATATAGTAATATAAACATAAATCTGTTACTTTAATGTATATATATATATTGATATAGATATAGATATAGATATATGTGTGCGTGCCTGAGTTTGTGTGTGCGTGTGTATATGTGTGTGTGGGGGGGTAGAGAGAGAGAGAGAGTGGGAGAGAGAAAGACAGAGAGTGAGAGAAAGGGCAGAACTTTAATGGTAACATGTACATATATACTGCTGGTTGATTATATATTATATTATATATAATAAATTAATAAGTACATGCAAATATATTTTTTCCTCTGAAAAACAACTCAGAAATGTGGATAATATTTAATCATGATATTTCGAACTAGCTTATAGTGCATGATTATATATGTATCGATTTTTATCATCTTATTTACAAATTGGTGCTAATTGAAGTCGTAGGTCACTATAAATAAATATTTTCCAGCAATGTATGTGAAAAACACAATTAGATTTAATTGCTTTATCGAAGCGCTAATTCAAGATACAGCGTTGAAATATTGATGCCACATTAATATTTTAGGGATAGATAAATAATGATCATGGTATTTTGGTCGAAATGTGTTCTAGATATAAGGAGTGATGCCGGCATGATGCAGGATAATTGATTTTCTTAATGGAGTATGTACTACTTGTGTGAATATCATAGAGACAGTAGGGTCCTACATTATGTATCACGAAGTCAATTTTAGTAGACAGTTTTAATATTATGCATGCCGTTTTTCTTATATAGCTTCTGCTGAATTGCATCCGTATATTCTCAATAGAACCACACACACATATGTATGTGAGTGTGTGTGTGTATGTGTGCATGAATATATACATAAGTATATATATAATATACGTGTATATATATAAATAAATAAATATATATATATATAGATATATATATATATATATAGAGAGAGAGAGAGAAAAAATTTACGAAATGGAAATGCGGGTATATAGAATTTATTAGGTAACAATTGTTTCTATAGTGTAACATTGGAATACAAATTATATATATATATATATATATATATATATTTATATATATTTCGTTTCTGAATTTGTTTAGCAAGATTCTTTATCTCAAAACATGTGTTGAAACCGATATTGTTATACTTTGGGAGGGTCATGTTGCCAATAAGAAACACACGCACCAGTGTGTCACTCCAATTTATTATAAATTTATAAATTAAATTCATGAACATGGCGGACATCCCATTAACAGATGAATTCAACAACAACAACACAAATATATACGGCAACACTACAGTCGACTCTGATGAATTATCGATATTACAGCTACCACCTAAATATGCCACATATAATAAGGTAAATATGATAAAATGCTTGTCAGAAATAGAAAAATCCTTTACAAAATTACGTTGGAACCTCAAAAACCAAATCAAAACAAAAGTAACAACATATACGCACACACACACACATACAAAACACATCCCAACAACAACACACACACATACACAAACAACGATAGCAACAACACCACGCACATCAACAATACTAACATACTCAGAGACAACAACAAAGGACACATAGACACAAACAACAACAACACACACAACAATAATAACATACACGGAGACAACAACAACAACAACACACATCAACAACAGCACACATCAACAACAACAACAACACACACACACATTCTATGCCCTCACCACCACCACAATCTTAACAAACACACAGACACAGAAAACAGGTAATGACAGTAACACAGAAGTAAGGGAGGGTAATGGGATTGAAAGGAGTATGCAGACTATCGATACTGACAGAGAAAATAACCAGGACAAACTCACAGACACATAAAATAGAGTAGATAATAACAATGAGCCAGAGGAAAGAGACAGGAGTAATAATGAGAAACATAGAAACAACCATGAGGCTGTTGGTGTAAATAGAAATAGAAACAACACAACTAACAATAAAAATAGCAATAGTACACATAAAGCAGCAGCCTGGAATTCTACTTTTTGTAATCATTCCGATATGTCCTTCGACCTACGACAAGTCAACGCCAAGACTTTAGCTTTTAACAAACGCACGCAATTGCCAACGCTAGTCGATGAACAAACAGAAACACAATTTAGTATAACTAGATCTAACCTTAGAAATATTATAGAACAGTATAGCAAGAGGCAAAATAGAATGGAGGCCCAGCAACTGGGAGAAACTTCTGCAAATGGCTTGCGTAAGCTCATGCAGCGCTCGCGTAATGGAGATATTGCATGCTTTCCAACAGACAAGTCTGGCAGAATGTCGGTTGACAGTCTGTCAAATTACATCCAGGTAATGCAACTCCATATCACGAACACAAGAGAAGTAACACCACAAGAGAATGAGGATAGGGAGAAAACCCTCAATGCTCATATGATGATATGGACAAACATAATGCAGCACAATAAATGGACTGCCAACAACTTCCATGCCTGGAAAAATGACGTGCCAGCGTTGTATGGGCCAATACGGCCAGTCTGTGGAGCTAACATTGCTAGTAACTACAGACTTTTCAACTTCCTCTCCCTGATCATACGCCCCATCATTGAAATGTCCCCAGATATATGTGACAGCACGGAGGACCTCCTCAGCAGAATCAGCGAAAATAACCGATCTAGGGACCTAACAAACTGTATAATAGGTAGTATGGATGTTTTGTCCCTCTATCCATCCATTGACGTGGATTTTGCTGTGGAGAAATGCGTAGAAATGATCAGTGAGATCAATGTTGAATTCCGTGGGATTGATACCAGTGAGCTGGGACTCCTACTTAAACTTACCTATAGTAATGATTATCTAGATACATATGACCTTAGCAACCTGTGCCCTACAAGACCAGCAAGAGGCAGACAACCTACCATTACCTCAATGGCCAAGAAAACCCACACAGAAAGATGGAACGGGTGGACCAGAGCCATACGGACCACCGAAAACCACGATGAACTAAAGAAAATGATTGCACATGACGTGGGGGTCAGTATAATACTAACCCTTAAGGAACATATGTTCAAATTTAATGGAAAAACATATGCCCATGAGGAGTGAGCAGCCATTGGTGTTAGGATTACAGGTGACATAGGTAATCTATTCATGGTATGGTGGGACAATTAACTTAAACTTAAACTTAAAGAACAATTAGAAGACAGCAACCTCTTAATCCTGATAATGTACTTCCGCTACGTTGATGATATAAACATGGTAGTACAAACACCCCCACTAGAGGACAGTCAGGAATTAGAAAAAAACACAATGGAAAGCATCCAGCAAATAGCTAACTCCATCCATCAGAGTATTAGTGTTACTATAGACTACCCAAGCAAACACCTCAACCATCGATTACCTGTAATAGACGCAGAGCTCTGGTTAGAAACCATTAATTATAAAAAAAACAAATCCTCCGTTCTCATTATGCCAAACCCATGACTTCCAAATATCTGATCCACCGAAATTCAGCTGTTTCGGATCACACCAAAATCAACATACTGATTGCGGATTTGGTACGGGTGATGAGAAACGTGGTATGATAGCAATAAATACCAGAGTGTAATGTTCATCAATACAACCGCTAGAGTAGCTTACGAATTTAGAAGGGCCTTAGATAAACATAAACTTAGTATTAAGATAGTAGAAAGACCAGGTACCTCCATAAAAACAATTATTAGCAATACATACCCTTTTCAAAGACCTCCCTGTATAGATAAGAAATGCATAATCTGTAAACTAAGCCCCCATATTAACTGTAAAACTAGAAATGTAGTATATAGCATAAGATGTACTGAAGGATAATGTAAGTATAAGAATATAGTGTACATAGGTGAGACAGCTCGTATTATAGGAGAACGGTTAAATGAACACTGGCGAGAACTTCTAGGTAAAACAGAATCATCAATACTCCACCAACATGCTAAAATAGAACATAAGGACAAATTAGAGAACATAGAAATAAAAATAGAATCTACACACAGAAAATACACAATGTTTAGACAAATCACAGAGGCAATAAACATAAATGAACTCTAACCAAAATTAGATAGAAAACATGAATGGAATAGCAACATCACAACTTACAATTAAGGACAAAATCAAAACACACACACATATAGAACAAACCACCAGCCAGTAACATGTAAATAAACAAATAAATAAACAAATAAAAACACACACATACACCTGGATGTAAAACATGCGCAAACTAAGCACACAACACACACAAAAACAAGATTGCGTAGGACAGAACAAAGGAGAGGCTCAAAACAAAGAAAAGAATCCCCAGTCACTGAAGGGGTCACAGAATGTGTGACGAAAGAACTTTGACAATATATGAACAACAGTCCGGTTATGGAACCAACCGACCAACGGGAAATTTATAAATTCTTAAATTTATAAATTTAATTTATAATAAATTGGAGTGAAAGCAACTGGTGCGTGTGTTTCCTATTGTCAACATGACCCTCCCAAAGCATAACAATATATATATATATATATATATATTCCTCTCTGTGGATCGTATCGTGCTTTCCTCATCCATGTAGTCCCAATCGTATTCTTCAAATCTTAAATCCACCCTTGTGGAGGCCTTCCGAGTGGTGGTTTCCGCTTGCGCGGGTCCACCGATTATCGGTGAACCGGGCGACGTGTCCAGCCCATCTGAACTTGCTGCGCATATATTCCGTGTTGACGTCCATCCCGTCGGACTTCTGTGTGATGTCTTCGCTCCTTATGTGCTCTCTCAACCAGATTCCTAGCATTGATCTCTCTATGACTCTTTGAGCCGTTACCAGCCTCTGCTCTTCTCTCTTCGTTGTATCCCACGTTTCACTACCATATAATATTGGAGGTAAAACGGTGCTATTGAAGAGGTTGGCGCGGGTGGTTTTGTTCAAACTCCCCTTTAGCACATCCCTTATGCCGTTGAACGCCTTCCATCCGGCCCTTACTGTCCGCGAGATCTCCGTCTCAATGTCTCGGCGCAAGTTTAGTTCTTGTCCCAGGTAGACGTATTCCTCCACCTCCTCTATTTCATCACCGCCAACCATCATTCGACCTGTTGGTACGTTGTCGGACCGCATGAACTTCGTTTTCATGCGGTTCATCTTGAGGCCTACTGCAGAGCTTTTGGTGTCGAGCTCCGTCAGCATGGTGTGAAGCTGATCCGTGGTTTCAGCGATGTGTACGATGTCATCAGCGAAATGGAGGTGGGTAAGTATCTCGCCGTTGATGTTGACACAACCTTGCCAGTCAATGCCTCTGATGATCTGCTCCAGACACGCGGTGAAAAGCTTTGGAGAGATCGTATCTCCTTGCTTCAGAGAGGAATGGACGGCGTGCTGTGACCAGCGGCGCCGAATGGACGCCCAACAGACTGGTCGGTCAAGGTGACCAATGTGATATATATATATATATATAACAAAGGAAGTGTGGTAAGGAACCAGATGAACCATAACGCACTAGATTACTCAATACTTAGGGTAGTAGAGTGGGTAATAGGAAAATGTCGTCGGGTGTTAACACTTTCCTATATATATATATCACATTGATCACCTTGACCGACCAGTATGTTGGGCGTCCATTCGGCGTCGCTGGTCACATTTTCCTATATATATATATATATATATAGGAAAATGTTAACACCCGACGATATTTTCCTATTACCCACTCTACTACCCTAAGTATTGAGTAATCTAGTGCGTTGTATGTATATATATATATATATGTATGTATATATATATATATATATATATATATATATATATATATATATATATATATATATATATATATATATATATATATATATATATATATATATATATATATATACACATATATATATATATGTGTGTGTGTGTGTGTGTGTATGTGTGTGTATGTGTGTGTGTATATATATATATAAATAAAATGAAGAATTAGAAATAGAAGCCAGGACTATCCATCATCAGTCGTCTACTAACCATCATAGGTATTTCTTCGCATTAAAGACCAGATACCTCAGGCTAGCGCGATACTATAACTAGAATAAGTTATTGGGATAAAAGGAATTGGGTGGAGAAAGAGAGAGAAGTAAACAAACACGAATGGTGAGGCAACGTAAAGAGAGGAAAAAATTAGAAAATCAAGTCTATGATTCATTTGAACATAGGAACTTGCGATTATTGACGTGAACACCAAGACACAGCTAAACTGTGCGAAAGTGAGCGAGGAAAGAATTTCGTACGGTGTTGGACAATGGAGGAAGTGAGAGAGAGGGTGAGTAGCAGAGAGAGAGTGAGTGAAAATGTGAGGAAGAGGCTAGCCGAGAGAGGGTGACTAGCAGAGGGTGTGAATGAAAGTAAGAAGGAGGAGAGAGAAACGGGAAGGAGAAAGAGGATAGCAGTAAGGGGAGAAAAAGACAGGTCGAAGGGGAAAGCATATAGGAATGAAAAATGGCCTGCTGTGTTGTTGCATGTGATATATAAATAAAATGAAGAATTAGAAATAGAAGCCAGGACTATCCATCATTAGTGGTCTACTAGCCATCATAGGTATTTCTTCGCATTAAAGACCAGATACCCTTGGCTAACGTGATACAATATCTAAAATAAGTTATTGGGATAAAAAAAACTGGGTGAAGAAAGAGAGCAGGTAATATATATATACTTATGTATACGTACATATATATGTGTAAAAGGTAAACAGAAATAACAACACAATCGGTACAGTATATGGAAGATATATATTAGATTAACGCTTGATATAGCAGGGTGTGTGTATATATACATATATATAATATTATAATAACATATATGTGTTAAAATCGTAAGAGACCGGATCCGCTAGGGTGAAAAGAAAACTAACTATAGGCAATTGGGTTTGGTTGTCTCAATTTAAGAAAAAATCAAGAAAATAAATAGAAACTGGAATTGTGGTAACTACAAATCACCCAGACAACTTGGTGTTGTTTCGCAATGTTAATTGTGAATAGAATGACCAAGTCAAGCCCATCAGTGGGTGATGTATTAGTATCCTAGAAACTTTTAATATATTAAGAAACTGAATAGCGTGCTATATATAATAGCGCACATGGTATATTAAACCACTAAAAGTAGCAGCCAGGTGGTGTAAGTTTCTGAGACACACTAAGATACCATGTGCGCTATTATATATAGCACACTATTCAGTTTCTTAATATATTAAAAGTTTCTAGGATACTAATTCATCACCCACTGAAGGGCTTGACTTGGTAATTCCATTCACAATTAACATTGCGAAACAACACCAAGTTGTCTGGGTGATTTGTAGTTACCACAATTCCAGTTTCTATTTATTTTCTTGCTTTTTTCTTAAATTGAGGCAAGCAAACCCAATTGTCTATAGTTAGTATTCTTTTCACCTTAGCGAATCCGGTCTCTTACGATTTTAACACATATATGTATATATCTGTGTTCATTTTTCTTTTATATTCTATTATAATATACGGCTCGGAAATATCTCTTTCTTAGAGCTATTTTGTTGTAAGAGACTATTTTGAGTTCCTAACTCAATATATACCTTTGACACACACACGCATATATATATATATATATATATATATATCACTCACATACACCTTGTTATGACAATACTATATATCATTTCACCCCTTTTATTATTAATGTTTTTGATGTTCTCTTGAGAGAATCGTTTTTGCTGAAAATATCGATTAATGTACACCATTTTTACCAGTATCACAAAAATACAGGTCCACCCACACACACACACACATGCACACACACACATACACACATACACACACACACACACATATATATATATATACACACACACACATCACATACACACGCGTACACTAACATACAGAGAGACATACACAGACACACAGACACACACACACACACACACACTTCTCCGTATGAGACAAGAGCTGAAAAATATCTTTCAACATGTTAAAATATCCCCCACACACGTACAGACACATTCCTACTGACCGAGCCTTCTACTACGAATTACTGTGCTACACACACACACACACACACACACACGCACACACACACACACACATACACACACACACACACACACACACTCATATTTGTCTTAATAGGCACCTGAAATGTTGACCTTTCAACATGACTGCAAATCACACACACATCCCTACTGACCATTATCACAACAATGAACCTCTTTACTACACACACACGCACACATATTTGTCTTAAAAGACTTATTTTTCAGTGACTTCTCAATCAGACGAAATAGGACACTCTTCGACAAACCTACATTTGGCGCAAAATCAATTTTTAACATTCACGTGATCTCTACCGACCAATCAAAATTGTTTTGACCACAAGAATTTTTGCAACACGAATTGGCGCGAAACTT
>OZ024742.1:76393384-76560884 GCA_964016885.1 Eledone cirrhosa | reverse complement strand
AATACTGAGAGTGAAGAAAAGCAAATAAGTGTAAAGAAAAAAGTAAAGTAAATTAAATTCTACGACCTAGGTGTCAGGCTATTGTTAGGCGAGAATAAAATAAAGAAAGAAAGAAAGAAGTAAATAAATAAATAAATAAATAAATAAGGAAATAAGTAAAAGAACTAGGTGGGACGAATTAGGCAAGGACCCTTTTAAGAGGTATAAGTACGTAAATGATACGGTGACTGGTCAACAAAAGGGGCCAAAATACTAAAGAGACTACCACGAAATAAACAATAAAGGTTTCCATCCCGGGCCAGCAACGACCCAGTGCAGCAAAGTGAACTTGTACGACATAATAATTCTGAGTCCCGAGAAAAATATATACTAATGCTAACTCTAAAAGATCTAAAACAAGCTACATGAAAGTTCGTACGAAATAAAGGTAGAATACGGAGAAATAAATTCAGAATCCACCCCGCCCAGAAGAAAAGCGAAGCAAGAAATACTGAAACGAAAAAATAAGGCATAAGTGCCACTAAGAAATATAGAGGGCACAGAGAATAGTGGGAGCGGTCGGAAAAAGGGGGCAAGTATCCGGGGTCTAAGCCAACTGCTATAAAGGGCGGAGTCCGCCAAATCTATCAAAGACTAGGGGAGGGGGGAGTGGGGGTACTAAGGCTACATGGGGCCAAAGGGCAGCCTCGGGTGGGCGAGAAAAGACGCCCACAAAGGAGAAGAGCTGGGGTAGAAGGACAAAGGAGAGACGGGGAAGGAAATAAAGGAAGCGATAAAAGAATACAAAGAAGATCTTACGTCTTCCTTGGCAAGCAGGGGTTACCCATTGCAAAATCGGCAACTGGGGTGTTATAGCCCTAGTCTACCCCCCCCCCCCCCGGGTCATTATGGGGTTTGAGGGCGAGGTAAGTCCTACGCAATCTATGTTTACATGCAGTAACCAGTTCATCTTTCTTGTTTAGGAGTTGGTCCGTCGAAAACAGCATTTGTAAAGTTTCCTCCGAGCATAAATTGCACGGACGGCGTCCTCCCGTGTAAGAATTGGCTCTGGACAGTAATCTCCAAGTGAGATCATAGGTGATGTTGTTGTCCTTGAGGTCCCATATGTGGCCCGAAAGTGTAGTGGCGTGACGACGGGCCGGGTTTCGGAAGGTATGTCTATGTTGGTATAGCCGGGTCTTGAAGTCACATGCGGTAAGTCCTATATAGGCTTTGTTGGAGGTATCCGTCCTCACGTTGCACTGGTAGATCACATTACGGTCTCTGCATCTATTGTCGAGTGGGCAAATAGATCTATCCGGGCAGTTACACCTCCTGGTCGGTTCTCCACTGCTATTTAGGTTATTTCTGCCATCGGGGTTGAGTTTTTTGTTGTTAGAGGAGACGATGTTTTGTGCGAAGTTTGGTGTAGTGCTGTAAGAGAGTTTGATGGTATTTTTGTTAATTATGTTGTGGTAGCGGTGTTGTAATGGGAAGTGTTTTTCAATGAGCCTAAAGAATAGTTTCCCGATGGGAGTAGTCACCTCTGCGTTGTGGGGAGGATTGAACCATGTTACATTGCGTGAGCGGCGGTGTCTCCTGCTGGTTCCGCTAATGGGATCTGGACAGTAGGATATTTCCTCCCGGAAACCACTCCGCTTGAGGGCCTGGTTGTAATAAGGCGCATGTTCATCGAATATCCGCTCATTAGCTGACAAACGGGATATGCGGAGGGAGATGTTTTTGACCAGGTTGTTTGTGATGTTCCTAGGATGGTTTGATCGGCGGTGGATGTAGTGCAGATTGTCATTAGGTTTCCTGTATGGGTAGTACAGGTCGTTTTCGAGGTCGAGGGTTACGTCCAGGAAGTTTACTCGGGTCAGGGACGTTTGTAGGGTTATTTTAAATCCCCAGTCGCGGAAGAATCTGATTAATTGTTTCCGGACCCGATCTGTACTACTGGGGTTGTACCCTTAAAGGGTACAACCCCAGTAGTACAGATCGGGTCCGGAAACAATTAATCAGATTCTTCCGCGACTGGGGATTTAAAATAACCCTACAAACGTCCCTGACCCGAGTAAACTTCCTGGACGTAACCCTCGACCTCGAAAACGACCTGTACTACCCATACAGGAAACCTAATGACAATCTGCACTACATCCACCGCCGATCAAACCATCCTAGGAACATCACAAACAACCTGGTCAAAAACATCTCCCTCCGCATATCCCGTTTGTCAGCTAATGAGCGGATATTCGATGAACATGCGCCTTATTACAACCAGGCCCTCAAGCGGAGTGGTTTCCGGGAGGAAATATCCTACTGTCCAGATCCCATTAGCGGAACCAGCAGGAGACACCGCCGCTCACGCAATGTAACATGGTTCAATCCTCCCCACAACGCAGAGGTGACTACTCCCATCGGGAAACTATTCTTTAGGCTCATTGAAAAACACTTCCCATTACAACACCGCTACCACAACATAATTAACAAAAATACCATCAAACTCTCTTACAGCACTACACCAAACTTCGCACAAAACATCGTCTCCTCTAACAACAAAAAACTCAACCCCGATGGCAGAAATAACCTAAATAGCAGTGGAGAACCGACCAGGAGGTGTAACTGCCCGGATAGATCTATTTGCCCACTCGACAATAGATGCAGAGACCGTAATGTGATCTACCAGTGCAACGTGAGGACGGATACCTCCAACAAAGCCTATATAGGACTTACCGCATGTGACTTCAAGACCCGGCTATACCAACATAGACATACCTTCCGAAACCCGGCCCGGCGTCACGCCACTACACTTTCGGGCCACATATGGGACCTCAAGGACAACAACATCACCTATGATCTCACTTGGAGATTACTGTCCAGAGCCAATTCTTACACGGGAGGACGCCGTCCGTGCAATTTATGCTCGGAGGAAACTTTACAAATGCTGTTTTCGACGGACCAACTCCTAAACAAGAAAGATGAACTGGTTACTGCATGTAAACATAGATTGCGTAGGACTTACCTCGCCCTCAAACCCCATAATGACCCGGGGGGGGGGGTAGACTAGGGCTATAACACGACAGTTGCCGATTTTGCAATGGGTAACCCCTGCTTGCCAAGGAAGACGTAAGATCTTCTTTGTATTCTTTTATCGCTTCCTTTATTTCCTTCCCCCTCTCTCCTTTGTCCTTCTACCCCAGCTCTTCTCCTTTGTGGGCGTCTTTTCTCGCCCACCCGAGGCTGCCCTTTGGCCCCATGTAGCCTTAGTACCCCCACTCCCCCCTCCCCTAGTCTTTGATAGATTTGGCGGACTCCGCCCTTTATAGCAGTTGGCTTAGACCCCGGATACTTGCCCCCTTTTTCCGACCGCTCCCACTATTCTCTGTGCCCTCTATATTTCTTAGTGGCACTTATGCCTTATTTTTTCGTTTCAGTATTTCTTGCTTCGCTTTTCTTCTGAGCGGGGTGGATTCTGAATTTATTTCTCCGTATTCTACCTTTATTTCGTACGAACTTTCATGTAGCTTGTTTTAGATCTTTTAGAGTTAGCATTAGTATATATTTTTCTCGGGACTCAGAATTATTATGTCGTACAAGTTCACTTTGCTGCACTGGGTCGTTGCTGGCCCGGGATGGAAACCTTTATTGTTTATTTCGTGGTAGTCTCTTTAGTATTTTGGCCCCTTTTGTTGACCAGTCACCGTATCATTTACGTACTTATACCTCTTAAAAGGGTCCTTGCCTAATTCGTCCCACCTAGTTCTTTTACTTATTTCCTTATTTATTTATTTATTTATTTATTTACTTCTTTCTTTCTTTCTTTATTTTATTCTCGCCTAACAATAGCCTGACACCTAGGTCGTAGAATTTAATTTACTTTACTTTTTTCTTTACACTTATTTGCTTTTCTTCACTCTCAGTATTTTTTCTTTCCTATTTCTACCCCCCATTGTTCTACCTACCGTTCCGACTTCCTCCCCCTCCCCCTCCCCTGTATCTTCTTTGACCTCATGCCCAGCTGTAGCTGGCACTACCAACGCTTGATTGGGTCTACTCCACCCCCTCCCCTCTTTCTCCTACTGGCAGGTTTAGCCACCATCTCCCCTACTAATTTGCAACCACAGAATTACTACTGATTTTTGACAATCACTTTGACCATATATGGAATTACCCCTTGAGAAGATCGGCTATTTAAATACCAGGATAAATGTTCATTTAGTCCAGAATTAGCCGTCGAAACGGCTTGAGCTCAGCTGTCGGGGTCTTACTGGTTCCTATATATATATATATATATATATATATATATGAATATATATATATATATGAATAATGGAGCTCAGCCATCGGGATCCCAAATTTTTCATATATATATATATCGGAAAAGAGGAGAACATCGACGGCTGATCTCCGGCCGTTTCGACAGCTAGATCCGAACAGTTGGGATCTAGTTGTCGAAACGGTCGGAGCTCGAAAGTCGGGGTCCTGACTCGTTTACTATTACCCACTCTACTACCCTAAGTATAGAGTTATGGTCCACCTGGTATCTTGCCACACCTTCTTTGTTATATATATATATATATATATATATATATATATATATATATATATATATATATATTCTTGCTAAAATGCGTGTTTGCAATCCGTAAAGAAATAGCTCTAAATATGTAATCATAAAGGGAAATATACAATATCGTACGAGATATAAGCCAACCTGGTGTCTACATCTAGCAATCAGAAAGTCAACGCCAACAATACTTCAGTAAACTACATTCTGAAAAAAAACAAAAACATATCTTAAGATAAATGCGTCGTTTGTACATATGCACATACAAATTTACTTAAACGTAAGAACGAACAAACAATTACACCCACGCGGTATATTTCTGTTCTAAGGGAGACGACTCTTGGCGGAACTATCTTTTGTTTTTCTTCTTGAATTGCCGAAGAAGAGTTTAATTATAGTCTTAATGATGAATGCTGCTACTGTGGGGATTCTCCATTATAATCATGAGATAATTGAATAAGTCTGTGAAACACCATTATTAGAATTTGCACCACTTAGCCATAATGGGGAACGTGTGGCACGATGTTGCAGTATCATACACCGCGTCAATAACCTCTTGTTATTGTAATTTCGTCGACCTATGATATATATATATATATAAATGGAAAAAATGAAATTTCATTTCTCACTCGTAATACAGATGATACCTAAATATAAGTATGTATACGTACATACATATGTATACAGACGTACAGTAGTATGTATATACATACATACATGCACACATATATATATGTACGTATGGGTTTACCGAACATTTATTATAATGCTCGGTTTGTTTGTAAACAAACAGCCCTAATTATTAGCCGTACAATGTTCGGGAACCAACGTTGCCATTTAGTTCAACACTGACAAAGGAACGATGTACTAGTTTCTAGCTCATTAGCTGTCATCAGTACTGTATACCTTCCTGTCAGTTGATTGCCATATATAAGAATGCAGGCAGTAAAAAGCAGTTAGAGTGTGCAGTACAGTACTCGATATTAGCTGTTGAAACGGTTGGAGCTTAGCCGTCGGAATCCCGAATTTTTCATATACATATATATTTACACACACACGCACACACACACACACAAAAACACAAACACACACACACACACATACAACACACACACGCACATACACACACACACACACACACACACACACATACACACACACACATATATATATATATATATATATATATATATATATATATTAAAATAACAGATTAAAGTTTAAGCAAAGAATCGCTGCTTTCACCCTTAATGGGATCTTCTGAAACTAACAAAGTCAATCTGTAAACGCAGAACTGGATATTTCAAAAAACGTTGCAACCGGAGGAAGACAGGAAGACGATACTTTGGTTCGTGGTAACGTTCTTAACTCTGTAGCGGAGATTCATTCGGTCTCCTAGTTAGAATTTTAGTCTACAACTTCTGCTATACCATTTACGTGGTTTTGTTCTCCACGCTCCACATATGACTTATTATCTTCGTTTTTTCGTTCATTGCCAGATAACGTCTCTATGCACCACCTAAGAGAATATTAGTCTGCGACCTCTTTTATACCATAAACGTGGTTTTGTCTTTGCGCGTAATTGTTTTTCACCGCTCCTATTAATGACGTATTATTCGTTTTTTCCCGTTCTTTGCCAGCGAACGTTTCCACGAACCAAAGTATCGTCTTCCTGTCTTCCTCCGGTTGCAACGTTTTTTGAAATATCCAGTTCTGCGTTTACAGATTGACTTTGTTAGTTTCAGAAGATCCCATTAAGGGTGAAAGCAGCGATTCTTTGCTTAAACTTTAATCTGTTATTTTAATAAATATTTGCTCTACGGTTCTTATATATTTGATATATATTTTCCTTATCGAGCCCTCTTTGGATTTAGTCTTCAATTTTATTATTATTACTATATATATATATATATATATATATATATATATGCATCGGTGGGCTCTACAATATCCTTGGGAACACGCACAATATTTCATTTAGGGTGAACATTGATGTATATAGTTTGGAGTACGGGCATCGCTATTCCATGGTGCTGAATCATGGACTCCGGAACGAACCACATCAATCAGGCTTCATATTTTTCACATTCGATGCATGCATAGTATCTTTGACATAAAACTAACCAATCACATTAGAAAGAGTGAGGATCTGACAAAATGCAAGATGTCGGGCATTGAAGCTAATCTCATGAAAGTTGAGGTGGACAGAGAATGTTTCTCGTATGAGCGATAGCAGACCTTTTCAGCAGCTGCTTATTGGTAAGTTTCTGTCAGGCAGGCCAATTAGAAGACTATACTTGCGCTTCAAAAACAAACTCCGGGACGCTCTGAAACGATGCAACACCCACTTCTATGCATGGGAGAAGAAAGCATCAGAACGCAAGAGCTGCAACAAGTCCTGCTTCTCTATTTAAAAGTTTAAGAGGGGCGGATTTGAGCACTAACCGAATCATGCAAATATCTGGGCGTGCTGGCAGTATGCTGTTCCTCAAAATGAAAACCTTACTCTCCACTCTGTTTTTATCGCACAGAATAAAGCGGGCCTTGCAGTCCATTCGAGGAAGCATGTGATAGGTGATCCTTAGGCTCTCGGTCAGAATGAATCTCTGACAGCTACAGGCCTCAACAGACATGAGTGTTCGTGGAATCTAGACGCACTAATTCTTTTTCCTCTTTAAAAAAAACAAGCCTTGCTGAATCCTCATTTATCGACAGCGATGAGAAAATCCATCATATATATATGATGGGCGGTGAATTAGCAGAATCGTTAGAACATCGGATAGAATAATATATGGTATTCGATTCGGCCCTCTGCTCTCTGAGTTCAAATCCCGCCGAGGTCAACTTTGCCTTTCATCCATCCGAGGTCGATAAATAAAATACCAGACTAAATTGTCCTCTATATCTCTTTCTCCTTTTAATCTCTCTCACTTTCTATATTTCTCTGGAAGAAATCTGTGTACTCAGGCCTGGAGAGGGATGGGCTGCACCAGGCTTGAAATGCCCAAGAAACGCCGAATGCCAATACGGAGCCCTTACGATTCTGTAAAATATTACGGGACCCTACCATACCATATATATATTACAAAATATGGAAGTTGTTTGTTGAGCGTGAGTATACATTGATTCCACCAGAACTGACAAGGGTCTACATTACTACTACTACTACTACAACTAGTACTACTACTACTACTACTACTACTACTACTACTACTACTACTACTACTACTACTACTACTACTACTACTACTACTACAGCTGTTCCTGCTCATGCTGCTGCTGTTTGTTTGATTAGTTACTTTAATCGAGTCGTATATCAACGACCTTCCTTTGATATCTAGTAGCGTGTCGGGCGGATTGTTTCTAACACAAGATAGATAAATCTGTGGTTTCCGAAGTATAGAATTAACAATTATTATTCACTGATGCAGTTATGTTATTTTATTTTCTATATCGTCGACATCAATAACAAAAGGACAATGTTATTCTAGAGGATGCTGTTTTGATGTTTGTTTCTATTACATTCGTTTTATCATTCTTATAATTAAGTCGTTAATTAAGTTGATTTTTTCATGTTACTGATTATTTTAGTATTATTGTCAATGCTATTAATATCTTTATGAAATACATCTTACGTTGTTTTTCTTGTATAGTGTTAAATTAATAGGACTATTCATGTATATATATATATATATATATATATACATAAAAATGTACACACATACACACACACAAACACATATATATATATATACAGATATTTTATATATAAACAACCACACACACACGCACACGCACATACATATATATATATGTATATATACATACATACACACACACACTCACACACAAACAGACACACACACACACACACACACACACATATATATATATATATATATATATATATATCGACGAATATGCTACAAATTACGGTAAAGACTCTGGAACCCTGAGAAAAAGCATTAAAAGTGGACAATCTTACCAACACAACATACGCTAGAACACGTGCCAACACAAACACTCACCTTACCGTGAATCAAAGAAGAACTACGGTAATAACTCTTCGCTTTTTCTACAAAAACACCCTATCGCACACAACATGAACAAAAAGCACAAACACGATAGATATTCCTTTGACCAGACCATGAGAAGTAGTAAAACCAGGAGATCATTCTCAAGATCTCAACAGAGACTACCAACAAGGAATGTGGAAACAAAACGTAGAATAACCAGATCAGTCTCAAGATCTCAACAGAGATTGCCCACAAGAAACTGGGCGAAAAAACGATCTAAACCTGAAAGCAAACCTTGGTCATTTCCCTAGATTGTTAAAAATAATGCTAACAGGAAAAATAATATACATAATACCAAAAATAGGACAAAATACATAACGAAAATAAATATAATATCACGACCAAAAGTTCATCAAGCGAACACCAACAGGAATATAAATCCTGAACAGAGAAAAATCCATTTTTTAACGTCAGGACAACAAAAACCGGTAAAAGAAAAACTCCAGGAGGAAACATACCCAAAACAACTGTACACGTAGATCCTAAAATAATTAATTTATCTAAAAGAGATCTTGATAATGATGAAATGCAAATTCTTTCAAAAGCACTGAAATTCACACCGACTCCAACAGTCAACTACCAAGAACTGAAGGAGGATACCCAAGAATTCTGTCGAAAATTACGTCTTGTAGAATTCTTCGCTGATAAAAGTAATGAGAGTGATGAATCACTAGTAAAGAATAAATCCAATTTCACTCCACGAAAAGTAAGAAATATTTATCTCGAACAATACATTGACATCCTGTCTAAATTTCCTCTTAGACGTAATACTAATGTTAGGCCAAACATTAACAAATCAGAAATGTCTGCACTTAAACGTATACAAAATGATAAAACAATAATAATTAAACAAGCAGATAAAGGGGGTGCAGTTGTTATAATGGATACTGAATACTACAAGGATTTGGTTGAGGAACAACTGAAAGACACAACATTCTATCATGAAATACCGTCAAATATAGACCACAACATCATGAAGAAGATCTACAACCTGGCTTCAAAATACCACAACTCACTTACTGATGAGGAAAGAGACTACATCACCAATTTTGAGCCAAAACCCAGCAACCTGTATGGTCTACCGAAAGTCCATAAGTCAAAAGAAATACAAATGGCAGTAAGAGAACAAAACAGTGAGTACATTAAATTACTATACCCAAAAGACTTAAAACTTACACCTATTATAGCTGGTCCAACATGCCCCACCCATCGTCTAAGCAATTTTGTTGACATTATTTTGAAACCACTATGTATTCACATACCATATTTCATCCGGGATGATATCGACTTCCTGTCTCATCTTCCCAACACCACGGAAAGGAATTAACTTCTACTCAGTTTTGATGTGGTAAGCCTTTACACCAAAATTACACATGATTTAGGAATAAAAGCGATTAAATACTGGTTGGAAAAACATAGAGAAGTGATTCCCATCAGATTCACAGCGCCATTTATATTAGACGCAGTTAAACTTATTCTGGAAAACAACACTTTCTTCTTCAATGGAAAGAATTACATCCAAATTAGAGGCACAGCGATGAGAACGAAGTTTGCTCCCGTTTACGCGAACTCTGTAATGGGATACTTAGAACAACAACTCTACCAGGAAATAGAGGAAAAATATAGTACTGACTTTAGAAAGTACATTGAAAAATCTTGGAAGAGATACCTTGACGACTGTTTCATCTGGACAGAATCTCTAGATACTCTGGATGAGTTCAATATCCTCCTGAATAACCTACACCCATCTCTCCAATTCACAAAAGAGATGAGTAGGACCAAATTACCATTCCTAGATATAATGATAATCAAAAACGACACCACCATTGCCACGGATATATATTATAAACACACAGACACCCATCAATATCTGAATTTTAATCGTGCCATCCACCTCATACAAAACGCAACATCCCATACTGCCTAGCCAGAAGAATTTGTACCATCGTAGAAGATACGAATACCAGGTACAAACGCCTAACAGAACTAAGAGAATTTTTGCTCAAACAAAAATACCCATCTCTACTTATAGAAAATGGCATACAGCGGGCTATAAATACACCTATACAACAACTTAGGACAACCCAAGGAAGAAGAAACCAAGAACTGGTCATACCATTTATAATGACACACAACCCATGTCACCAGAATATCTTCAACACTGCCAAAGCAAACCTACCGATTATTACTCAAAGTAATGAATTAAAAGGCTTAATCACAGATCGATCTTTGACTCTTAGTAAAAGATAGCGAAACAATTTGAAGCAATTACTAACAAAAGCAAAGTTTGACCTTAACAACAAAGACCAATCATTCACTGTATCTAAATGCAATGATAGTCGATGCGGCACATGTCAATCCATACACGCCGGTCAATATATGAAAACAAAAACTGGAAAAATATTCCCAAATGCAAATATGAACTGCAAAAGCAGAAATCTAATTTACTGCATTAAATGCCCGAATTGTGAAGAACTATATGTCGGTCAAACTGGAAATGCACTATCGGAACGTGCACGAGTACACCGACAGCAAATCAGAGACCCAAATGTCCGTCAGATACCCCTAAGTAACCATCTAGCGACATGTGGTCAGGGAATATTTATAATATTCCCATTCTACAAATTACACAGCCCATTTGAAATCAAGAGAAAAATCAAAGAAAAGAATGTTATTGATGAATTCAAACCCAAGCTAAATGAACAATAATAACGCTTAGGGGTATTACTTCTACTATGACTATGACTACGACCGTGTCGACTACGACCACTAACAACAACAACAACAACAACAATAATAATAATAATAATAATAAAAGTGATATTGATGGTGATGATTACTAGAAAATGCTATTTTCATCATTTCTAAAAATAGCAAAAGATTTGATGCTTTGGATATGATTAATTATTGGTCGTTAGACATGCTCAACCAGCCGTGACACTTAAACCAATCAGCTTTAGTAATTCAGTGAAGCTGCACATTGATTGGTCGAAATACAGTTTGCAAGATTTAGTATTCTGGAGCCACTTTTTCACTATATATAAGGTACAAAATTTACCCATCTCATTACAGTTGAAAATTGCAAACTTGACTGTCACCACATATTATGAACCTGAAGTTTGCGAAAGCATGAAAGTACTTGTTCAATTAACACTTAGAATATCATACTTTTTGATTATAATACCATTAAAAATGTTAAAGGATTGTAAATAAAACGAGTAAATCAGACAAAGTTGAAATTCCTCTTATTAATATAATCTTCTATACACAATCATACACACCCGTGTATATTTATCTCTCTCTCTCTCTATATATATATATATGTATATATATATATATATATATATATATATATATATATATATATATATATATATATATATATATAGTAATAATAATAAATTTGAAGACTAACATCTAAAGAGGGCTCGATGAGGATAAATATATATCAAATATATAAGAACCGTAGAGCAAATATTTATTAAAATAACAGATTAAAGTTTAAGCAAAGAATCGCTGCTTTCACCCTTAACGGGATCTTCTGAAACTTTTGATTTTCAGAAGATCCCGTTAGGGGTGAAAGTAGCGATTTTTGCTTAAACTTGAATCTGTTATTTTAATATATATATATATATATATATATATATATATATATATAACGAAGGAAATGTGGTAAGGAACCAGGTGGAGCATAACGCACCAAAGTACTCAATACTTGAGGTAGTAGAGTGGGTAATAGGAACCAGTAAGACCCCGAGTCCAGAATGAGCCGTCGAAACGGCTTGAGCTCAGCTGTCGGGGTCTTACTGGTTCCTATATATATATATATATATATATATATATATATATATATATATATATATATATATATATATATTTATATATAAGTAGAAGGGTTATCTAATTTTTTGGAAGTCCAACAATGTTTATAACTGATTTAGACCACTCAACAGTTTGCTGGAGTAAATATTCAATGATATTAAATAAATGGAAACTATATTTATAAAACCATATTTATTTTATTATATATATTTCAAGGGTACCAAGACACATTGATACGCTTTCATCAGGTAAAATACAAACTTTGTTTTATAAATAGGGTCATACCCATGAAAATCTTACCTTATCGCTTGGAAATTCACTGGATAATGGAAATATATTAGGCATTTTTCAAACTTATGTGTGAATATGCAAATGAATATGTAAATAATTGAAAAACAACCGTTTCAACGACTATAGAAAGAGTGAAGAGATAGGAGAGGATAAAATAGTGCTAGAGAGAGAGACAGAGAGAGAAGAAAGAAACAAGAGAGGATGAATAAAACTCATATAACGTTAATTTAAGGGAAATATATTCTAAATATATATCTTAATTGTAAGTGTATTTACAATTATTAGTTGTTTAAAATGTGCTTATAATATAATATTTTCTTCTGTTATAAGTAGATAAATAAATAAATAAATAAATAAATAAATAAATAAATAAATAGATGGGTATATAATGTTATAGATAATTGTTCTAATGAGTTATGAGGGATATTTGTTGTGTATTTAATGTAAATTAATATTAAGTTGAATTAAATTAAAATGGGAATATACGGAAAAAACTTCGGTTTAATCTATTTACTCCTTAGTGTGAGACTATTTAGTTAAAATAAGTATAGATGTTGAAAGATACATTTAGCCAGAATCAGTTATTGGTTATAAATCTATTGAAAAATATTGAAAAAATATTGATACAGTATTACAAAATATTAAACATTTGAGAAATTTTTTTTTAAATAATTTATAAGAGATAAGTAATTTTAAAGAAATAAAAATTAAAGAAATACAATAAAGAAATAAAAATTATTAAAATAAAAATTTAAATTAAAAAAAAATTACAATTATATACGTATATGTCTTATGAAATTTTAAGAAGTGGAATTATAGCAAATGTTATAGATATTATGATTTACAGATATCAATATATTAAAACCAAGTCGATGATATTGTTATGGAAATAAGTAGAACTATTATAAGTATAATTTATAAGTTATATATAGTTCTGAATGTTGAAATCAGGCGATGTCTACAAGAATTAAATAAATTCGTTCTTAGATTAATAGAGTTTTTACATTTAAGTATGAAAAATATTTCCTCAATACACAATTTGCAGAATCTAGATAAAACTGTGTTTCGGTACGCGGGTGCTTGTGAAACGATTCCCCAAGCTAATGAATAGTCCATATTCTTGCATTTTAAGTTCCATATCAGGTTTGAAAGATTCTTTATCAATTCTTCGGAAAGAGCATTTGTGATTATCCCAGCGACTTTTAAATTGTGTAGAAGTTGCACAGACATAGTTAAATATATTATCACTAGTTTTAAGTGTACATTTATAGACAATGTTTTTATCTAAATACTTATTTTGTAAAGGACAGTTTGATTTTCTACAGTTAGATTTGTTGTTGTTCGGAACGGTACTACTAAGTTGAATGTTGCTAGAGATAATACTGCTATTTTGGTTATTTTTGTTAGGGTTTAAATTTCTATTATTAATTCGATTTATATTTTGTGCTATGTTCATAGTAGTAGAGTAGGATAGTTTTATAGAATGTCTGTTAAAGATTAAGTGGTACATGTGGGATTTAGGAAAACATTTATCTAGTGCTTTAAAGAATAGCTTTGCTAAAGGTGTATTAACGCTTAAGGAGAATGGGGGTGAATACCAAATAATATTTCTAGTTCTAGTTTTTCTGTTAGTTTTAGAGTTTAAGTTAAATTTGTTATTATTATTATTATTACAATCAATAGTATGGTTATTTACCTTATTACTGTTGTCGATGTATTTAATCCTATTTATATACCCTGCTCTATTTAAAACTTCATTATAATATTCTGCTTTATCGTCAAAAATGTTTTTATTAGAGGAGATGCGTGAAATCCGTTGTTGGACAGAATTGACGATAGTGTTCTTGATAGATCTAGGATGATTAGAGTTAAAACATACATAGTTTAGATTCTCATTAATTTTATGGAATGGATAGTAGAGCCCTGTGTTAAGGTTTAATGTTGCGTCTAAAAAGTTAATTTTATAGTTATTCTCTATTTCTAACTCAAGGTTGTAGCTATTGAAGAATTGTATTATGGATTTTCTTTTTTATTAATTTCACAATTACTATGATTTTCAATTAAAAGCAGCATATCATCACGATATAAACCACCGGTCATCTCTGATATTTTTCTTTGCAGTGTATTATTAATAAATAGCCCCACAAGATCCGTTATTTGCGCCCAGTCAGATGACCCCATGGTGATATCAAAATAATTTTTTCTATAGGCTCTTGTCCAGAGATGATTGTTGAATTCAATTAAAGTTTTCCGTTCAGTTAAAATAATATACATTTCTTCGCTAGATAAATCTGTATGTTTAGATGCATAGATAAGAGCTTTATTAAGTAAACTAGGAGTAATAGAGGAGTAGTAGTTTGCAATATGCATTTGTATGAATTTTTTGTTATGTTTAAATGTTATGTTATTGAACCAATCTATAACCTCGTTCGTACTGTTCCATAGTTTTAGGTAAGATATTTCTTTAAGTTGCGGTATGATTCTATCTAATATATGTTTACTAACTATGCCTAAGTCTGATTTAGATGGTGCTATACGTCTGACTGGTAGTTCTATTTCAAAGTTTCTTTTGTGGTCTTTCTGGTTAATTTTCGGTCTTCTAGGTATAAAGGGTTCGGTCCTATTTTCGATGCCTAATTTATGAATTATTTCAGAAGCTTCTGTATTTACCATTTCAAAATCTTCATTAGTTGTTATTTTGTAGTTTTTCCTCAGTTCTTTCAATATAAGGTTATTGTATTCGTCCTTTTGCATTCCGTATAGGTTGTTAGGTTTGTCAGATTTTACGAGGTTCTCCTCAGTTTTTTCAAGATTGTCTATATTATTAATTGTTTCTACTTTTGGCACAAGGCCAGCAATTACCCAGTGTATTACTGGTACTTTATTTTATAGACCCCATAAGGATGAAAGGCAAAGTTAACCTCGGCGGGATTTGAACTCAGAATGGCAAGGGCCGTAACTCTATGCGTCAAAGCATGGCGTCCGACCCTCTACCGATACTACCAATCCATATATTATTAATGAGGCCTTTAAGGTATTCCTGGCCTACAAATTGTTTTTTCTTGAATTTGATGTTTTGTATGATCGGATTTATTTTTTTTCATCTGATTTTCTATCGAAATGGAAGGTACGCCATCTAAGTTTTCATATGAAGCAGTCAGATTTCTCAATGAGTTGTTTAAGATAGTCCTTATTCTTAGGTAAAGGTACATCGTTAAGAGAAGAAGAAATCCTAAAGAATTCCATTATTTAGCAATCAGTTATAATTTAAAGTGCTCATCATTAAAGGAGATATTTGTAAGAAGAAGGGGTATTTAATTTGTTCGAAGTCCAACAAATATAAATGTTTATAACTGATTTAGAGCACTCAACAGTTTACTGGAGTAAATATTCAATGATATTAAATAAATGGAAACTATATTTATAAAACCATATTTATTTTATTATATATATTTCAAGGGTACCAAGACACATTGATACGCTTTCATCAGATGAAATACGAGTTTGTTTTATAAATAGAGACATACCCATGAAAATCATACCTTATCGGTTGGAAATTCACTGGATAGTGGAAATATATTACGGATTTTTCAAACTTATGTGTGAATATGCAAATGAATATGTAAATAATTTAAAAACAACCGTTTTTAATTATTGTTGTGCTGCTCTCCACTAACAACGATGTTACCTCATTACAAGTAGGTGCATTATACCGGCCCGCATACTCCCCAGATGGTCTCTCATCAGCGTAAATGACGATATGGTAATTTGGCGAAGGTGCTTGTTCTAAAGCATACTTGAAGCTTTGAATGTAGCTATTGTTGTAGTGAAGCATGTCTTGGGGGTCAATCAAGAGTTCCAGTTTAGTGTCTGAAGTCTACGATTGCCGTCGATCTGCTTGCTGATGACAGTTAACAATAAAGTAAACTTGTAAAAATTGTGGCTCTTCAGTAAGCAACTGTTGCAGTGATGCAATGAGATGATACACCTGGCCCTGTACTTTGAAAGTCAGCATACATCCATCTTCCTTCAGACGTTTTGCACCGAAAGAGGTCATTTGAAACGCAATGTTGTACTGTCGGATATGCTTGAGAAAATCACGTGATTGCGAAATATTTACCTGTTAGAAACATCTGGAGAGGTTGTGGTGGTTCCCTAAGCGTGGGCAAATTAACTTTACCATTGGAGCATCACATTCCAGCCGATTTTTCCGCCCAATTTTTAGCTTTACAATGTTGGCAAGTATTTGATACGGCATATATTTGAATATCAGGATGGATTTGAAAGTTTACATTAGGGTCATAATTAACTGCCTTAAGGTACCATCGTGAGCGTGATACCTTTGAAATACACCGCGATAAAGCTCTATGTTGAGCGTTACCCTCCAGCCGAATAGCTCGACTTGTTCCAGTCTCTACAGCTCGTGCCGTAGCAGTAGCTGAATCATTTCTCAATTGGCGACTTTGACGTTATGCTCAGTCTCAATTGCTCTTGCTGCAGAATTAGCTGAAGCATTACGTGCACGGCATGTTTCATATTTGTGTACTGTCTCTGCAAATCTTGCTGTAGCAGTAGCTGTAGCATCCATAACAAGGCATGTTTCACGTTGCACTGTAGTCTCTGCAGCTCGTGCTGCAGCAGTTGCTTTAGCATTATTGGTTCCCCGCACTAACCGACGCTCAGCGGCGGACAAATATGTTGCAATGACTGTATTCACCGCATTTTGTGATTGTCTATTTTCGGTTATCGGCGGAGCGTCATTTACACGCATTGGTTTCTTCGACTGAGAGGTCAAAGTCCGAGAGCCAATATGTGCATACTTTCTTTTATATTTGGTGAAAAATTGTAAAGTTAAAATGTATGAATTGAAGCGTTACAGTAGAATTTAAAATATACTGGCAAAACATAAAAATTCCTTTGAATAACTCCATCCTCTTCAGTATGTTCCTTCATTGTCAATAAAGTTTGATGTGTACGAATACAGCTGGAAGCATAGATAATGCTTGCCTCAAATGTGGACGAAATAACGTTAAAAATGTAAAAGTTGTAGGTCCCAATGGTTTGAAAGGAAATTCCCATAAGGATTGTTCTAAAAATAAACAAACCATCATCAAAATCTTGTCAATTCGAGACTGCTGCCAGATTAGGCCGTTACCGCGAAAATTAACACTTAATATAATGAAACAAATTAAAACAACAAGTATTTTTTTAACTTTGAATGTGCAACAAATTTTGTTTTGTATCAACATGGCTTATGAAAGTAGCGATACCGACTTTGAAGGTTTTACACACGACGACATTCAGTATAAACAAGAAACAAACGATAATATTAGTGATTTGCCTTCAAATGAATCTGATATTTATATTTCTGAAATTTCGTCCGACGATGATTGTTGTTTTGAAAGTGAAAACGATGGTTTCCATATCTCCCCTCTCTCACTCTCTTTATAAGGATTGTCAATAAAGTTTGTTATCTCCCTTACATCATGCACTTTATAAAAAATAATTTTGCTATCGATTTTGTATTTCTCAACGTGGGTCTATTTGAAAATGTTTGTGATGTGACAATCTCAGCGACAGGTGCAAGGTGCACAGAACATTTGGTCAATTTCGGTTGGGATTTGTAAAAGCCTTAGGTATCAACATTTGTACACAGACACACACCCATCCTCGCTTTTATATATATAGGTATATATGAAATATTGTTTCTACATTTGGCACAAGGCCACAATTACCAAATGCATTACTGGAACTTTATTTTATCGACCCAGTAAGGATGAAAGGCAAAGTTAACCTCGGTGGGATTTGAACTCATAATGGCAAGGGTTATAACTCTATGCGTCAAAGCATATCGTCTGAACCTCTACCGATACTGCCAATCCACCGCATTATATGAAATATTGTTTACTTCTATGTTTTACTGAAGGATGTTTCTTTTTCTGTTTAGAAAAACTTCCCGAAACAGAAATATCTTCATGGAAATGTACACGATATTAAAGATTGAAGAGGAGCCACCGCTATTAGAGTTGGGCATCGCAAACATGTTAATATTTTTGAATAAAGAAGGGTGTAGTATTTAGACGCAATACTACAGGAATGATTCAAGATGCGAACAAGTACTAGTGGGATAATTATTTTTGAAAATCATGTAACGACACGTAAGCGGTTGCATTCATACAAAACATAATTAAAATAACTTCGATACATATCCCCTTCGATACATATCCACTTAGAAACATATCCACTAAACCACATATATAGCTATACTATACGTGTGTTGCCATTGGCATTATTTCAGTTGGTTTATTATGTTTTGTTAATTATTCTATATTTCTAATGATAATTCTTCTAGTCATGGGAATCCTACACTTAGTTTCGTTCACATATCTTGTAGAGATATATTCTGCAAATATATGAGGGTGTCTGCAAATGTATGCCAAGATATGTTGGTGTTTGTAGATGTGCGTTTGTGAGTGATCGTGGATGGTTGGAACCCAATTGTATTACAAAGATCTATTTTGTCAAATGAGTGGACTGGAGAGGGGTATGTGTGTTTAACTTTTAACTGGTAGAATCTAAGATTTACAGACAATCATCTCATGGTGTGAGAGGAGAGTCTTTTCCCATTGCAGTATTTTGAATGGTGTTTCAGTGATGTTGACAATGATGTTTTCTCTCTTGGGGTAGTTTGAAAAAGCGGAAAATTTAAAAACTGTAATATGAAGGATAGTTGTTTTTGACCAGGTCATTTTGTGACAGGGGATACTGGTTTAGTTGCTGTTGTTTTCATAGCTGCTGCTGCTTCTGTACCTGTTGTCGTAGGTGGTGCTGGTGTTTTCGTTGAACAATATTTGAATAGAAGTACACATATACCCACACCCTACATACGTACGAACCTGCATACTCACACAGACGCAAAACTCCCGTATACACATAACCAAACCATATGTACCAGAATATATAAAAATTATACGCCATAACATATACAATCAAATATACGTACGAGAAAGTATACGTACCTTCACAAAACATACAGGTAATATACTTACCTATGCAAATAAGTAATGGTATAATCAAAATATATACTTAGCTACCACATCAAGACATAAAATATCCACGTATAGATCGTACTATCCGTTAGGGTATAACGTGGGGCTGTAATACAGGAAAGTTTTGTGCAATTTATGTTTACAAACCGAAATTGCCTCAGATATTATGTTTAAGACGTGGTCTGTGGCGTAGAGTATTTCCAGGGCCTCAGCGGCGCAGAAGTCACATGGTCTTTTGTTTCCGTTATACGATCTAGCCCTAGCTAGATCTCACAGTGTAACTTATATCTTTGGCACTGGGACGATGTTACTGATCCTCCACTGACATAGTTTTGGTGAGAAATACAGTGAATGAGGCAGAGGATTTGATGTAGGAGTTTGAGACTGTGTCGATCAGTGTGGAGCTGAGAATGAATGAGTCTAAAACAAAATATCTGGTAGAGAATGTTGATAATCCAGAGGGGAACACTAATGTGATTGGTTGAGGACTTCTTGTATTTGGGAGCAAAGATTGGGAATACGGAAGATGATGTGGTTGAGAGGAAGAGCAAGGGCTGGGCGGTCTGCAACACCTTGAGATCGGTGTGGAAGTCGGACCTTCGTAAAGACCTGAATATCCGCCTCCTCATTGCTGTAGTGGAATATGTGCTGCTGTACGGGTCTGAGACTTGGACACTGACCAAGAAACTCATTCAGATGGTGGATGGGTGCTACACGAGAATGCTGAGGATGGCTCTGAACATTAATCAGTATACACTGAGGATGGAAAACTCAGAGCTGTATGGGAGCCTCCCAAAAGTCAGCTCAGAAGTGTCACAGAGGAGACTGAGTTTAGCTGGACATGCTCACTGACATCCAGAGTTGACATTGCATTCAGTGCTCCTGTGGGAGCCCCTACATGGACACACTAGAAGAGCAAGACCAAGGTTAACGTATGTTGATGCCCTAAGGACAGACACTGGTCTGTTGGAGACACAGGACATGGCAGCAATAATGAGGAACAGATACCGCTGGTGAGAACTCGTCCATGGATCTCTGGAATTTTACCCGCCCCAAAATACATATACATTGATTGACACGTCAAAGATATATTTGCGCCGTCGTGTATTCCATATACTTATATATGTATATATCTATCTATATATATATGTGTGTGTGTGTGTGTGTGTGCGTGTGCGCACGTGTGTGTGTGTGTATATACATATATACATACGCATACACACACGCACGCACACACACACACACACACACACACACACACACACACACACACACACATATATATATATATATATATATATATATATGTACAAATATAAGCATATGGAATACACGACGGCGCAAATATATCTTTGACGTTTTAATCACGACTGACTTTGGTAAGTAAAAAATCAAACAAACGAGATGATAATTATAATTTCAGAAAAGAAGTCTCATTTTGCGGAAATATATAAAATGTTTTTAATGAGCATATTTCTCTTCGTCGTGGTATATATATTAGAATATACATACTTAATAACAACAGCTTCATCTTCAACTCTTTATTACAATTATTCTTATATACGCACAGACAGAAACACACAAACATATATATATATACGGGCGCACGAACGGTAGGACGTGTTTTTCTCTGCCTGCGGCATATTACAAAGTCGAATTTCATCTGAAGACACTGTTCTCATAACAACAACAATTGGACTGCATGGCAGAATTGTTGAAATAATTATTATGAATAAACGATTCATGTAACATCAGCATCTTTTTTAATGCTATTCACACACACACACACACACACACACACATATATATATATATAAAAGAAATAAGATTTCGCTTCAAGCTATACACATATATATATATATATATATATATATATATATATATATATATATATATATATATATATATATATATATATTACGTGTATGTGTTTGTTCCGCACGATTTTTGATGTGAAATAGTTTGTTGAAACTGACATTACTGCCGATAATTCTGCCAGATTGTCAATAGCCAGATTATATCCAAGTAATGCAACCCCACAAGAAAGTGCACGGCTAATAAATTCCAAACCACGAATAATGAATTATATCGTTTTATGGCTTCCGCAAAGATCATAAAATAACCACCGAACCTCTGGCAAGAACACAAACAAACATGTCTGAAGAGCGAACATCGCCTGCAACTACATGATCTCCTATATCTTCTCAAAGGTCATACGCCCCATCATTAAGAGATCTCCAGATTTGTGTGAGTGAACATGGGGCTCTCCTCAGCAAAATGATCAAGTGCAACGAAACCCACCACCCGAAAAACTATATCATAAGCCGTATGGATGTAGTATACCTATACCCACCTATCGACGTCGATTTTTGTATGGATAAATACGAAGAAAGAAGCAACGAGAGCGACGTGGTATATCAAGGAGTTGACCCTGAGGAACTGGGTCCCCTTCTTCCACTTATATGTGACAAAGAATATCTAGATGAATAAAACCATAACTGTTCCTGGTCCATTAGACCTGTAAGAGTCAGAACTCCTACCTCAATAGCCAAAATGACCCCTATTGAAAGACGGAGTGTGTGGACCAGATCCATACTGACCTCCAAATACCACGACCATATGAGAATCATGATTGCACATGCAGTGGAAGGGAATATTAAAACTAACGTAAAAGTCCATATATTTAATTTCAATAATAAAATATACGTCCAAGAGGAAGGAGAGGTATTGGTGGAGGCCTCGCTGCTGATGTAGCCAATCAGTTTATGGTATGGCTGAGTGTTCCCTGTTTCAAGTGCTAGTCCCTGACTGATTGCCGAAGGCCTTGGCGATTAACTTGGGATGTGGTCCAAATAAGGGCATGCGTTGTTTATCCAATTGTAAAATCTCTTCACATAAGTATTTCTTGTGTTGATTTTTTTCTTTTATTTTTTGATTGGTTGTGTGTGTAGATACCTTGCTTGCTGAGTGGTTATATGTGTTTGCCTCTATGTGCGCATGTGAGAGTATCTGCTGGATCAACTTGAGATAGAATAATCGGGGAAGGATGTCGAATTATATTTATCGAGAAAATACATTAGGTTGTGTGTGTTTATATCTGCAACCCGGAATGGTTATCGTAAACTTCAGACATGTCTATAGAACTGGTCTCAAACCTGACAGTAAACCACCCTAATCAAGGAATAGTGCAAGTTGACCGAATGGGAAATACTTCTGTCAGCAAACCTCACTAGCCTCCATAAATTCACACAGAACTAGTTCTCATTGAAGCATACACCTATAAACACGCACTAAGCAAGATATCTACATACTCAAACACTGCCTAACGAAAAAAGAAACACACTTATGTAAAAGGAGTTTAAACTTGTATTAAAAAACGTATGCTCCTATTGTGACAAACCACACTATCTGTTAACCGCTGTTGAAATAATTGTACGGTTCACCTTTCGCGGTTTCGTCAATATTTATATATATATATATATATATATATATATATATATATATATATATATATATATATATATATATATATATATATATATATATAAAAGTATATATATATATATATATATATATATATATATATATGCAGAGGTTATATTTAATTTGTTGGAATTCAACAAGCTTTAAAATGTTTATAACTGATATAAAGCACTCAACAATTTAGTGGAGTAAATACACAATATATTAATAAATGGAAACTGTATTTATAGAACCATATTTATTTTATTATATATATTTCAAGGACAATTAAGGCAAATTATGGTGCGCTTTCATCAGATAAAATACAGATTTGTTTTATAAATAAATATTGACATTCCCGGAAAAAAGACAACCTTAACGGGTGGAGTTTCCTGGATAGTGGAGATAATATTTTATTGAGGGTAATACAAATTTATGAGTGAGTATGCAAATGAGTGTCGGAGAAGTTGAAAAGATAACGGTTTATTTAAATAAAACTGTTGGAACAAGAGGATATGTAAGGGAGAGAGAAAAGAAAAAGAAAAAGAAAAGGAAGGAGAAAGATAGAAGAGGAAAGAATAAAACGATTATACATAGTGATTATGAAGATAGTCAAGAGTGAACGAAGAAATAAATATTAATGGAAGAATCTAAGTGAAAGAAGAAGTGAAAGAAGAAATAAGATTAACGTGGAAGAATAATATTTAGAATGTATGGTTCATTACTTTGGGATTATAATATGTATAATGATAAGTTGAACAAATTAAAATTAAAAATTAAAAATCCAAATTAAAGATTAAAATTTACCTTAATATTAAAAATGTAATTTAATATTAATATTAAAAATTAAAAATTAAAATTAAAACATAAGTATTTATATTATATTAGAATGTATTCGTTTAGATGTGTATGTTATGGATTATAAATTATTTAAATAAATATATCTTAATTTACATTAAAGAAAATCTAGCATAGTTTATTTGATTGAAGTAAGTTTGGCAAAATTATATTTATTAATAGTTGTAAGTCAAAACATAAACTTCCAAACAATAAATTCAGTGAATTTGATACTGCTAATTATTACTCATCTATCACTCCTAATTTACTTAATAAAGCCCTTACATATGCATTTAAATATATTGATTTATCTAGCAATTAAATGCACATCATCTCAACTGCACGTAAAACATTAATTAAATTTAGCATCCACCTTTGGACTAGAGCAGATAGGGACAACAATTTCGATATCACTATGGGATCATCGAACTCGGCGCAATTAACGGATCTTGTGGAGCTTTTTATTAACAATACTTTACATAGGAAAATACTAGAGATAATCGGTGATTTATATTGTGACGATATGCTATTGCTTATTGAAAATAATAATAATTGTGAAATAAATAGGAAAAGAAAAGAAATTATACAATTTCTTAATAGCGTTAATCTTAAAGTAGAAGTAGAGAATAATTATAAAATAGTTAATTTTTTAGATGTAACTTTAAACCTTAATACTGGCCTTTATTATCCATTTCATAAAATCAATGAGAATTTAAACTATGTTAACTTTAATTCCAATCACCCCAGATCCGTTAAAAACACTATCGTAAATTCTGTGCAGCAACGTATTTCTTGAATATTTGAAGATAAGGCACAATATTATAACGAAGCGTTAAGTAGAGCAGGCTATAGTAATGACATTAAATACATTGATAATAAGGATGTGCCAATTAACCATAACTATAAATATAAATATAATAGGAAACCTTGCACTAACTCGAACATCAAAAGAAGAAATCGAACTAGAAATATATTATGGTTCGCTTCTCCTTTCTAATTAAGTATTAAAACTCCAATAGCTAAACTATTTTTTAAAGCTCTTGATAAGTGTTTTCCTAAGACACACAGATATTACCCAATCTTTAATAGATATACTATTAAACTCTCATATTCCACCACGATGAATTTAGCGCAGAATATTAATATAATTAATAACAGAATCTTAAAACCTAACCAGAATAACATTAATACCTCCAGCAATATCCATTATAATGTTACGGCTCCCAATAATATAAATTCTGATAAATGTAATTGTCGAAATAAATCTAACTGTCCTCTAAATACTAACTGTTTAGTTAAAAATATAGTATACAATTGTAATTTCAAAACCAATGAAAATTCCTTTTTCTATATCGGCTCTACTTACACAGACTTCAAATCTCGTTTCAATAACGATAAATCTTCCTTTACGAATATTGGTAAAAAATCTTCAACTTCTATATACAACTTATTATGGAACTTAAAATCCAAGAATATTAACTATTCTTTATCTTGGGAAATTATCTCCAAAGCTCCTTCATATACAGCACTATCCAAAAATTGCTCCCTTTGCGTTGAAGAAATATTCTGTATACTAAAGACTAAGAACTCTATTAATTTGTGTAATAATTTATTTAGTTCTTGTAAACATCGTTTAAACTCAACTTTTAGATATATATATAAAATGTAATATATTGTTAATCTCCTTTACATAATGTTTTCTATATCCAACCACCTACAACTTCATCCTTCAGATTATATCTATATATGATTCATATATATTTAATTTACTTTCTATTATCTCTACTTCATAAATACACTTTATATTATTACACTTATCAATTGATTATAACCTTTTTATATGACTATTTGAAATTCTTTTAAGAACAATTTTCCCTGAAGGACTTTCTGAAAGTTTTAGAAAATTCTTTAAAAGTTCTTTTGAAAGATATGGAAAAACCATTATTTTCATATCTGCCAATATTTTATATCTTCAAACATTTTTAATATGTATCCAAATATTTATATATATGTGGAATAACATGATTGTTATATATATGTGGAATAACCTATGGTTTATGTTTTAATTATATTCTTAAGATAACATTTTTTAACTTTGTAACATGACTTCTCATAAAAATTTTTGAAATATTAAAAAAACATTTTTTTTTTAAAGAAAGTTTTTTGAAGGGTTTTTTTTATGTATCCATGGAGTCATTTGAGTTCTTAAAAAATCATTTCTAACTTCCTTTATATTTCCTTACTGTTTTTATAATATAATTAAGTAGTTATTCCTTTGTAAACTCTCGTAAATTTTCATAAATTTGGAATTATTTGGATGTTTATGTTTTGAATTAGAACTTTTAATAAATATAATTTTGCCAAACTTACTTTAATCAAATAAACTATACTAGATTTTCTCTAATGTAAAATAATATATATTTATTTAAATAGTTTATAATCCATAACATACACATATAAACGTAGGGCGGTAGATTAGCAGTATCGGTGGAGGATCGGACGCCATGCTTTCCAGCATAGTTACGTGCCTTTACGATCTGAGTTCAAATCCCGCCGAGGCTGACTTTGCCTTTCATCCTTACGGGGTCGATTAAATAAAGTACCAGTAATGCACTGGGTAATTGCTGGCCTTGTACCTAAAGTAGAAACAATTATTACTAATACAATATAATATAAATACTTCTATTTTAATTTTTTTTTATTTTTAATATTAATATTAAATTAAATTTTTAATATTAAGAAAAATTTTAATCTTTAATTTTGATATTTAATTTTTAATTTTAATTTTTTCAACTTATCATTATAAATATTATAATCACAACGTAATGATCCATACATTCTAAATATTATCCTTCCCCGTTAATATTATTTCTTCTTTCACATAGATATATTTACGCTCTATATTCTTCCATTAATATATATTTCTACGTTCACTCTTGACTATCTTCACTATCAATATGTATAATCGTTTTTTCTTTCCTCTTCTCTCTTTCTCCTTCCTTTTCTTTTTCTTTTTCTTTTCTCTCTCCATTACATATCCTCTTCTTCCAACAGTTTAATTTAAATAAACCGTTATCTTTTCAACTTTTCGGACACTCATTTGCATACTCACTCATAAATTTGTATTACCCCCAATAAAATAATATCTCCACTATCCAGGAAGCTCCAACCGTTAAGGTTGTCTTTTTTCCGGGAATGTCAATATTTATTTATAAAACAAATCTGCATTTTATCTGATGAAGGCACACCATAATTTGCCTTGGTTGCCCTTGAAATATATATGATAAAATAAATATGGTTTTATAAATATATTTTCCATTTATTAATATATTGTATATATATATATATATATATATATATATATATTAATTACGGAATAATCAAAACTATGTTCAAAACATTTTATTGCTGACAGTCTGTGATCTGTTAAACCGTTAGACAGAACACTCCAGAACAACTCGAACCCTTGATAAGATTTTAATAGGACCAACATACAATCCATAGTTGTAGCTACTAATAAATATTTACTAAAATATAACCAATGTAATGGAAAGCAAAACCTTAATATTAATACTCACAACACATGCACATTTGAAAATTACCGTAACAATTATCATATTGCATCCACCATAAACTTCATAGAAACTGATTTTCATACCCACGCATCTCTGTCTGCTTAATATACTTTTATACATGTATTGTATTATGGGATACCTTTGCCATACTGTGATATATATATGCTTAGTACCATTGCTTGTTTCTTACCTGGTTATTCTGTACATCTTTGCATATGTACCGTTAATGTACCGCTAATATTATCGTTTTACGACAAAGTTTCTTCTTTAATTACTCTATAATTGTTGTATTATTCTTTTATAATCTTATGAACACATCAGCTTCACTCTTTAAATATGACACTGTTAATGACAACACTAACATCTACACATCTTTACGATTGTTCTGTGGAATAGGAGGTTAATTATATGTCTAAATTTTGCTAGTGCTCCGATGAAATCGAAACGAATGTTTGAAAGAAACATGTTTTTAACATAGTTTTGATTATTCTGTAATTTATATTCCGGCTCTGTAAAATATCTGATGTATTTACATTGAGCTATTTTTCTTACTGATAATAAGGTAATGACGAATTACTGACCTTTCCGGTTTATAATTATATATAGTGTATATATAAAAATAAATATTATTATTGTTATTACTCTTTGAGTCTCAGTCATTGATGTTAGTTAACTGGAAAGTTTGTTGAGATGAATATCAAGCCACTACCTGCAGTCTCAGATATTCAGGACGTATCGGAGGGTTCTGCTGTTCCCAGCAAGCATGCCCTTTGAAGCGTTCCAAAAAGCGTGAAGGGGCCAATTTTCTTTAACCATCCCTGGAAACATTTTTGAGATAGTCCCTGGTGCGCCCATGACAATCGGGATCAGTTTGACTTCATGGCAGTTCCAAATCCTTTTCACCTCCCACTTTAGGTCCTGGTATCGGTTAATTTTCTCCCTCTCCTTCTCTTGCACTCTCGTGTCGAACGGGCAGGCCACATCCACAATCAGGCACGATCTTTTTTCTTTGTCCACAACCACCAGGTCAGGTCTATTGTGTTCCAGTTTTTTGTCCGTCTGTATCCTAAAATCCCACAGCACCTTCACCTGACTGTTCTCCATCACCGCCTCTGGCCTATGCTCATACCATTTCTCAGAATGTGGTAGATTGCTTACTTTGCACAGGTGCCAGTGGATCACCCTGCCCATCACATCGTGTCTCCAGCCCTTATAGTGGGTCTGGGCTAGGTGTTTACACTCGGACACAATGTGAGCCACAGTCTCCTCTCTCACTCCACAGATCCTGCACAGTGGGCTAGCCTCCTCCTTGTAGATATGGTGCTTCAACCACTTCGTTTTGAGGGCCTGCTCCTGCGCAGCCATTAGCATTCCTTCTGTAGCCTTTTTGAGGTCTCCTCTTCTCAACCAGTTCCATGTCTGTGGATCTCTAAATTCAGTTTTCTCAAAGAAGGTACTATGAAGGGATTTTCCCTTAAGGCTGCTCTTCCTCCTTGATGTTATTTCCTCCTTGGGTATCCCCTGGCCTACTGTCCCCTCCTTCAGTACAGCTCTGAGCATTGGCTCCTTACTATAGGTCACGTATTTGTATAGGTTGTTTTTCTCCATCTGAACACAGTCCTCTATGCTGATAAGACCTCTTCCACCCTCAGATCTCCTTAGGTAGAGTCTATCGACATCACTCCTGTTGTGGAACATGTTGTAGATAGTCAATAGCTTCCTAGTCTTCCTATCCATTTCTTTTTGTTCAGCAACATTCCATCTCAGAATTCCCGCACTGTACCTAATAATAGACACAGCTCGGGAATTTACTGCGCTTATGGCATTTCTGCTGTTCAGATGTGACTTCAATACGCTCCTTACTCTCCGAATGTATTCAGTTCTTAACAATTCCTTCATTTTTTTGTTCTTTATGCCATCAGCCTCCAGAACGCCCAAATACTTGTATCCTTCCTCAGAGTCAATTTCCTTTATCATCTCACCTGTTGGTATCTGGATCCCGTTACTTCTGCTCAACCTACCCCTCCTCATCACAATGACTCCACATTTACCAATACCAAACTGCATACATATATCACTGCTGAAAATACGGACAGTGTCAACAAGCACATCCAACTCCTTCTCACTTTTCCCGAAGAGCTTAAGATCGTCCATGAAGAGGAGGTGATTGATGGTAAGCTCTCCCCTTCCCAACTTGTATCCTGCTCTCACTTTTCGCAGCATAATGGTCAAGGGCATCAGGGCAAGGACAAACAACAGAGGGGACAGGCTATCTCCCTGGAAGATACCTCTCTTGATCTTCACGCTTCCCAAGGATACTCCAGTTGATGTCAACTCTGTCTCCCAGGACCCCATACTCCTGCCCAGCAACTGTCTGATGTTATCTGCCACCCTGAAGATCTCCAGGCTTTTGGTGATCCAGGAATGAGGCACCATGTCAAATGCCTTTCTGTAGTCTATCCATCCCATGGCAAGATCAGTGTGTCTCCTCCTGCAATTCCCCATTACCATCTTATCAATAAGCAACTGGTCCTTTGTACCACGTGACTTCTTTCGGCATCCTTTCTGTTCGTCCGGCAACAAGTTGTTTGTGTGGAGGTGATGGTAGATTTCCTCAGACACAATGCTCGTCAACAGTTTCCACATTACGGGCAGACATGTGATAGGTCTATAGTTGGTAACATCATTACCCTTGATTCGGTCTTTCATTATCAGAACTGTAGTACCTTTTGTCAACCACTCTGGCACCTCACCCGACACCAAGCAGTCATTGAACATGGCCGTCAGCTTCGGGTGGAGGGATGTTAAATGTTTAATCCAATACCCCTGCACACCATCTGGGCCTGGTGATTTCCAGTTGGTTAGTTTTTTGGCTTGCCCCTTAAGAGTTTCAACTGTGATACTCAAATCAGTCTGTTGCCGTGCCTGCTCACCGATCTCCCTCTGTACTGTCTCAATCCACCCTGCCTGGGCATTGTGTCTAACATCCTGCTCCCATATTCCTCTCCAGAATGTTTTAGCTTGTTCCGCCCCAGGGATCAAGCCGTTGCCTCTTTCTTTCCCCTCAAGCTGTCCAAACAGCCTCTTCTGGTTGTTGTCGAACATGCGGTTCTGTTTATACTGACTGACTCTGTTCTCGTATCGCCTGATTTTGGCACTCTTTGCTACAATGCGTTGCTTCAATTCCTCTATGATAATATTTAGCTTTTTACTCCTAGTTTTGTATTTTATTTCCAGTCTATTTTTAGTGCCTATGTTTTTTAGTGTCCCATTCAGTAGTGACTCAAGCTTTCCCATGTCATTTCTCATTTCCCCGATTTGCCCACTCAGTCGCTTCTTCCACCACGGCTCTGCTCTTTCTTGTCTGTTGTTTCCTCTCGCTTTTATACCAAGTAGTTTCCTCACCGTATTTGCTGTTGCTTTGAGGATATTGTTGCACTGGTGAAGACTCCTCGCCTCAAGGTATGGGATGACTTTGTTTACCTTAGCTGTTGTTTCTTTTAACTTTTTCCTGTCTACAAATCTTAGGTTCATAGGTCTCCCACTATCATTGTTCAACTCATCTACCACTAAATTTAGGATGTCAACCGAATCTTGTCCTAGCCCGTCAGCATTCATCTCCTCAGTGGCCGTATCTCTGTTCCAGGTATTATTTATCTCAGTATTCAGATCATTGTCTGCTTCGGGTGGTTCCTCCGTTCTCAGGACCTCCTCACCTTCATTTCCCGCCGGCTCGCTTGTCTGGCATACTACACCCGCCATCTCTAAGCCATTCTCTCTGCTCAGTTCCTCCAGTTCCAGCTCGCTTATCCACCCATTAGTTCTTATTACCCGAGCCTGCCCGGCCAATTTTTGTTCATCTAATTTAAATAAACCAATCTCGTTCCAGATGTTATGCATCCGTCTCCTGTAGCCCCTCTCCTTGGGGTTACTTTTCAGGTAGCATTGCATAACAGTTCTATTCAATTCTTTCGTCCAGTTGGTTCTGGCCCCTTTCCTTCTTCTTCTTCCTCCAACATCAGCAGTATTTGGTTGACAGTCAGGTTCCTGCTGCTGAGCCAGGGGGCACCTGTTGGGTGAGAGTCTGTCACATGACGTTCTAGTCTCCATTTCACCGTTATTCGAACTGTTTATGTTCGATATTTAAACACTCTTATCGAGGATTGGCGAATGTATGTTTACATAGCCATCTGTGGATCCGCCATCCCACTTGGCCCTTGTGTGGCATTATCACCACGCTGTATACGGACACACATAAACAAACAAACACACGGGCAGAAAGGGCCCCAAAAATGAATAAGCATAAGTTTAAGTTTCATTGTAATGTAGTATTCGAATGTCTGACTTAGTTTTTGTTTTTTAAGTTTTACTTTTTCCCCCCTCTTCTCTGTCCGTCCGCCTGCTTCTCTCTTCATTCTTATTTTCTTTACGTTTTTGGGGTTTCTTTTTTTGTTTTTGTTTTTCTCTGTTTTTCTCGTTTTTTACTGTTATTATTATTATTATTATTATTATTATTATTATTATTATTTTTATTATTGAATGCTATGGTTGACGGAGGCTCGGCTCTGTAAGGTATTGTAAATTTTGAACGCTATAACAATTGTAAATTGTTTAAAACTTTAACCAACTTGTAGACAAAAACACCCTCCTACTCGTGAGAGGGGTCTTTCTGCCCGTTATTTGGCCCTTCGAGGTTAAATAACTGCTTATTGGGGTTTTGTGCCCAATATTTATTTTAAACAAAAAAAACATGGCTACGAAAAAGAATGTTCATAGGTCACTCCCACTCATTCCGTCTTCTTCTTCCTCAATCGTCACTACCGCAGAGAGAAGATTGTCTCTCTCTCTCCCTTCTTTAAATGTGTCTCTCTCCCTCCCTTCTCTTTCGCAAGCAACGACAGAAAAGAAAAGTCTCGTGCAAAGCGTGCAAGATTTCTCCACGACGACGACGACAACGACGAAACAGGTGTGCGGGAAATACGAAAATCCATTTCATTCGTCTGACGTCAGGAATAATAGCAGTAGCAGCCGTAATAACAACAGCAACGGTGACAATGAAAACAACAGTAGCAGCCACAACAGCACCAGCAGCAGCATAAACAACAACAGCATTAGCAGCAGCAACAACAACAACAACCACAGCAACAGCGGCGGCGGCAGTAGTCGTAGTACCTGCAGCAACAACAAAAGTAACAGCAGCTCTGACGACAACAACAACAACAACAGCAGCAAAGAAAAACCAATCTCGTTTGCAGGTATCGCGAAGAACCTGGAAACAATCCTCATAACAAATGAGGAATTAGAGGAAGCGAAGAAGATGGTGATTAATACTTAACACCGAGCAATCTGCAAGGCAGCGGAAACATTTTTCGAAACCCAACAGCACCGTACGGTCAGGTACCGTACAGTAAGTTGAACATCCCGTAGGGTTGAAAGAGCCACAGAGGCTCAAATACAAAAAGCCTTGGGGTCTGTGTGGCAGCGAAAAATGCACATCACCCGAGGCAAGAAATATGCCACCGTAGACGTACTTTTTGCCACACCCCAGGAAGCAAAGGCTCAATCCGTAGTGACCCTAAGGAATGAGGAAATGGTGTTGGTGCCCTCCTACTGCGGGCAAAAAAATTGTGAGGGTCAAACTGACCCACGTCCCGTACCCCCCCCCCCCCCCCGGATGGCCCCTTCTTGGCTGGCCGCGTCTGTCCTCGTCGGAATCGAGGACAAAACAACTGTACTGCAAGTACAGAAAAAAGTAAGAGAAGATTGGGTCGGCACCTCCATTGAGATGTTAATCCAAACCAACCAGGAGTGCATCGAAGCTATCCCGGATGTGATAGACTTCGATAACGGCTCTCAACTGCCCATAAGTGTTGAGGGCAAATGCCCGAAATGCTTTCGCTGTGGATCGAAGACTCACCTCAGGGGCTTCTGCAACGAGAAGACCCTGAGAAAGGAGAAAACCCCCTCCTTCCGAAACCGGCTCCACGGCTACCAGCAACAGGACAAGCGGCAACCAGGAACGATAGGTCCGTGGCACCCATACACACGCCACGGAAATCAAAAACAGCAGCAGCAGTGGAAGTATTAACAACACCAACAGCAATACCAAATGCAGTTGCAACAGAGACTCCAGTGCAAACATCACCAACAACAACAAGTGAAAGAGTGAAGCTGGTACCCCTCCCCGACCTCACAGAATCAGACATGGAGTGTAAGGTGGGAGAGGGATGGCAAAATGTCGTAAGAAGGCACAAACGCAGAAGCAGCGCATCGTCGCCTTTGAAACGGGATGAAAGAAATGAAAAAAGAGTAAAGTCTACTGCAAAGAGACTCACAGCAGCAACATCACCAACACCATTACCACCCACACTAGCACCCCCATCACCACCGGCGACAACCCCACCGCCAACAACACCTTCAACACCACCACCACCAGCACCAACATCGCAAACACAACAACAAAACACACGCACCCAGCAACAACGATAAGAAAATAGCAGAACCACACCCTAACCCCAGAAAAACAAATGCACGGCAATAAATACACACAAGAAACTAATGACTTACATAATTGAACACACAGACATTTCACAACACGACTACATAATACCAGCACCAATCAAAACGCCAACTAACATAAGGCTGCTGTAAATAGCACAGAAACAATACACAAACATTAAAACGAAATTCCCCAACGCAGTTGGTGATTTCAGAGACCTAGGAGGAACTATCAACCGAAGAGTATATTCGGACATACTCATAGAAGAGCCGACGACCAGCCGAAGGGACGATTCAACGGTCCCTTCACCAGACGATCAAGTGAAAAGGGATGTAAAAACCATCCCTCCTCCACGAAAAGTACGGTAAGTAGTCTTTCCCATCTTTTCCACTCTATTTTAAACATGACCTAACTCAGAATAGGCAGTATAAATGCGCGTGGCTTGGGGTCGTCATGGGAGCAGGGTCACCTGCTCAACGACCTCAGGTCACTAAACATAGATATAGTGGCCATCAGCGAGACCAGAATCTCCGAAGCACGGGCCTTCGCACCGATCTTCGGCGGCTACGATGTGTACGCATCTCCCAGCCGTCCTGGATCGGGGGGAGGAGTTGCTGTGCTTTTTCGGAGAGGTTTGGATCCTGCCATACGGGCCATCTTGCTAGACCCAGAGGGTAAGTTGGTGGCGCAGGACGTGACCAGCGGAGACGGGAAAGCTTTCAGGCTGGGCGGCCTGATTTCTTCCGGCGTCTGGAGACGTTTCTTGGAACGTCCCGCTCTTTAGTGTTAGTGGGCGACTGGAACGGGATCTTAGATGCACGCTGGGACTGTGTGGGATTAGCGGATAGGGGTGGAGGGTGCAAGAGCCTCACCAACCTGCTCAGGCGTTTTGAACTGTCTGACAGGTACCTATTGGATTTCCCGAATGTGCCAATGTGGACTTGGACAAATCGCATAGGGTCATCCAGATCATATCTAGATAGAGTATTTTGTAGGGAAATAAATAGGTCTAGCATAGGCTGTCCACAATTCAAGATAGTCAGCTACACGGACCACAAATTCGTGATCTGTGTGCTTGAATTAGATAGGCTTCATAGACGAGGACCCGGCTACTGGAAGCTAAACGCGTCCTTACCAGCGCGCAAGACCTACAGAGACCGGATTAGGGAACTAGTTAAGCGGGCGTTGACGGGGGCCATCGTCAACAACAAATGGTGGTTTGCTCTGAAAAGAGCGATTAGAATAGAATCGATTAGGTTTAGTAAGGCTTTAGCAATAGAGAAAAATAGAGCAGAGGGAGAACTAGTTAGAAAATTAGACGATGCGCATAGCAAAGGCATTGCGACCGACGTGCTTGCGGCGAAATAGGCCCTTGACCAATTCTTCAATGCAAAGCACGAAGGCTGCGTTGTCAGAGCAAGGGTGCGTGCTGTCAGACACGAGGGGACGAAAGCCGTTCAATGGGCCCGAGTGGCGGAGGCGCGTCATGGCAACAAAGCCACGATCCGGTCTGTGGTGGACCACGACGGGCGCATGCTACTCGATCCCGGGCACATGTGTGAAGCTTTTCAGCGACGCTTCACTCAGCTGTTCGTGTAAGCGGTCCGGGTCGAGGGATGGACTTTAGTGTCTACCTCGACGGACAGCCGCGGCTCTCGGCCACTGAGGCGAAGTGTTGCGAAAAGCCGATAACAGCCGCTGAAGTACGGGAGACAATGACTGGATGCACAAGGGGTAAATCGCCTGGTTTGGATGATCTGCCCTATGAACTTTACGTACAGATGCCAGACTTGTTCGGATGCCTCTTGGCGGACGTCTACTGCAACTGGAAACAGAACGGGAGAATTCACAGTTCTGTGAGCCGAGGAGCGGTGGCACTGCTGAGAAAGGATCCGAACAAGGGGGATGTCATAGATAATTTCCGGCCCATAACTCTGCTAAACACCGAGTTAAAGATTTTGGCCAAGGTTCTAGCAAAGAGGTTGGCGCTTGTCGTTAGTGGTCTGGTGGGAGAGGCGCAGACATGCGCCATTCCCGACAGATCCATCCACGACAACCTCCACCTCATGCGATACATCGTAGAGAGGGTAGCTAGGGAACCTGGCACGGATGTGTCCTTGATCAATTTAGATCAGTCGAAAGCTTTCGATAGGGTCGACCATCGTTACCTAGCGTCAGTCCTGAGGGCGGCTGGCTTTGGGCCCGTCTTCAGAGGCTGGATCGCTGCCATGCACAGCGACATCTGCTCTGTGGTGAGAGTGAACGGTCACCTGTCGGAACTGTTTAACATCATGCGCTCGGTCCGCCAATGATGTCCCCTCTCGTCCCTCTTGTACGTATTGACTTTCGAGCCATTACTGCACAAACTGGAGACGTTGAGGAGGGTCCCGCGCGAACTAGGATGCGGAAGATCCGTGTCAGCATATGCGGACGATGTCACCGTAGTGGTGTCGAACGACAAACACATCGAGGCGATCGGCACTACACTAAGAGAATCCGAAGCGGTGACAGGAGCAATGATCAACCAGGAAAAGTCAGTGGGCCTGCAGCTCGGCACCTGGAGAGGCAGGTCCATGCCATCCAACAGCGTCGTCGGACGCTGGACGGACGGACCGGTTAAATTGCTAGGGGTCTGGTTCGTTCCGGACCTCCAGACGGACAAAAACTGGGACGAGGTGACGAGCAGGGTGGCTTCTCTCACCCAGAAATGGGCGGAGAGGAAGCTATCCCTGAAAGGTCGAGCGCAGGTGGCTAACGCGTACATCGCGTCTGTCATCTGCTACCGCCTGAACGTCGACCTTGTCCTAAGCCTCGCCTGATGCGCTGGAGCGTTTGCTCTTTCGCTTTTAGTGGAAGGGACGCGCTCCGATGGTCAGGCGGTCCATCTGTTGTCAACACCCGCTACGTGGAGGGCTGGCATGCCGTGGCTGATGATGCCCAGGCACGCGCTCGGGCTACGACATCTCCACCTCTTCCTCGACAGTGATCAGGTGTGGTCGCCGTTTGCTAGACACGTATTTCCGCAGCTCGTTTTCTTGACGGAGCTGCAGTCCTGGGTCAAGCGAAGACCGAGAGGGAGCGCCTGGAGACTGGAATGTCTTCAGGCGCTCACAGCCCTCGACCAATCGGGCAATGTGATCGGTGGAAACTCCACCTCGGCGTTCTATAGAGGATAAGTGGAGGGGAAGAGCGACGACGTACTTGGGGAAACTCTAGGCGTCGACGAAAATCAACTAGCCAATCTCTTCGGAAGAACTTTCGGGCCAGGGCCTATGGACAACTTCCAGAAATCTCTGGCCTGGCAGTGCTACCGAGGAGCCTTGCCAGTTCGGGATAAACTCTACAGGCATGGAGGTGCCGTCAGCCGGGCATGTCCGAGATACGCGCATGGCGACGAAACCGTCCTGCACGCACTCGTCCAGTGTTCGAAAATTGCTGACTTGTGGGTTTATGTCGAACACCTGCTGTCGCGTGTAGGACGGATCCGGCTATAATCTGAGTCCATCGTGAGGATTGTCCGCCCTCGTCCTTTAGCCGGGAAGGGCAGGAAGTTTTTATCTGTCTGGTGGCCTTAGCGAAAGAGATAGTATGGTGGACACGTTTGAAAGGGCTGAAGACCAGCACTTACCACTTCGGTGATGCTCTGATTGACTTTTTCAAATTTCATTTGAAAAGGAAAATCAGAGTAGAGAGGGAAGTGCTCTCTTCCCAGCATTTTGTTGAAAGATGAGTGAGAGAAGCAAGAATGGCCTGAGTGAATGGGCCTACTCTGAGTATATATCTGTAAATTAAAGGTGGAAAACTGGGAGAGGGCACTTGCTTTGGTGGTTAGTGTCACTGTGGCCTTTTACCGGGCTTTCTCCACAAATGTCCCTCCGAAGTCCCCACTTATTGGGGAATTTTTCATTGTTATTTTTTGTTACATCCTGTTTTTGTTTATTACACGCAGAAATGCCCATTTGTACCGTCCTGTATTGTCCTGCACTGTCCTTAATGTCTACTTTATGTAAACCCTTGTGGTTAATAAAGAAATCATTATTATTATTATTATTATTGTTATTATTATTATTATTATTATTATTATATATATATATACATATAACAAAATAAAATGCTGATGTTACATAAATCGTTTAATCATTATAATTATTTCCACGGTTCTTCATGCATTGATATGCTGTCATGTTGTTATAATATTGCCAGAAATAACAACAGAACACACTCACTGTTTGGTTTGGGTTGTTTGCGCTTCTGTATCTTTTAAATCTCCATAAGTAATTTATTTGGCAATCAATGATTGACCAACGGTTAAAAATACAGTTATAAATATATATGTATATATATATAGTCTATCAAATATCTTTCGTCACACATCTGTACAGAGAAACGATGGGTAAGTCAGTGTTACATGTGATAGTATGGTGTTTATCTACTTAATTTTCAATTTTATCATAACGAATATCATGAATGTTTCACTTTCACAGTTCCATTTCTACCTCTTTATGTTATTCTGTTCCTGTGTGGAGGACTATCTATGTATTTTATTATATATAGTTTATTGTTATTTATTAATGTGAAAGTTATTTTTATGTAAAACCCCCGCCGTCACGTATTGTAATGTTCCTTTTTGTACGTCCCTGTGGAAAATAAACAAAGTTATCTATGTGTGCTACATCTGTTTTTCATATTAATGTTCCCAGTTTCCATGCTTCGGGCACACTTGTTGTGGATGTTTGATAGTGTGTAATATGTGATATCTCAGATTATACGATTTATTATTTTATTGGGAGAATGTGTTATATAATGTCTTAGATGTTATAGTGTCAAGTCTCCCGTACATATGCACCTCCACTCCAAATATATGTTTCTTCGGTAGATATTATATATTTGGTGGTGTTTTGAAGAGAGGCGAGTGCTTCTTATATGGATATTTGTATGAACATTCCAATACTCTTTCATTTATAATCCTACATGAAATGCTATATAGAATTTTATTTTATTGACGGAATTAAATTAGAATTATAATATATTTCACATGCATTTCTTCTGTCTTTTCTTTAATTTTGTATCTAATATTGCTAATTTCTGTCGCAAATATTACAACAATAGCTTATTACTATGGCAATATGTTAATGCATATCATACTATGACTGTTTTGTATTTAGTTCTGGTTGGAATATTGATTTATTAGTTCTATTATACGTTTTCTTGTCATTTCGTTCTATTCGTGTGTTGTACTAAATCTCTTCCAATATATTTGTATATATCTGACTGTCTCATTTTCACAGCAATATTTCTATATTGAATGTGGCATTAGTGCATTTAATTAAAGTGTGTTCCTCATGGTTGCATTTGGATAAATTTCTAAACGAAATGGCATATGTCTCTTGGCAATTCTTTGAGAATTCAGTCGGAACTATCGTCAGCTGTTCTTCGTCAGCATCTTACAATATCAGTTTACAAAATAAGGTTGATCTTTTTCATGTAAGACTGTTTGAATCTAGATTGGTTTAAAATAAATGTAAGATTAGATAACACAATTATTACTTAACTTCCTGTAGGTTTGTGTTAATGTTTCATTGTATTTATATCAATATCCCCAAAACAATATCGATTTCAAGCAATATACAAATGAAAGTATAGATTAAATGTATGGATTCTATCGTTTCAAGAATTCTTTCTAGAATTCAGGAAAACATTATATGTATTCTATTTCTCGCCACAGTATTCATTATCTCACTACAGTGACAATATGCAGGTGATATGCTGCTGCCCATGGTTCATTCTCTATCCTATGTCATAAGTTATGTATCCAGATTATAATTGTTAAATTTCTATGATGACTATTTAACCTCATTAGATATCAACAATGGACATGTGATAGTATTTTGTTTCTCGTTATTTCAGTGCCTTATTTAAGATTATTTTTGTGAATAATAATATTCTACTCTCATCATCAATGGTAGTGCATATTCTAATATACTAGCAAAAGGTGAACTTTAATTATGATTGAATGCTCATTTTGAATACCAGAAGAAGCGTTTTATTTTACATGAATCTGTCTAATTTAAATTAGAAGTTTCATTAGTCTCTTAGTCTCTTTTAAATATATTTGAACTTGATTTGACTTGATCTATTTTTAAAATTCCATTCAAATATTATACCTAGGGTTTGTTATATATACTTCCTAATGCGTGACTGTTATCGATTCACATTGCATGCATCATGGAATTAATTATCAGAGAGACTTTTAGAAAGATAATTAATGGTAGACTTTTTGTTCGTTGCTTTAAATCTAAATCACATTTATGTGAATTATCGAACTCAAAGTAACTGTATTTGAGAAATATAAGACATTATTTATGGATGTTAATAATCATTAAGCTGTATATATAATACTTCAGATTGCTTTTCGTCTTAATAATATTGATAATATGAGATTCGATGTCGATATATATATTTCACTTTTTCCATCATATGTGTTGTACTGTCGCAGTGTTTTGACCTGTCTTCATTTAACTTTTCTTTTTTTCTTACTTGAAGTAACATGATAAATTTGTGATTCGTGTGTGTTTATTTCATTCCGATTTAGCTTCTCAAATTAAATGTTTGCGTTGTGGTAATGTTTTCCCATACGTTATTCCCAATGTCATTTGAGATCGTCTCTTTTTCAGGCTGGTTATCCCTTTTAATCGACCTAAATATAATTTTACATTGTATTGAAATTTTGTGGGAGTAATCCGTTGGAAATGTTTCTATGAAAATCTCATTATTCACTTTTTTTATAATTCACAATTATATTTATTTGTATGATTTAATGATTAAAATAACTGCATTATCTTTTGACAGGCATTCTATCTATACTTTCGGAAGCCCTGTAACATTTTATTTCAATATTCGGATAATTTTTTGTTTTATTTCGTTACAATTATGAAAATTGATTCTATATGAGATTACGATTTTGCAAGTCATTTTTTAAGAATTATTAAGCCATAGACATCTGAATAATTTCTTATTAAAATTCCCAGATAAATTCTATTTTAAAAACAGAGCTGTGTTCAATGAAACTATAAAGTGCCACATTAATTTCATTCACGTATTGATGTTCCACGTTCACTTGACTAGCATGTTCCTTTTCTTGGATTTGTTTACTTTCTTGCGGTAATCGTACTACATACTTTAGTTGAAACAGCGTATACTCCCATTTAATTTCAAATGTCTCAGATAGCAGCATCTGAAGCGTCCATGCAGATATCTTCTTAATTCATTTGGTTTATTATTTAAATGATCCATGATTTCTTCTTCCTAAATACTTATCATTTCCTGACAACATTACTTTATGCTTTCATGGAAGGACACGTTTTGAGATATTAATGTGTTGGATATGCGAACTATTTAGAGGGATTAGTTGTATAAATAACCGTAGGTTTACATTTGAATACAAACCAGCAGTTATCTATTTACCTATCCCCATTCCCTAAATACCCATTACTAAGTGTATATAAAAAGACCCCGGGCCCTCCGTCAATGGCATATATGTGTATTTGTACATATAAACTCGTATATCTGTCGAGATTTAGAAAATGAGTTGCTCCACTTCATTTTGGTTGTATATTGAGTTGATAGATATCAAAACAATTGTAATATGCCAATAAAGTGTGTACATATACTGCAACACTGACTTCGATTCTACCTAATCTCTCTATATATATGCACCATGAAGGGATGAGGTAAGCATATACGATTAGTTATTTATAACGTTTGTCTAGAAATAACTTTAACACAGAATCTACTCTCTATGTTGCCCAGGTGTCTCCATAGATATACTTTCTAATTGATATTTTTCTTGCAGAATATCAGAAAGATCCGTTACTATCTACATATAGGCATATGCATTCATACACACAGAAAGAAGCACACACATAGACCCATACACATACACATGTACACACAAAAACAAACACATCAACAGGCATACAGTACTGAGATAGTCTAATTCATGTTTATAGTCAGATATATCTAACCATAGTAGCTAATTTTCAATAACATTGATATTGATTTATATACTTCTGTAATATCTTTTTTTTTTCTACACTTACATAATACGGTACGACTTCTATACTACTCTATTCCATACCATAATAGATATTATTTTTATGTTAGACAAGGGCGGTGGAGGGGCAGTATCGGTAGAGGGTCGGACGCCATGCTTTGCAGCAAAGAGCTACGGCCGTTTATGGTCTGAGTTCAAATCCCGCCGAGGTTAACTTTGCTTTTCATCCTTACGGGGTCGATAAAATAAACTGCCAAAATTAGAAACAATTATTTTAATATTACAAACTACCACGTAAAAACATATATTTGCTATATTACCCACACCTAACACGAGTACACTTAATTTGCCATTTCAGATTTACATCTTTGAGTTATTATGCTTTGTTATAATACGTTTTCATAATGAATTGTTTAAGAAACTCTATTTTAACCCATATCTTCATAATCATCTATACGTCTGAAGACTAGCTCACGAATTAAAATCCTCTTACAATTTGTGGATATCGTAAAAATTGGGCTATACAACCGTACTTAGCACTTTTGTAGCGTATATGAAAATAAATTATATATATATATATATATTGTATTGAATTTGTTTTGCAAGACATCTTATCTGAAAACATGCGTTGAAACAGATATTGTTATAATTTGGGAGGGTCATGATGCCAATAAAAACACACGCACCTGATGCTGGTTCACTGCAATTCATTATAGTTTGGTTAGTTGGTTCAATAACCGGGTAGTTGTTTATACATTGTCACAGTGCTGTATGTGTCTCTCTAATTCTTTGGGGTTGCACAAGTGGGACGCGTTCCTCTTCACTCTTACTAAATCCGCAATCAGTATGTTGATTTTTATGTGATCCAAAACAGCTGAGGTTCGGTGGATCACGTATTTGGAGGTCATGGGTTTGGCATGATGGGAATGTAGGATTTGCATACTATTACTAATAGTTTTCAACCATAGTTATGTGTCTAGTACGGGTAATCTATGGTTCGGGTGTTTAGAAGGGTAGACTATAGTAACTTTAATATTCTGGTGGCTAGACTTAGCTATTTGCTGGATGTTTTCTGTAGTATTCTTCCCTAATTCCTGACTGTTCTTCGGTGGTGGTGGTTTACTACGATATTTATGTCATCTACCTAGCGGGAGTACATAGTCAGGGTTATAAGTCTTCTGTCCCAACATACCAAAAGACGTTAACTATGCCCCCTCCTTTTGGGCATATGTTTTGCCATTAATCTTGAACATATGTTCCTTAAGGGATAGTTTCATACTGGCCCCCACAGCAGGTGTGATCACGTACTCCCGCTACGTAGATGGCATAAATATCGTAGTAAAAACAACACTGCATCCACCACAGGCAGTTATATAATATAAAGGAGCCAGAAACAAATGGCAGTGATTGTAGAAAATAATGCAAATAGGACTTGTCCCATGTACAGGAGCAAATGGTGGAACAGAATACAAAGGATTAGGAATAAGGCAAATAAAATCAACTCGTGGTATGATAGCAATAAATACCAGAGTGTAATGTTCGTCAATACAACCTCTAGAGGCGAAATAGCTTAGAGATTTAGAAGGGCCCTATTCATGTTCAAATTAAATATTAAGACAGTTGAAAGACCAGGTATTCCCATAAGAACCGTAATTAGTAAAACATATAAATTTCAAATATTACGCAGTGCTGATAGGAAATGCATAGTCTGCAAGCTAAGCCCGCAAGCTAACTGCAAAACTACGAACGTAACATATAGCATAATATGTACTGATGGACAGTGCAGGAATAGAACATAAAATACATAGGTGAAACATCCCTTAGCATAGGAGAAAGGATACGTGAACACTTGCGAGAAATCCAGAATTGGAAAAACTCATCAGTACTCCACCAACATGCCAAAATAGAACATAGGGGCACATTAGAGAACATAGAGATAAAAATTATATCCACACACAGAAAAGATGCAATGGTCAGATAAATGACAGAGGCGGCAAACATAAACGAACTCCATTAAACAGAAATCATGTGGAGAATAGCAACATCACAACTAGTAATTAAGGACACAATGAATACATCCATACAGACACAAAAACCAAACTAACAAAACAAATCCGACACACACAAATATAACAAACGACCACAACTAGTGGCATGTAAATAAACAGATGAATATATAAATACAAAAACACGCACACACACACACACACGGATGTAACGCATGTGCAAAATAAGCACACAGCACACAACGCACAACATCAAGATAGTGTAGAATAGAACAAACAAAGCAGAGATATAAAATAAGAAACTACTCACTGAGGAGGTCACAGAATGTGTGACGAAAGAGAGCTTTGACAACATATAAACAACCATCCGGTTATCGAACCAACCAGCCAACCAGCCAACCAACCAATCGGAAATTTATATTAAATTGAAGTGAAAATCGACAAGTGCGTTTGATAGTATTGGCAGCATGACCCTCCCAAAGTATAACAATATATATATATATATATATATATATATATATTGTTATACTTTGGGAGGGTCATGTTGCCAATAAGAAACACACGCATCAGTTGCTTTCACTTCAATTTATTATAATAAATTTATAATAAATTTATAAATTTATAAATTTCTGGTTGGTTGGTTGGTTGGTTCCACAACCAGATATTTGTTTATATATTGTCATAGTTCTTTCGTCACACACTCTGTGACATCTTCAGTGACAGGGGATTCCTTTCTTTGTTTCTGTGCCTCTCCTTTGTTCTGTCCTACGCCATTTTGTTTCTGTGTGTGTGTTGTGTGCTCAGTCTGCGCATGCGCCACATCCGGGTGTCTGTGTGTGTTTATGTTCATTTATTTATTTGTTTATTTACATGTTACTGGTTGGTTGTTTGTTCTATGTGTGTGTGTGTTTCCATTTTGTCCTTAATTGTAAGTTGTGATGTTGCTGTTCCACTCATATTTTCTATTTAATTTTGGTTGTAATTCTTTTATGTGTATTGCCTCTGAAATGTGTCTAAACATTGCGTCTTTTCTGTGTGTAGATTCTATTTTTATTTCTATGTTCTCTAATTTACCCTTGTGTTCTAATTTTAGCATGTTGGTAGAGTACAGATGATTCTTTACTATCTTGAAGGTCTCGCCAGTGTTCATTTATCAGTTCCCCTACACTATGAGCTGTCTCACCTTTGTACACTATATTTTTGTCTCTACATTGTCCTTCAGTACATCTTATGCTATACACTACATTTTTAGTTTTACAGTTAATATGGGGGCAAATTTTACAGGTTATACATTTCTTATCTATACATGAGGGTCTTTGAAAAGGGTATGTCTTACTAATAAGTGTTTTTACGGAGGTACCTGGTCTTTCTACTATCTTAATATTGAGTTTATATTTATTTAGGGCCCTTCTAAATTTGTAAGCTAATTCACCTCTAGGGGTTGTATCGATGAACATTACACTCTGGTATTTATTGCTATCATACCATGAGTTTATTCTATTAGCCTTGTTCCTAGTTCTTTCTATTCTATTCCAAAATTTGCTCCTATACAAGTGGCAGGTCCCATTTATGTCATTATTTACCATTTTTTCCCATTTGGTTCTGGCTCCTCTATACACTCTGATTTTATCTCTCTGATTGTAGCCAGAGAACTGGCTACGGTGGATGAAGTGTTGTATGTGTCTCTCTAGTTCTTCGGGGTTGCACATTCGGGACACGTTTCTCATCACCCGTACCAAGACATACCCTTTTCAAAGACCCTCATGTATAGATAAGAAATGTATAACCTGTAAAATCAGCCCCCATATTAACTGTAAAACTAGAAATGTAGTGTATAGCATAAGATGTACTGAAGGACAATGTAGAGACAAAAATATAGTGTACATAGGTGAGACAGCTCGTAGTGTAGGGGAACGGATAAATGAACACTGGCCAGACCTTCAAGATAGTAAAGAATCATCTGTACTCTACCAACATGCTAAAATAGAACACAAGGGTAAATTAGAGAACATAGAAATAAAAATAGAATCTACACACAGAAAAGACGCAATGTTTAGACAAATTACAGAGGCAATAAACATAAAACAATTTACAACCAAAATTAAATAGAAAATATGAGTGGAACAGCAACATCACAACTTACAATTAAGGACAAAATGAAAACACACACACACACATAGAACAAACAACCAACCAGTAACATGTAAATAAATAAATAAATAAATGAACATAAACACACACAGACACCCGGATGTGGCGCATGCGCAGACTGAGCACACAACACACACACAGAAACAAAATGGCGTAGGATAGAACAAAGGAGAGGCACAGAAACAAAGAAAGGAATCCCCAGTCACTGAAGATGTCACAGAGTGTGTGACGAAAGGACTATGACAATATATAAACAACTATCTGGTTGTGGAACCAACCAACCAACCAGAAATTTATAAATTTATAAATTTATTATAAATTTATTATAATAAATTGAAGTGAAAGTAACTGGTGCGTGTGTTTCTTATTGGCAACATGACCCTCCCAAAGTATAACAATATCGGTTTCAACACACGATTTCAGATAAAGAACCTTACTAAACAAATTCAGAAACGAAATATATATATATATATATATATATCAATGATATTAATAAAGGGGAACTATATTTATGAAACCGTATTTATTCTATTATATATATTTCAAAGGTACCAAAACTTTTGTACGTCTCATCAGATAAAATACTAAATTTGTTTCATAAATAGTGACATACCCAGGAATCAGAACTTAACGGTCCAGGTTCCGTTTGGATAGTGAGAGGAAAGAGGAAAAAATAAGAAAAAAAGAGGACGAGAGGAAAAAGGAACAAATATTTCAAATTATGTTGATGAATATGCAAATGAAATTGAAGCGTAGGGCTGAAAAAGTGGTTATTTTTAGACGCTAGATAGATTTAAATAATTATTAGGATATATAAATAGGAAGAAGAAAGAGAAGCTTATATTAAAGTGTACGAGAATTTACAAATTAACACGTTAAAATTTAAAAGTTTGTTGAAGTGGTAGAATATCAATCCAGAAATTTAAAATCTAACTAATGCCGTTCATCCTTACGGGGTCGATAACATAAAGTACCAGTGATGTACTGGTTTATTGCTGGCCTTGTGCCAAAAGTAGAAACAATTATATATATAATCATTATATGAAGAATTATGGTTGTAAGTACACTTTATCTTATTATATTACACCAGGTTATAAATATATAAATATCTTTATAGGTAAAATAAATATTATTGGTGATTATATATTCCGTTATTTTTAATAGATATAAAACACACACATTAATTTGTTTACATTTTCAATATATATTACGAATGATGTTGAGTTTACATTTTAAATATATAGTTAAGAAAGAGACATAATTCACGTCTTAGTAGAGAAGAACATTTTGTACATTCAAATACTTTCATCAAAGAATGAAAATATTTACAGAAAATTATGAATTAACGGAATTACATAGAATTTAGTATATATACTTTGTTACAAAGAATGTCTGTTTATAAAGGAAAATATAACTCCAATGTCAATTGTTAAACTATTAACGTTAGATTTGTCTTATATTTTAGAATTTACTTAGAAAATGCGGAATGTATGTAGTGCAAGATTATAAGTTATTTTATATTACATGTTTTCTAGGATGAGAATTTCAATTATATATGTATTTAGATATTATCTACGACGATACATGTGTTAAAACTTTAAAGGAAGAAAAAAATATTATTAGAGACGTCATGAGTGTATTTAGAAAACTACAATAAAAAGAGGATATCATTCAAAATATCAATTAAAAAATATCAATCTAAAAAATCACATTAAGAAGTGTATCATTTGGAAAAGAATATCATAGTAAAAATATTAATTTCAGAAGAAAAAGGGAAAAAATCATTTAAAAAAACACAGCTAAACATCGCCAGAAGCATTGTAAAGACATATAAGATGTGGACAAGTGAAATGAATATTATATATTAAAGATACTTCGGAAAGTCTTTTTTGGTGATGCCTGCAAGAACTGAATATCTTATTTCTTAAATTTATAGAATTTTGGCAGTTAAGTATATAAAAAAAAGTCTTCGATACACAAATGACACAAATTCTTGAAAGAGCCATATTTCGGTATGCGGGTGCTTTCGAAATTGTTCCCCAAGAAACAGAATAGTTTATATTATTGTCCTTGAAATACTAAATTAGATCTGAAAGTGATGTGGAAGAATTTTATCGGATCTATTAAATGTATGTTTGTGATTATACCAGCGTTCTTTGAAATTTGTAGAAGTGGCTCCTATTTAGTTGAATATTTTGTATCGAGTTTTTACTGTGCATTCGTATACTAAGTTTTTATCTATGTAATTATTCTGTAAAGGGCAATTAGATTCAATTCTAATGTTACATTTTCGCGAGTTATTATTACTAGGAACGGTACTATTATTATTAGTATGAATATTGTTATTAGAAAAATTATTAATGTTATCTTGGTTTGTTTGGTTTGAGTTTAAATTTAAGTTTCTATTATTAATTCTATTTATATTTTGTGCTATGTTCATAGTAGTAGAGTAAGATAGTTTAATAGTATGTCTGTTAAAAATAGAACGCAACCTGAACTGTTAAGGTCTGATTCCTGGGCATGTCAGTATTTATAAAACACATTTTGTATTTTATCTGATTAGATCGTACCAAAGTGTTGGTACCCTTGAAATATATATAATAGAATAAATATGGTTTTATAAATATTGTTTCCTTTTATTAATATCATTGATATTATATTCTAGAAACTTGTCGATTGCTTCGAATCTGTTATAAATATATTTGTTGAATTACCAACAAATTAAATATCTCTGTGCTTATATATATATATATAAACGGAAAAAATGAAACGAAATTTCGTTTCCTACACTTTGTACGGCTGTTATTTTAATATAAGTATGTACACGTACATACATATATGTATACAGACGTACAGTAGTATATATATATATATACATACATGCACACATATATATATATATGTAAGTATGGATTCACCGAACATTTATTATAATGCTCCGTGTGTTTGTAAACAAACGTCCCGTATTAAGCCGTAGTGTCTAGCAACCATCGTTGCTCGTTTGTTCAACACTGACAAAGGAACGCTGTACTATTTTCAAGCTTATTAGCTATCGTCAGCAACGTATACCTTCCTGACAGATTGTTGAACGTATATACTTACCTTATGCATATTAACGGCTGAGTAGCCCAATTTGCATATCGAGTGGTTTAATCGGCCGGGTGCACCGAAAACGATAAACGGAAAAAATGAAACGAAATTTCATTTCCCACTCTTAGTACGGCTGTTACTTAAATATAAGTATGTACACGTACATACATATATGTATACAGACGTACAGTAGTATGTATATATATATATATATATATACATGCACACATATATATATGTACGTATGGATTCACCGAACATTTATTATATATATATGCATGTATATATATATATATATATATATATATATATATATATATATATATACATATATATATATATATATATATATATATATATATATATATATATATATATATATATATACATGCATATATATATATGCATGCATATATATATATGCATGTATGTATATATGTATATATACATATATGATTCAGTCTCTCCCTCTCCCTGTCTCTATACATATTCTTTAATTCTTTTAGTGGATTCAGTCGATGAATTTTGGCAATAATGGAGCACTGCATTAACTTATTTACTATCAATGTTGTTGTACTTTCACGGTGGGAAACTAGTATATTTGAGATTATTGCACCTGATCTCTTTAGAATGTAACATTAAATAATGGTTTGGCCCAGTTTAGTAGTTAGGAGTTCATTCAACGTTACTTCTTTTTTCAATTTTATTTTCCATTTTCAATGTATTCAGTTGAATACTTCGCATTATATAGAGATTAGGGCGGTGTATTGGCAGTATCGGTAGAGGGTCGGACGCCATGCTTTGCAGCAACGAGTTACGGCCCTTTATGGTCTGAGTTCAAATCCCGCCGAGGTTAACTTTGCCTTTCATCCATACGGGGTCGATAAAATAAAGTACCAGTAATACACTGGGATAATTTCTGGCCTTGTGCCAAAAGTAGAAACAATTATATAGAGATTTTGTTCGGAATTCTGAAGGTCGTATATATTCAAGTAGGTAGAAACTATGAGTGTATGCTTTAAAATTCTCCTCAATGCCCAAGTTTGAAACATTGCCGTTCTTCCATTCTTATATATTAGTATATCATTCTCTTTTCGTTCACAAGAGATGCAATTCAAAGTTTTCAAAGGATCCCAGTAAGAACTATCGTGGAAGTTATTTTACACATGAACGATCTCTGGGGCCCTGTAATTTCTTCTCTGAGCCCAGGTGCGTTTGTACACAAAAGACTTGAACAGTAACTAATTCTGCTCAAAACTAGGTATTTTCACGCAATCAGCGTAATTACCGGTTCTTCTTTACGAAGTTCTATGTGACCCAGCGTACGAGATGCTAGCATTTACAGGTCAGTTTGGTGATGTATCTGATGAAAGATGCATCATGTGAAATGATTTGTGTGACCTGGGGCCAAATCATGTACATGGTGTACAATGCCAACGTAATATATATATATATATATATATATATATATATATATATATATATATGGGGAGGAGGGCTGTGTGTGTATGTGCGCGTGTGTGTGTACATGAATAAGAAAAAAGGGAATAAGAAAAAGATGAGCAAAGGGTAAGAAAAAAATTATGTTGTCCTTGAAAATATTTTTTTAATATATGTGTGGTTGTTTACACACACACATATACATACATACAAACACACACATATATGCACACTTATGTATCTGTGTGCTATTTAGTTGCAATGCAGATTATGTGACATATGATTAATGAATAGAATTGGTAATAACATGTGCTTGTTATGCACATAAGTGCAGCATTGCCTTGTATGTAGTTCGTGATATCACAATCAGACAATAGGTAAATCGAAGTTACCTGAATCAGATATTTCACATCTCCCCCGACACCACAGCGAGAACAAATATTAGTTGAACAAAAGAATAGATCAATATCACGATTATTGATGACATTGAATGTAGGAAACTTATCAAAAGACAAAATAAGATAGTTATTAAGTATGAAAGTTCTGTTCCCTTAGCTTTATTGTGAACTGTTCCCAAAATAGGTGACTTTAATATGAAACATACATTTTATATTATACATGTTCTTACTACTGTAATTTGTAAAAGATATTCGCAATATTCGCAGATATTCACACACACACACACACACGCACGCACACACAGACACACACACACATACAGACACACATACACCCCCCCACACACACACACGCAGACACACACAAACACACACATATAAATATAGATGGGGGTTTGTCTGTGTGTCTATGTGAATGTTGTTTGTGTAAGTTTATATATGCGCGCGCGCGCGCGCGTGTGTGTGTGTGAATGTGTTGCTTTTGTGTGATGTAAAGTAATTGCTACTTAATTTACCTAGGTTGGCACTCTATTTAATTCTAACATAAGACACATTGTTCGTGTCTAAGTCAAGGCTGATCCTGCCCCTACGACTATGATTAGTAACAATATCTCTACTAAACAATAAGTTAAGTATTATTATTGTGTTTCGTATTAATGTTATATATCATCACAATATTGTTAATTATTTTCATGATAATGATGATGATGATGATAGGTCTGGTAGATATTGTGGTGATGGCGATGATGATGGTCTTCTTTCCCTGTGATTAGGAACATCATTAGCAATGTTTAGACATATGTATATATGTATATATATATATATATATATATATATATATATATATATATATATATATATATATATATACATATATATATATATATATATATATATATATATATATATATATATATATATATATATACAAGCAAATTATAAACGTAAACATGTAAGTATGTTTTTGAAACGGTGCGCGAGTTTGAAATTAGAAATTAGAAATTATAAGCTTTCACCGTATTTTAGACTAAAGAAATTTCTAGCCTGATAGTGGGGTTTATAACCCTCGGAGAAATGGAAAAAGATGAGTGTTGCCGTACATGGCAGTCGAACCCTCATCTTTGGTTATCCAGGTCTGGATAACCAACACTCATCTTTTTCCATTTCTCCGAGGGTTATAAACCCCACTATCAGGCTAGAAATTTCTTTAGTCTAAAATACGGTGAAAGCTTATAATTTCTAATTTCTAATATACATATATATATATATATATATATATATATATATATATAGATATATATATATATATATATATATATATATATATATATATATATATATATATATATATATATAGTTATGCAATAAACAACATAAGATAATTATTTCATTTACCAGTGGTTTCTTGAAAGCAAACAAACTTGGCTTTAAGTCATCAGAATGAAAAAATCCGGGTGTATTTATTGACAGTGGATTTTAAAAACAAAAATATAATCTATATGAAAGTGAGGTTGGCAAAGGAAGAAGGAAAGGAAACAGGTTTAATATAAAAGGAGATAAACACACATGCACGCGCACACACGCACACACACATATATATATACACACATATATACACACATATATACATACATATATATATACATATATACACATACACACATATATATATATATACACATACATACATATATATATATATATATATATATATATATATATATATATATATATATATATATATATATATATATACATATCCATACATACACATACACACAAATACACAACCACACACACATGTATATATATATATACATATACACACACATGTAATTATACATATATATACACGTACATACACACACATACATACACACATATATACACGCATACATACGCACACACATATATATAAAAAATAAAAATAAAAATTATTATGAAGTAGACAGCGATACAGGAAAGGACAAATAAATAAACAAACACACGTGATAAGCACTATTAATAAAGAAGCTAAAGAACTAGCTAGTTCTTTAAAAATAGACAACCGGATAGAAAGCCTAGCTAAACATAAAGATTATATTACCCTTAAAGACCATAAATTAGACTTTACTAATCGACCTAGATGTAGACTGATTAACCCGACTAAATCCGAAGTTGGCCTTGCAAGTAAAAAAAAATCTTAAGAAAAATAATTCTCCAAATTAGAACTAACACTGACTCATCACAATGGTTAAACACATCCTCTGTTATTTCTTGGTTTAATAATATACAAGGTAAAAATAAGTGTAGATTTACCCAATTTGATATTGTTGATTTTTACCCCTCTATTACTGTTTCCTTATTAACTAAAGCCTTAGATTTTGCAAGACCATTCATTAATATTTCTAAATTAGAAGAAGACATTACCTTTCATGCTATGAAAATTCTACTCTTTATTAATGAAAGTATTTGGGATAAAAGCTTAAACCCCGAAAACTCTTTTCATGTTGCAATGGGTTCATATGACAGTGCGGATATGTGTGACTTAGTAGGATTATTCCTTCTCCACACCCTTAAAGAGAAATTTCCTTCTCATAATATCGGTTTATACCGTGACGACGGATTGGCAGTTTCTCATACTTCCAACGGCCATAACATTGATAAATTCCGTAAAGATTTAATCTTCAAATGTCGTCCTCGCCTGAAATCACATCTGATCTGTAACTGGATTGACATTCCTACAATGACTCAACCACCTTGAACTTCTTCTCTGCTCTCTACGCCTTACATCCACTACGACTTTTATTACTCTATGAACTCACTTTCTGTACACTTATATACTTTTTCTCCCTTATCTCCCCGTATTTTTGAACTTTTTCCTGTTATTTATTTTCCTTATCCCCCCCCCCCCACTTTCTACCTTACCCTTTACATAACCACCTTTTTTATTTATAGATATTTATTTCTGTGTGTATGTATATGTTGTGCATATGTGTATATGTGTGTGTATATATATATATATAGTGTTTTTTTTTTTATATATTTCAATTTCTATTTCATTTATCTATATATTTTTTTGATTTTCTTGATGTTTTTCTAAGTATTTGCCCATGTTTTATATTGCCTCGTCTGACGAACGAATGAAGTCGTTTATTTCGTATTCGCCTCATTCGGGAAACCTCTGGTAATGAGGTAATAATATTGTATTGATTTTATACATTATATATATATATATATAGAAAGGATAAAAAGGACGATTGATTATTCCTTCATTGCATTTATTGATATGTGACGCTCGTTTCGCCACTGATCAGCTCAAGGTTCGATCTATATCGATCCTACCCGACTCAATAATCGGCAGCTCGACGGACCCTCTTAAAATGCTATAAGAAAATGAAATACATGCTATGTGGTAAAATCAGAGTTTCAAGAGTTTGACAAAATGAGTTGTTTTGATTGGTGGGAAGGATCAAGGCGATGTACTGGCCTGTAGTGTATATGGGGGTTGGGGTGATGGTGAGATGTTGGTGACGGTCTGTGGATGAGGTGGGCTGTGGTGTGGTGGTGGTGGGTTGGCCTTGGCGTGTAGAATATGTGGGGGTGGATGTGATGATATGGTAGAGGTTAAGGTTATTTAGTGGGATACGCTGTGGTATGAGGTTAGTGGATTGTCAGTAGACGTGTTGGCGTGTGGGCGGGGAAGTGGTAGTGGTGCCGTTGTCTATGGTAGCGGCGTTTGTGGTGGTGTGGTGGATGTATTGGTGGCGTCAGGTCCTTACATAGATACATAGTTAGACGCTCTTCGTCTGACAGATACCTTGTATATACGTATACGCACACATATATGTATATATGTGCACATATATTGTTGTATAAACACACACAACATAAAACACATACGCACATCCTTGCCCACACATATCGGCATACGCTCACACACAGCCATATGCATATGTACACACATGTATGTGTATGCGCGCATGCGGGCACGAATATGGAAAGTGGGGGAGTATCGGTGGGGGTGGTGAACGACAGAGATAGGGGGAAGGTGAGAGGCGATGTAGAAGGTGTTTTACATATATGTAATGTCTTCTTCTAATTTAGAAATATGGGGGATACATAATACAGTCGATTTCGGAGATCGACTGTATTAAATATCCCCCACCCCCGTCTGCCTACCATATAACACACCGTAACCTCTGATCATGTAATCATCTTGTCGAACATATCACCGCAGCACCACCCCATCACCATGTCCACAACACACATCGCCGTACGTCCATAAACGCTTTTCCCCCCGCTTTCCCTATGTCACCTTTTAACCGGTATTCGATTCGGTATATATATTTTTGTCCCTCACAACACCACCACCACCACGACAAAACACAACTCCATACTTCATCAACAACGATAACACATACCTCCACTCCCCAACCAACAATAGTGTGTGTGTCTGTGTGTAAGTATTTTTACTCATACGGGCGTTTTAAGTGTGCGTGCGTGCACGCAAATTCATGTGTATGTGTGTGTGTGTGTATGTGAACACATGTGTATGCATATGTCTATGTGTGTGTATATATATATCTGTATATATATATATGTGTGTATGTGTATGCAAATATGTAAGTGTGTGTATATATGTGTGTGTATGTGTACGTCTACATATATGTATATGGGTAAATCTGACTGTATGTGTAGGTGAGCTCATATATGTGCATGTATGTGTATATGTGCGTGTTGTCGGTACATGTGTGTGTATATATATATGTATGTATATATGTGTGAGTATACGTGTGTGCGAGTGTGTATGTGTATATCTTGCATACATGTGTGTGAGTCCATGTGCCCATACCCATGTGTATGTATATATGTAAAACACCTTCTACATCGCCTCTCACCTTCCCCCCATCTCTGTCGTTCGCCACCCCCACCTATGCTCCCCCACTTTCCATATTCGTGCCCGCATGCGCGCATACACATACATGTATGTACATATGCATATGGCTGTGTGTGAGCGTATGCCGATATGTGTGGGCAAGGATGTGCGTATGTGTTTTATGTTGTGTGTGTTTATACCACAATATATGTGCACATATATACATATATGTGTGTGCGTATACGTATATACAAAGTATCTGTCAGACGAAGAGCGTCTAACTATGTATCTATGTAAGGACCTGACGCCACCAATACATCCACCACACCACCACAAACGCCGCTACCATAGACAAAGGCACCACTACCACACGCCAACACGTCTACTGACAATCCACTAACCTTATACCACAGCGTATCCCACTAAATAACCTTAACCACCACCATATCATCACATCAACCCCCACATATTCTACACGCCAAGGCCAACCCACCACCACCACACCACAGCCCACCTCATCCACAGACGTCACCAGCATCTCACCATCACACCCGCCCCCATATACACTGCAGGCCAGTACATCGCCTTGATCCTTCCCACCAATCAAAACAACTCATTTTGTCAAACTCTTGAAACTCTGACTTTACGACGTAGCATGTATTTCATTTTCTTATAGCATTTTAAGAGGGTCCGTCGAGCTGCCGATTATTGAGTCGGGTAGGATCGATATAGATCGAACCTTGAGCTGATCAGTGGCGAAACGAGCGTCACCTATCAATAAATGCAATGAAGGAATAATCAATCGTCCTTTTTATCCTTTCTATATTTTACACTCTGTTACACATCATCACAGAAGTGAACCTAAACATCGAGTGCTCACCCGCGTGAACCTGCAGTAACTTCTAGTTACACCCACTGTACATATATATATATATATATATATATATGTATATATATATATATATATATATATATATATATATATATATATATATATATATATATATATATATATATATATATATATATATATATATTTATATATATATGTATATATATATATATATATATATGTATATATATATATATATATATGTATATATATATATATATATGTGTATATAATTATATATATATATGTATGCATAATTACACACAGAGAGATTTAATGTTTATATTCATTGATTATTTGCTCTAGGAAAATGTTGAGTGCTCTAAATCAGCTATACACATTCATACCTTTATCTATTTATTTATTTATTTATTATTTGTCATATTCCTAACTATTTGTTTACCCCTTCCACCTTTTTATTTATATATATATATATATATATGTGTGTGTGTATATATATATGTGAGTGTGTGTATGTGTATATATATATGTATGTATGTGTGTGTGTATATATATATGTGTCTGTGTATATATGTGTATATATATGAATGTCAGGTCACCAGTTGGTGCTACTAGTAACATGTATTCCAGTACAACCTGTCCCATGGGCGGGTCGTTGGCGACTAAACTGGCAACCCCACCAAGGTTTCTTGACGAGGAGGATGACTTTGGACATCCTGCAGGACTAAAAACAAAACCTGTCAAAGGGCCAAGGAGCTCTTAAGAGTCAATGACCATCCAAAATCACCGGGCGATATGACCCCTTAGCCTTTGTCAAGGCAGAATACTAGGAGAAGGAAAACTCTGATATAACACCTGCAACCCTGATGGCATCCAATGATGTTCACTTGTTCTTCTTTTTGGTAAATATCATCTTGGTTAAGAGAGTGGGACTGGCTTTGTGCAGTGCCTTTGCTCACTGTAAAAGCTTCACGGCATAGGCATTGCTTTATATCTGTAAATCTCTCTGCACTTGTCGTCACATGGTAACATGGGCCCAGCACTATGTGTCAATAATTGTCACAAGTGTAGTGTTTGTACCAGAGTTTTCACGTCGCTGGCTTGACTAAAAAGTCACACTTGTTCAGCGCATCGGTAGGAGTTCTCCTACATGGATATAAAGTAGTGGTCGTACTCGAAAACGAGTTGGCAGCCACCATATATGTATGTATATATATATATATATATATATATATATATATATATATATATATATATATGTGAATACTGACCTCTCCCTCCCCCACCTACTTTCTGTATCTGGATCTAAATATGTGTGGCAGTGTTTATGTGCGCGCATTAATGTCCATATGCTTATGATAATGGTATATACACATATATGTGTGTGGGGGTGTGTGTGTGTATGTATGTTCGTGGTTGTGTGTATGTTTATGCGTATACGCGCGTGTGTGTGTGAATGTATGTATATGTGTGAGTATATGAATGTGTATATATTTATTTTTATTTTTATATTTATATGTTTATATGCGTATACGTATTTTATCTGTAGATTATAAACATACAGAGACATTAGCCCTGAATTTTTGTATTTACATACATCTTTTCGGCATGCGTATGCATGTGAACACATATATATTTTTATGCATATCTGTGAACGAAGTTACTTACATATATACATACACCTAACTGTATAAACTTTTTGTGTTTTCATTGGTCAATTTGAACTCTGTTCCCAAACAGACCTGTAATTTTGAATTGTTGTTATTATCAATAAATATATTTCATTATTTCTGAAGACGGCATATATATGTGTTGGTATGTATATTTAATTTTGATAGTTTGTATAATTTTGTATAATTTTGTACATAGATCTGTTGAATATGCATGCCAATTCTAACACATATATATATCCTAGAAACGATCGTTAAATAATGAACTTTTTTTGTTTAATATAAGGAACTGTTTCATTGTTTTATTCATTATTTTTTTAATATTTTATATATATATATATATATATATATAGCAGAGTATAAAAGTTTTAATATAGATGAGATTCTACAGGACTAGAACTGTTTCATTCTTTAGAAATCATCAGGATTCCTGATGATTTCTAAAGAATGAAACAGTTCTAGTCCTGTAGAATCTCATCTATATTAAAACTTTTATACTCTGCTATGTATTGAGTACCTTACTTACTGTGGTCACCTCCGATTCAACCCGGAATAACGTATATATATATATATATATATATATATATATATATATATATATATATATATATATGTATATATGTGTGTATGTGTGTGTATGTATATATTTATATGTATGTGTATGTGTAAATGTGTGTATTACTTACCACACGTGTTTGTTTATTTATTTGTGTCCTTTCCTGTATCGCTGTCAACTTTATAATAATTTTTATTTTTATTTTCTTAAGTCGTATATTTTTTTATTTTATATTTTTATTTTGATGTGACGGCCTTTTGCATCATATGGTTGTCCATTGTTTTTTTAATTTTTATTTGTTATTATTATTTTGCCTTATAATTAATTGTGTGTGTACGTATGTAAGTGTGTGTACATATATCTATATATGTGTGTGCGTATGTATGAGTGTATATATGTGTGTATGTATGTGTGTGTATGTACCTGTGTATATATGTATAAATATATGTGTGTATATGTATATATATATATATATACATACATGTGTGTGTTTGTGTATGTATGGATATGCGTATATATATATATATATATATATATATGTGTGTGTATGTGTATATATGTGTGTATGTATATATATATATATATATATATATCTATATTGCTAAAAGGAAAAGAAAATGCTGACAAATTGTTTCCAGTGAAAAATAGTTTAATTAGGAATAAGTAAAAATTAGTAATAGTATTGGTTAGTATTCAATTTTGGTTTTAAGTTTTACCGGTTGCGCATTTCTAATGCTTTTCAAAAATAATTTTGAGATAGAGCGCCCGTGATGTTTGCTCTAACCTGATTAGTTTTAGAAATTCTATCTGTTTTATGTAAAAAAAGTGGCTCCAGATGTATGAAAAAATTCTTGTGGTCAAAACAATTTCGATTTGTCGGTAGAGGTCATGTGAATGTTAAAAATTGATTTTGCGACAAATGTAAGTTTGTCTCGGCTTATTGAGAAGTCATTGAAAAATAAGTCTTTTAAGACAATTATGTGTGTGTGTGTGTGTGTGTGTGTGTGTGTGTGTGGTGTGTGTGTGTGTGTGTGTAGTAGTAGTACTAAAGAGGTTCGTTGTTGTGATAATGGTCAGCAAGGATGTGTGTGCGAACCGCAGCCTGTTGACAGTTCAAATGCCTATTAAGACAAGTGTGTGTGTGTGTGTGTGTGTGTGTGTAGCATAGTAATTCGTGTTAGAGGCATGGTCAGTAGGACTGTGTCTGTACGTGTGTGGGGGATTTTTTAACATGTTAACAGATATTTTTCAGTTCTTGTCTTATACGGAGAAGTGTTTGTGTGTGTGTGTATATGACTCTTAATAAAAGGTGTGAAATAATATATAGTATTGGCATAATACCAAGGTGTGTGTAAGCGTCCAGATTGTACGTACTGCAAGGGGAATCCATTAGGCCTTGTCGTATTGGAATACTTGTGTACAAATATGTATGTGCCCATCCATGTGCAATGCATGTGTGCGTATATGTATGTGCGTGTGTTGGCACGTTTACATCTATAGACATCAAAAGGTATGCAAATTTGTGTATATTTGTGTTGCACCATAGAACATGTGTGTTTACGTATGTCATTGCGTTTATATGTGGATAGAGATTTATGCTGATGTAGGTATGTATGTTGCCGTGTGTATGTTGTGGGTTCGTCTTAGGGAGAAGTGTTTAGACGGGGTCCGTATTTGTTAATAAAGTGAGATTCATTGCTGATGCGCCGGGTGTGGGTGGCATTATCTTTAAAATTGTAGAGGGGAAAGATTCTGAAGTTGGGATGGTTTGCACGGTTATTTATCGTTTCGCTTTCGAATCCCTCTCCTGTATTTTGTCATTTCAGCATCAACATATTTTTCTTGTTTTGGTAAGTTATATTGTTAATTTACATATGATTTTTTAAAATTTATATTAACTATTTTGTTCAGTTCGTTATAACATGCTTAGAACATTGGTTGTATCATATTTACTTGTATATATGTCCATATTATTGTTCGTTTTATGTTAGATTATTTTATTATTATTATGTTAGATTATTTTTTTATTATTATGTTAAACTATTTGTATATAATATTTAATTTGTATTAATTCAACTATAATAATTATTATGTAAAATATATTTATTTAATATTGATTTTTTTTTTGTAGTAGTTTATATTAAAAGTCTGAAAATATTTTTATACATCTTACAATAATATTTATAAGATCATTTATAAAATAACAATTATATAATTTAATTACATTACAACTATAATTTATTATTAATATATATCATGTTTAACTAGAGTTATTACAAGCATTGCCTTAAAAAAATATTAAACTAGACCTGAAAAATGCGCAAGCTCAAAAGAGCCACTGAATGTTATAATAAACCTTCAAAAGTGTGGGACTAGAGTTGTTGCTCAAAAGTATTGTAATCATTATCTATCGTACAGTGGCATCCTTTTATAAAAAAGAGACTCATAACGAACTCAAGATGACACGATAATTATTTAAGTGAATATATAATAGAGAATTCGTTTTAAGTGCATTTCGTACTAATCATTACTAAACATCTAATATGAGATATTGAACATTAGCTTAAATAATTATCGTGTCGACTTGAGTTCGTTATGAGTCTTTTTTTATAAAAGGATGCCACGGATGCGATAGATAATGATCACAATATTTTTTAGCAACAACTCTAGTCCCACACTTTTGAAGGTTTATTATAACATTCTGTGGCTCTTTTGAGTTTGTGCATTTTCCAGGTATAGTATATATATATATATATATATATATATATATATATATATATATATATATATATATATATATATATATATATATATATATATATATATATATATATACACATATATATATGGGAGGTGGGGTAGTGTTTGCGTAAAACGTAAAAATGGGGTATATCTAAATATTACGTTTTTCTTTAATCCAGTAGAATGAACATATTTCTAATTGTTTCATTAAGTGGAATTACATTTTCTCAATTGAAATAAAAGCTAAGATGGATTTGAAATTTGAACATAAAGAGTGTGTTTGTGAGTATATGAGTGACGTCTGGATGAAGAATATATTGCCCCGGTGGACGGCGAGGATCAGACCCATCAGCTCGCGCGGCTCGAACGTGCGGGTAGCCAACTTCACTACGATAGCAGTGAGCAAGGGTGTAGTCAGGGGTACAAGAACTCTACAGTCTATACCACAAACCTATCAAAAACCGGTTGATACTTGCACAGTTTGTGCTCTTCGTCCTAGTATAAATTGTTACTAGTGTATTTGTTACAGCACGTAGCATCTAGGAAGAGGTTTCAAAGCCCACGGAACGGGAAGATTGTTATGCTGTCTGGCGTTTTGTCGTCTTCCCATCAGTCCAGCCCCACTGTTTCTGGCTGGGAAGGAAATCCCGCACCGTCCATGCCATGCTGTATGATCTCGGTGTGAGCGCATAACATGGTCAGCTCTGTAATAGAATGAAAGTGGGAGGGGACTGAAAGGCTCCACAATGGTACCACAACAGCATTCATGAATGTTAGAGACGCGGAGGACGAGCCTCATGGATGCGCAAGCAGTTGCTGTCCAGCTGAGTGCCAATCGCACCTGAGTGAAGTGCTTTGACACAGGTAGAACTCTCGCGTTGGGAAGCTGAGTGAAACATGCCAGACGTTGGTGGTCGAGCCGATGCACCAGTTCATCTGAAGTCATGCTGCAAAGGATGGTGTCCCATTTGTTTTGCATGACTGAATGCTTGCAACGTGGATGAGAAGGGTAGATGTTTGCCGGGCGGAGGCCACGCTGGGTCCATGTCACATATGCCGTCTCACCTTCCACCATCGCAAAAGGTTCAGTTATGGAGAACGCTTTTGATGAGGACATGTCAACAGGTCACCGATTAATGGAAAGAAGGCAGAGGCACTGATACCGGAGATCGGGGACCGAGGCTACCGTATTTGACATATAAGCAGGCCAACTCACATTCGTTGTCATCAAAGCGGACGTTGAATCTCTCCCCAGGTATCTGTTGGATGCAGACAATGCGATATGTGAGGAGAGATGCTTGGCTGTAGCAGGGAACACTGGAACATCGGTATGGGCGTCGATCAGGTTCAGTCTACTCGTTAGGAATTCCAGCTGGCGTAGCCTCTACTTGAGGGTTGAGCGAATGATAGGTGGTAGGATCGGTAAACTTAGCATAATGATGTCTTCCTTATGAGTTTACTGCAGCTGATGGAGTGATGATCACACGTCTGAGACGGAGACCGTGAAGCCCTCTGCGTCATAATTGACATTCATGACACCCTCGCACCTGCTGGCCCACCCATTCCCAGCTACACTGTGCTGAGTTCGTAATTTAGTCCAGGTTCAACAGACTTGCAGATGATCTTGGCTCCAAGTCTCCGTAAGACATTTCCTAGCGAGATCGGGAGTACTCCGCTTTCTTTCATCCTGGGTGTAAACATACAAGTATAAGTATATATATGATTAAAAGGACTCCTTTTTGGGAGAGTAACATTTTTAAAACAATTGGTTTCTCGTGAGTTTGAAAGAAAGAAAATGGGCATAATGAACCAATACGCAAAAATGTTTTTGGTAGAGGTTTCCTTGGAGATATTTTCCCTTTTATCATGTGTTGAGTGTGGTTGCCAATATATAGATTTCTTTACAAGTTTGTGTAAATTGGTTGCTACCATCTACATATGATTTATTGTCTACTGTGCTTTATAATCTTTAGTGATTTTTTTTATTTGTTCTCTGTTGTTGAGTGAATGTGTCCGAGCATTTGTATAGTGGGGAAATTTTGAAGTTGGGTATGTCTAATCCGGCTCATGTTACAACGTGGTTGCTTAATAGTGTATAATAATTCTGTGTAATCAAATTTCCACCTGTCCTACGTAATTTTGCTCGTAATGACAGATTAGGTTTTTTAAGTTGCAGGTGATATTTTATTTTATTCTGAATATTTGTTCATATTTAAATTTGAATTATGCTCCTTTAATTAGCAGTTACCACAATTAGTTCTTCATTTTGTAACAGATTTTTATATGTTTTGTTGTTTTTTTGTTGCGTTTGTGTTTTGGCCTGTCATTTACTTTTCATGATTTTTGTATTTCTTCATTTTTTTCGTTGTTTTTTCATCCTCATATAAAATAGGAAATTTTTTGCGGAGGTCGTCAAACATGTCAATATGTTGGGGACTGATGGTTGACACATGTGGCAAAATATTTTCCCTGGATTTGTTTTTTGACGTCTTTTATAGCTATATGTTTAGCCATTTGGTGATTATAGCAAGAGGGAATACATTTTGGGCGAGTATATGTTTTAATTCATTCAGTCTTTGTTCACATTTGATGAAAAATATTACATTGTTATTAGGATTACTACTGCAACAAAAGTTACAATCCATAATTTCTAGCACAGGGATAGTGGCGTAAATTTAGCGGATGGCTTCGCTAATTAATTTGAACTACCTACTTCCTTAGGATATCAATTTATCAGCACCGTTCTGATGAAAGATCTATTTGCCTCCATATGGATTAAAACACGGAAGCTAATAATCCGCAACTAATACTGAATATCATCTTGTTCAATATTCTAGGGATTCTATCATTTTACAGCCCATATTATTGTTTCTAATTTAGGCCTCAGGAAATTGTATCATTTCCGATCCAGTACAGTACTAACAGTTTATTCTATCCATCTCGAAATTTGACCTCGTCACGATTTGAACAGAGAAATGATAATGCCAAAATTAATACCACAAAGAAGCCCTGACGTATCTTCTGAATCTCTGCCGTTTCTGTCAATACAAATACCCTTTAACGCCGTAGTAATAATGCTGAATAAAATATCAAATAAAAAGATAAAAAACTGTGCAATTTATTTCATTTCTTTTTTTTTTTTAAGTTTGCAATAACAATCTATTTCATTATTTTTTAGAAATATCTTTATTTTTTATTACGTTACCGAGACAGGTTGGATTTTGTTTTGCATTTTCTATCGTATTGACAACGCTCTATGTATTTTTCTGTAATTCTCAATTTGATGTTTTCTGTATACTGTTGGGTGTATTTCTACGTTCTTGTGAATTAATTGAGTATATATTTGTAGATTTTTCAAATTATTCCCACGAAATCTATTGTTTAAATTATTTGTTGTATTTTCAAACCCCTCAATCATTTTCCTTACAAATTGTCTATATTGAATAATAGTTCGATTGGAAAGACATTACATTTCTCGTGGTCCTTAACAAAATTATCCAGCTGATTTCTTTTAATTTTTCTGCTATTTGAATTTTCAGATCTCAAAGCATCGCTGGTTTCCCATTTTATAAAAGTATGTAACTTCTTACGTATGCTTCTACGATCATTTCTCATTGGTTATTCATAAAGCTGTCATAATATCCACTAAAGCCTCTGATCTCATTCATCAGTAGATCCATTCTTGGTGGAGACTGGCTTGTGAGAGTAAATATATCGATGTGTTTCTTCCTATAGATTTTTCAAATACTTAATCGTTCTCCTTCATCGCATGCTTTTCGTCGCTTCTGTTTTGACAATTTTTATCTTGTGTCACAATAATTTCCCAGTCTCATATTTCGAAGTAGGATTTTTCAGCAAAAGTTATGGGGTTTCTAAATGCATTTTATATGTCTCTCTTTGTATCCCTAAGTGCATAATTCATAAGTGATTTCTTGTTACAGTATTCATACCCCCCCCCCCTCTCTGTTTTCTCTCGTTTTCAGAATTTGGTATATGTTAATGGGGCATATAGCTTAGATCATTTTCAGAACTGTCAATTCTCCCCGGCCGATGGGGAGATCTGCCCAGCCACATTTGGGTGGATGGGAGGCGTGTTCTCTTGTGAAAATGGGTATATATTTCATTATGTAAAATCTCCCCTCATTACTCCCCGTTTGGGGGTAATTCCTTTTCATGGTATACCCCTTTTGAGTTTAACAGATCGGTAAGTCTACACGTTAAATTCAATGTTACCAAGAAATTTCACTAATGACATATTTAAGTATGTTATTGGTACTTTTATTAAGAATTCTTTATTCTATTTTATTTAATTATCTCGTATATGTTCATACCTTATATTGTTCAACCTTTATGACTTCTTACACTGGTACCGTATTTAATTAATATATGTTATTAATTACTGCTATCGATTATTAGCTACCTTAATAATGTATATATATTAATTTTCCATTGATTTTAATATCACTTACCCTTCGCAAGTTAACCATTGACAGGAGTTCGGAACCTGGGGACAGAAATGGGTATCTAGATGTATATTTTATAATCCGTGTTTGAGACATTCCCATGTCGACGTTTGTCATTTTACACATCAAGCGGGTATACCCGAGCATTGCTGCCGACCCGAGAATAACTGCGTATATATTCTGAGATTTCATAAAATTGATGGACAAAAATGATGGTATATTCGCAATTGATTCCAGGTGTTTAAATATGTGAACTTTATTGTTCAAATTAGTTGTCACCAGTCACCGAATATGCATATCTCTATTGCGTGTATCTGCATATTTGCTTGTGTGTCTGCATTATTTGAAAATAAATATTAATAAAGGTGCGCAAAGACTTAGGCCGAGTTCAATTATCGAAAACAATAATATGATAAAATAATTTCTATATCATAATTATTGTTATATGTATAATTGCGAGTGTATGTCAGTGAATAGTCTTGGGGTTGTGGTTATGATACCCATAATTCAATATGCGCAAAGTATTCGAACATTTAATATCGCATCTGCAGAATATCACATGCCAATTTCCTATCAGAGAAGAACCAACTGCCATAAGAGAAATTGATGGACGAATAGGAAAATAATACAACATATGACGAATAATATCGTTAAATAAATTCCTGCTTGAAATTGAAATTTCATATAATCGAAATAACATTACTATACCTCTATTATTTATCTGACAATATGTTCCTTCACATGTGTACGGTTCAGAAAAATGAAACGGTGGGATTACTATATAGAAACCATTTTGCAGTAACTTGTGCAAGTGACCTCTAATATAAGCTCGGGTTTATATACATATGTATATGCACATATGTAATATATATATATATATATATATATATATATATATATATATATATATATATATATATATATATATATAAATATAGTAATAATAATAAATTTGAAGACTAAACCCAAAGCGGGCTCGATAAGGATAAATATATATCAAATATATAAGAAGCCTAGAGCAAATATTTGATCTGTTATTTTAATAAATATATGTATATATATTTGTGTGTATATATATTTGTGTGTGTATATATATATGTGTGTGTGTGAACAGGCTTGAAGAGCAAAGAGGAGGGAGTAAGAAGGCAGAAGGCAGTCTGACCGGTGGAGCCAAGCCTGTCAGGCGTGTACGCGCGCATTAAGAGAGAATTCGATACAACTATCTTTCATTTATAGAAACGGTAAACTAAAATTCAAAGAGATAAGAATATATTTTCAGCGTGTAAGAATACCGACTCTTTCATATATATATATAGTCAAATGTAAAACGTTTGTAACATATCAATTGAACTCTTTAAGATATGTTTTCAATAATGTATACCTTTGCCGGTTTCAAAATTTCTTGATTATCTAACGTTAAGAGAGATGGCTTTGCTATGCCACCTTATAACTCGCATCTAACTGATGTTGGGAATTTCTTTCGGTTTTATACAAAAGTTGTAGCGCATATTGCTATATGTTTGTAGTACAATCTAATAGACTGAAGAATATCAGGGGATTAGACATCGAATAATTTGGTAATTTCAGGATCTACTTTAAAGTATGATTTGATAGGAGATTCTATAAGGCGTATCTGTTTCTCTTGTCAGAGCTTTATTGTTCAGTCGTAGAAACTTGCTCACCCCCAGGCTACATGTAATTATTCGTTGTAATATTAATATCTAAGCAAAAAATATCCTTCTTCTGGATGCTGTGGAAATTTAATGATTTAATGTGTCATACATATTTCGGTTTTATCATAGTTGGCACATCTGATTTGAATGTCAACGTGAATAAAAACATGATTATTGTTGATGTTGGCGTATCAGTAGGTTTTCAGGCTGACACACACACACACACACACACACACACACACACACCCACACACCCACACACACACACACACACACACACACACACACACACATATATATATATATACATATGTATATATATATACAAGCCCACATACATCTATACACACACACATACACACACACACACACACACACACACACACACACACACACACACACACACACACACACACACACACATATGTATATATATTTTTCAGGCATACGTCATCTTGATTATTTTTGAGACAAATTCATATACACTCATACTCACGCAATCACACATACAGTCTTAAAGTAAATACATCGAACTATTAACAAGAGTAATTGCAAGAAAAATCTGTGTTGTCATTTCATTATAGGAGAAAGAAAATATGAACATCAATAGCAAAAATAACTGTTATTAAAATTACTACTTTTTTCCCCTTTTGTTATATCGCCAAAGTTGTATTTCAAAATATCTATCCTATCGTAATGTGTTTTGACAATTGATAGACTTATAACTTGAACCCAGGTTGAAAAGGTTGATAGGTAATATCAAACAAAATATAATGATGTGCTGTGAATATAAATGACCAGGGAGAAATATTTTGGGAAAATTCTGTATATGTTATTTCGTCCATAAATCATTGAATTTGGTGTGTGATTTAGTCGATACATTACTAGCCTGCCAACTTGAGTCAGTGTTTCAATTGTTAACATATTACTACAGCGCTATCTCAAAAACTGAACATTTGTATGTCGAAGATCGGAAACTTCTAAATATATGCTTATTGTTTATTGTCTTCGGGCAAACCCCACCGGAGAAGATCTGTTATATTAGTTTGTTTCTTTTTAACAACGACATTTGATACCCAGAAAATAAAAGATTAATTTGGATTGGGGGGACATTTATTTGCTTTTCCTAGCCATGGTTCTCGGAGGTTTTTGTTTGTTTGTTTGTTTCGTTGGTAAAACAAAAATTGGTAGCTATAAGTATAGTAAACTAAAAATATGTTTTCACTAGCGGTTGTGTTCTTATCTTCCACCGGTTGCATCCGAACGAGGAAAACAATCATAAAACTATTAACCATATGAACAATATATTTTTAATAATATATGGAGGATTAAATTCTCCATTGTTCCCGCCATGTTTTCCGTCAGTAGGACTGTTATTTTTAGTGCTATGAACGACCAGGTAGATGACGTCAGTTTGCAAAATGGTTGTGGCGTTGTCAGTAAGAGTGTGTATATTAATTCAGAAGATATGCTTTGTCATTCAGTAGCTCTTGGAACTAATATCACAAATTTGTTATGATCGCTTTAGTTTCCAAATACCATGAGCGCACACCCAGCCAAACAAAAGAAAAACAAATCATTGAGTAAGAATACATGAAATCACGATTCATATCTACCTGGCTATGGTTACGATGAGAATATATAAAGACGATTAAAACTTTCCACGTGTGCCGTAATCAAATAACATCTACCTCGAAAATAAAAGTTGAAAAGAAAACGATAGACTATTCTACTATTCTAGATTATAGTAGAGATGATATGCAAATAATAGAAAAACATTGTTAGTGAAACGAAAGAAAAATGACCTTGCACTATATGAGAAATTTAAAGTTTCAGATTATTTCTCCCCATTTCAGAAAAAAATCGTTTAGTTTTACTTTTTAAGATGTTTTGTTTTATTTCTTCTTAATTACTAGGTATTCGATTTGCTAGCCATTTTCAGTGATAACGGATAGAGAGAAATTTCGGATGAAGTTAAATTTATGTATGAAACACACCAGGTGGAGTTTCTAAATTTATATGTTTGCAGTTGTCTCGTTGAAAATGAGTTCGCGAGAAAGGTAAACTCGTAACAACATTACAATATTTAATGCTTTGAAACTGCGGTTCGCAACCATTATTTGAAACTACGGATCAATTTGATTTGTATTATACTATGCTGGAGATTCATAGATATTGAGTGTTCAATATGTCCTATTCGGGGCTTAGTATTGAGACGAAAATTGTAAATTCAAAGTAACAATTGTGAAAAATATGAAGAATATCCTATCGTTTCCAAAATATATTTCAGAGGAAGTGAATGAAGAAATTAAACACATCAAACTTTTATTGCCTACGATAACAGTAATCAGTGTTTAGTAGTCAGTTGTAGTCAAATGTAATGGTACTCAATTTCTACAGAGAAAATAAACTGGATATAATAATCTACTATGTGCATGAAAAAGAATATATATGAATTTAAGTTTATCAATCTCTCTCAAACACACTCCCTCTCTCTCATACACCCACTCTCTCTCACTCTCTCTCTCGCTCTCTCTCTCTCTCACACACACACATACTCTCTCTCTCTATATATATCATTATCTATAAAAGGCAGATGGTTGTTGTTGTGTGTGTGTACATGTTCCATGTTTATACATTTGCACAATTTCAAACTGATTCGACTCTACGACTGTAAGACTGTTGTAAATGGTCCAACTTAGGTCAACGACTATTTACTTCATTCAAACTCACCCACAATTATAGAAATAATCGATAAAACTAAATACATGACGCTTTACCCTTCTAATAGAATCTGCTTACCTCTCTCTACTCCCCTTCAAATTCGATAAAACTACAAACTTCCTTTAGGACCGCCGAAGAGAGAGAGAGAGAGAGAGAGAGAGAGAGAGAGAGAGAGAGAGAGAGAGAGAGAGAGAGAGAGAGAGAGAGAGAGAGAGAGAGAGAGAGAAGACAGTGAGAGGGAGAGAGAGAGAGAACGTTTGTTTTTGAGTGTGGAACGGTCAAACATTTATTTACTTCAATGACAAAGAGAAATTATTACATTTCATACGAAACGACAACTTTTCAAAAGCAACAGATAAATGTATTCAACAACAAGCGATACATCTTTTTTAAAACCTCTCAACGAATGTGGATTCTTACGGACTTTGAGTCGAATCGGTTTGAAATTGTGCAAATGTATAAACATTGAACATGTGCACAGACACAACAACAATCTGCCTTTTATAGATAATGATACACAATAATATCCTCTATGAGGTCACTAAACCTGCTAGAAACAGCAGCTAACTCTCCCCCATATCACACCACTCCCTACTGTCTTAAATTTAGAAAACACATATCCTCTATGAGTTCACTAAACCTGCTAGAAACAATAGCTAACTCTTCCCCATACACAGCCCTCCATACTGTCTTAAATTTAGAAAACACACATTAGACAACCATGCAGAACAACTCCATCGCAGCTCTGTTGTTCGGCTGGCATCGTCTACGCGCGTGTTGCGCAAGTACTGTGAAACAATAAATTTCAACCCTTCTTTGCACAGAGATAATATCCATAGGCGAAAGTACAATTGTCACTGCTGGCGCAGCTCCTGCTTCCGCAGTCTAGGTCTGCAGTTCATTCACCCAGTGCCTGGCAGAGAAAAAAGTGCTACCATAAAATGGGTGGTGCAACCTAACTTTGGTAACTTACTGACCCCGAGCAATGCTGGGCTTTAATGCTAGTATATATATATAAATATTTATATATATATATGCGCGCGTACGTGAGTTTGTTTGTATGTGTATATGATATATAAATATAAATATATATACTGGGGAATATACCAAGGGAAATATATCTGCATGTCTGGGCATATTGATATATTTGTCAACGAAATATATATATATATATAGTAATAATAATAAAATTGAAGACTAAAATCCAAAGAGGGCTCGATAAGGAAAATATATATCAAATATATAAGAACCGTAGAGCAAATATTTATTAAAATAACAGATTAAAGTTTAAGCAAAGAATCGCTGCTTTCACCCTTAACGGGATCTTCTGAAACTAACAAAGTCATCTGTAAACGCAGAACTGGATATTTCAAAAAACGTTGCAACCGGAGGAAGACAGGAAGACGGTACTTTGGTTCGTGGTAAAGTTCGCTGGCAAAGAATGGGAAAAACGAATAATACGTCGTTAATAGGAGTGGTAAAAAACAATTATGCGCAAAGACAAAACCACGTTTGTGGTATAAAAGAGGTCGTAGACTAATGTTCTCTTAGGTGGTGCATAGAGACGTTCTTTGGCAATGAACGAAAAAACGAAGATAATAAGTCATATGTGGACCGTGGAGAACAATAGCACGCAAAGACAAAACCATGTAAATGGTATAGCAGAAATCGTAGAGTAAAATTCTAACTAGGAGCCCAAATGAATCTCCGCTACAGAGTTAAGAACAAAGTAAATAAATACAATACAGAAGTAATAGAAGCAAATAAATACATACACGCAAACAGATACGTACATACACAAGCATACGCAAATCCTTACCATGTCTGTGTCTGTATGTATATATATATATGTATACATACATACATACATACATACATACACACACAGACACACACACACATATATATATATATATTTACTGCTGAAAATCATGTCTTTCATTTGTTAATTATCTTGTTTATTTCAACTATGGTAATTAGTACATTTGTTCTTTATGATTTGAAACAGCTGTATATATATAATTAGCAATATAAGTAATCACTATATATTCTGATTATTTTCTGACTTATAGTATGTATTACAAAATCAAATTATTGCTGTTTACGAAATAATAGCGTGTGAATATGCTATGGAATACTATAATTTTACCTACTAATGTCCATGGACAATTTATGAAATAACGAATTCTAGATGATTTTATTTCGGTTTCTTTATGCCTGTTGTATTTGTATATGTGTATAAGCAATTAGAACCGTCAAATACTTACAACTGGACGTAGATACACCCACCACGAAAGCAAAGTAATCATTGACCGTCCCTATACGTACATAATTATTTCTACTTTTGGCACAAGGCCAGCAATTACCCAGTGTATTATGGGTACTTTATTTTATCGACCCCGTAAGGATGAAAGGCAAAGTAAACCTCGGCGGGATTTGAACTCACCGAGGTTTACTCTGCCTTTCATCACTATACGTAAATAATACACTCCGAAACCAAAATCAACAGTAAACAAATCAATCAGTGAATAAGACCATCGAATACCAATCGCATAACTAATACACTCATCAAAGAAAGCCAATTACAACCTCAATGACTATTCTAGAACCAAGTCATAATCTCTACCTCAGACATCATCCATATTTCTCAGCCAACAACGCGCTTTAATGCTGAGTATCATGGAGTCAAACGGTTTTAAGCTGCAGCCATCATATCACGGAGTATCTGTATCAGAATGAACATTAAACAATTGATATTCCTATATGCACCGACTATGACGTCGTCCAACTAGAAACATTCGCATGTCTCGCTGGTGAGAGTACTTAAAGGCTAGAACGCTATCCGACCTAACAAACCGATAATTCTGCTATCACCGTTAGTTCCACATAAACTAATCCTGAGCCATTTAAATTGCAAGTAGTTATTAAATGTGTATAACGTAGCCTACTTAAAAAAAATATAAAAGCAAAATCCAGAAAACTTGTGAAAATAAATAAAACAGTGAAACTCGAATCTCCTATACTCGACCAACAATGAAAAGTTCGCCTCTCTCTCTCTCTCTCTCTCTCTCTCTCTCTCTCTCTCTCTCTCTCTCTCTCTCTCTCTCTCTCTCTCTCTCTTTATATACATACATATACATATGTATATATTTGATGAATAGATCGATACTGGAAGCAGGTTCATCGAATCCTAACGGACCTTGAGCCGCCAATTTCATGCGAAATATACGTAACGGACGACGTTGCATAAAGTTTTGAAATTTCGTCGGGTGTATATATATATATATATATATATATATATATATGTGTGTGTGTGTGTCTGTGTTTTTGTATGTGTTTGTGTGTGTAAAAGTTAAAGAGAAATAACAACAGAATCGGTACAGTATATGGAAGGAATATATTAGTATAACGATTGAAATACCAGGACGAGGGTCTTAACGTTTCAGACGGTAGTCCTTCACCACCAGAAAGAATGAGAAATTAGAAAGATTGATGGGGTGGGCAGGGCGGATTCGCAAAAATGTTTGTAGATAAAAATAACACGTCCATTCAGATTGCCATCGCTTATATATGTGTGTATGTGTGTGTGAGAGAGAGAGAGAGAGAACGTGTGTGTATGTGTATGCATGTAATGCCTGTGAAATGTATTTCTCCTTTTGAAATGTGATATGTTGATTTTGAATGTTAAATCACTTTTTTGCAATATATATTAACGAAATTACTGGAATGTGTCCTGATAGCTAATGATCGATTCGCTGCTTTATACAGCTGCTCGGCATATTTCTTTGAACATCAGTATCGCACCACTAACTGAGACAATGAGAACAAATTTTTGCAATTTATTTGAGGATACTCAGTATGAAAACATGAAAAAGTTTACCTTATTAAATAGTGCATTAGGTGGATCATTTATAAGGAGCATATACTTTGTAATTAAACAATGCTGACGTTTGCCTCGTCATTAAATGCCTTACATTTTAAATGGTTTATATTCTATGTTTAGCACATTATAAAAGCAACATGATTTTAGTATATACTTTAAATTTTAAAAAGACAATTATTTTCGTGGAATATATTTAGAACATGGTGGAATATATTTAGAACAACAATCTTATCTGCATAATTAAGTCCACATTTGTGGATTTATAATGAAATTTTAACAACATAATATATAGATTTATGTTATTGACTACTTGAATCTGTGATTGTAACTTTTAATTGTCATGTTTCAACGTCGGAAATGGAAACGCTCTCATCTTTCAATTTTTCCCGATTTATAATGTAATATAGCCTAATAAAAGTAAAAGTAAAATATTCATTTCGGAAAATTGATTAGATTTTTTAAGATGTCTGAACGGGAAATCCTACATAGCTATTTGTTTCAAGAAAGATCACAGCATGCGGTACGAAAATACACCTGTAAACTACTGATATATAGTAATCAGTAGTGTGTGGACAATAGATCATACTTCCTTGTAGAGATTAATAAAAATCCTGACAGCCGTGAGAATCCCATCTTTTTGTGTATCAGGTTCACCATTTTGCAACATTTCCTTTATTTAAAAAAGGGATGTCATATCGAAGCACGACTAATGTGTCTCTTTGTGTGACTATTATACAATTTAGACGAAAATGTAAGTGAACAGAGTTATTTCCATGTCAAACGCACCATGTCATAAACCTGTAAATTTGCGGATTACTACATCGATAGATCTTAATTTAATATACTGCAAGTAGCTTTTATTGCTTTTGTGTTAGGTTTTAGAAAGTGAAATAACTTGGATACCATATTATCAGCCTAAATGAAAGAAGGAAAAACAAGGCACATACGGTCAGATTTCATATCTACCTCCTTACATTCTACTGAATACGATATCGCAAGTGTGAAATGACTGTCTTAATCTAATAATTGGAATCATCAAATATATGCATAAATGTGGGACAATTGGAAAATATTCTATGGAACATATTGTGAGATAATAAAAAATGCCGGGGGATAGACTGGTTTTGAGCTAAACTATATGATTTGATTATATGATACGGAGACAAATTGATTTTGTACAGCACATATTTCTTAAGTGGATTCATAAACTCTCTCTCTCTCTCTCTCTCTCTCTCTCTCTCTCTCTCTATATATATATATATATATATATATATATATATATATATATATATATATATATATATATATATATATATATATATCATATAACATAAAATTGATGTAGTTATTAGATAAATACGTACGTTAACCTTTTAAAACTATTTCTATTCTCATTAGTAGGAAATTCAACTTCTAAGCGACATCGACAGCTTTTGAACGTATGATGTATTTCATGAACGAAACTTCAGTCGATCACCTTTGAGGCTGACCTCATTTGGACTTCATTATTAAATCGCGTTTCAAATCTAGATTTTGTTTGATCAGAGAAAATATATTCTGCACATTGTCATCTCTAAACGATAAATTCACACACATATATCAATGCACACATAACCACACGCACGTATGATAAGACCCAATGCTAATTCATATATGTAAAGAGTATTTTCGATTTTGTCTGAATTGGTTGCGCCAAACACATGAATCATTTCTTGCAATGGATGTAAATATATATTAGGCAACGGATACATACTTGAAAATGGTGAATTGTTTAGCTGTCATATTTCTGAAGCAAACCTTGCGTAGCAGATTTATGCGATTAGTGTCTCTAGCCACATCGTAACTATTTGTCAGCTTCTTGTCATCTGTTCAATATAGTTTTCTGGAATTACGATCCTCGGAAATTTAATTTATATCTTTATTTCCCTTAAATTACATTTCTACTTATTTCAGTAATATATTTCTACTCTAACTAGCAAACATATTCTTGGTTTAACTACACGGCCTATGGCAAACATACCAGTAAATATAAAAATAATAATAATATTAATAATTGTTTCTATATATGGAACAAGGCCAGCAATTATCCCAGTGTATTACTGGTACATTATTTTATCGACCCCATAAGGATGAAAGTAAAAGTTAACCTCAGTGTGCTTTGAAGTCAGACAGTAAAGGGACCTAACTATATGCTGTAAAGCATGGTGTCCAATCCTCTACCGATCCTGCCAATCCACAGCCTTTTATTAATAATAATAATAATAATAATAATAATAATAATCACTGTGCAGGATCTGTGGAGAGAGAGAAGAGACTGTGGCTCACATTGTATCCGAGTGTAAACACATAGCCCAGACTCACTATAAGGGCTGGAGACATGATGTGATGGGCAGGGTGATCCACTGGCACCCATGCAAAGTAAGCAATTTACCACATTCTGAGAAATGGTATGAGCATAAGCCAGAGGCGGTGATAGAAAACGATCAGGTGAAGGTGCTGTGGGATTTTAGGATACAGACGGACAAGAAACTGGAACACAATAGACATGACCTGGTGGTTTTGGACAAAGAAAAAAGATCGTGCCTGATTGTGGATGTGGCCTGCCCATTCGACACGAGAGTGCAAGAGAAGGAGAGGGAGAAAATTAACCGATACCAGGACTTAAAGTGGGAGGTAAAAAGGATTTGGAACTGCCATGAAGTCAAAGTGATCCCGATTGTCCTAGGCGCACTGGGGACTATCTCAAAAAGTTTCCAGGGATGGTTAAAGAAAATTGGCCCCTTCACGCTTTTTGGAACTCTTCAAAAGGCATGCTTGCTGGGAACAGCAAGAACCCTCCGATACGTCCTGAATATCTGAGGCTGCAGATAGTGGCTTGATATTCATTTCAACAAACATTCCAGTTAACTAACATCAATGACTGAAACTCAAAGAGTAATAACAACAATAATAATAATAATCATTTCTTTATTAACAACAAGGGTTTACATAAAGTAGACATTAAGGAGAGTGCGGGACAATACAGGACGGTACAAATAGGCATTTCTGCGTGTTAAAAACAAAAACAGAGGATGTAACAAAAAATAACAATGAAAAATTCCCCAATAGGGGGGAGACTTCGGAGGGACCTATGTGGAGATAGCCCAGTAAAATGCCTTGGTGACCCTGACACCAAGGCAAGTGCCCTCTCCCAGTTTTCCACCTTTAATTTACAGATACGTACTCAGAGTAGGCCCATTCACTCGGGCCATTCTTGCTTCTCTCACCCATCTTTCAACAAAATGCTGGGAAGAGAGCACTTCCAATTCTACCCTGATTTTCCTTTTCAAATGAAATTTGAAAAAGTTAATCAGGGCATGACCGAAGTGTAAATGCTCGTCTTCAGCCCATTCAAATGTGTCCACCATACTATGTTTTTCGCCATGGCCACCAGACAGATAAAAACTGCCTGCCCTTCCCGGCTAAAGGAAGAGGGCGCGGCAATACTCACGATGGACTCGGCTGATAGCTGGATCTGTCCTACACGTGACAGCAGGTGTTCGACATAAACCCACAAGTCAGCAATGCTCGGACACTGGACGAGTGCGGGCAGGACGGTTTCGTCGTCCTGTGCGCATCTCGGATATGCCCGGCTGACAGCACCTCCATGCCTGTAGAGTTTATCCCGAACTGGCAAAGCTCCCCGGTAGCACTGCCAGGCCAGGGATTTCTGGAAGTTGTCCATAGGCCCCCGCCCGAAAGTCCTTCCGAAGAGATTGGCTAGTTGATTTTCGTCGACGCCTAGAGTTTCTCCAAGTACGTCGTCGCTCTTCCCCTCCACTACTCCTCTATAGAACGCCAAGTTGGAGTTTCCACCGATCACATTGCCCGATTGGTCGAGGGCTGTGAGCGCCTGAAGACATTCCAGTCGCCAAGCCCTCCCTCTCGGTCTTCGCTTGACCCAGGACTGTAGCTCCGTCAAGGAGACGAGCTCGGGAAGACGTGTCTAGCAAACGGCGACCACACTTGATCACCGTCGAGGAAGAGGTGGAGATCTCGTAGCCTGAGCGCGTGTCTGCGCATCATCAGCCACGGCATGCCCAGCCCTCCACGTAGCGGGTAGTGAAAGCAGATGGACCGCCTGACCATCGGAGCGCATCCCTTCCACAAAAAGCGAAAGAGCAAACGCTCCAGCGCAGTCAGGCGGGGCTTAGGACAATCTACGACGGTCAGGCGGTAGTAGATGACGGACGCGATGTACGCGTTAGCCACCTCCGCTCGACCTTTCAGGGATAGCTTCCACTCGGCCCATTTCTGGGTGAGAGAAGCCACCCTGTTCGTCACCTCGTTCAGTTTTTGTCCGTCTGGAGGTCTGGACCGAACCAGACCCCTAGCAATTTAACCGGTCCGTCCGTCCAGCGCCCGACGACGCTGTTGGACGGCATGGACCTGCCTCTCCAGGTGCCGAGCTGCAGGCCCACTGACTTTTCCTGCTTGATCATTGCTCCTGTCACCGCTTCGTATTCGCTTAGTGTAGTGTCGATCGCCTTGATATGTTTGGCGTTCGACACCACTACGGTGACATCGTCCGCATATGCTGACACGGATCTTCCGTATCCTAGTTCGCTCGGGACCCCCCTCACCGTCTCCAGTTTGTGCAGTAATGGCTCGAGAGTCAATACGTACAATAGGGACGAGAGGGGACATCCTTGGCGGACCGAGCCCATGATGTTGAACGGTTCCGAAAGGTGACCGTTCACTCTCACTGCAGAGCAGATGTCGCTGTGCGTGGCAGCGATCCAGCCTCTGAAGACGGGCCCAAAGCCAGCCGCCCTCAGGACTGCCGCTAGGTAACGATGGTCGACCCTATCGAAGGCTTTCGACTGATCTAAATTGATCAAAGTCCCACCCGTGCCAGGTTCCCTAGCTACCCTCTCTACGATGTATCGCATGAGGTGGAGGTTGTCGTGGATGGATCTGTCGGGAATGGCGCATGTCTGCGCCTCTCCCACCAGACCACCAACGACAAGCGCCAACCTCTTTGCTAGCACCTTGGCCAAAATCTTGAACTCTGTGTTTAGCAGAGTTATGGGCCTAAAATTATCTATGTTATCCCCCTTGTTCGGATCCTTTCTCAGCAGCGCCAACGCTCCTCGGCTCACAGAGCTGGGAATTCTCCCGTTCTGTTGCCAGTTGCAGTAGACGTCCGCCAAGAGGCCTCCGAACAAGTCTGGCATTTGTACGTAAAGTTCATAGGGCAGACCATCCAAACCAGGCGATTTACCCCTTGTGCAACTAGTCATTGCATCCCATACTTCAGCGGTTCTTATCGGCTTTTCGCAACACTCCGCCTCAGTGGCCGAGAGCCGCGGCGGTCCGTCGCGGTAGACACTAAAGTCCATCCCTCGATCCGGCCCGTCAATGCCCCCGAACAGTTGAGCGATGTCGCAGAAAAGCTTCACACATTTGCCCGGGATCGAGTAGCATGCGCCCGTCGTGGTCCACCAAAGACCGGATCGTGGCTTTGTTGCCACGACGCGCCTCCGCCACTTGGGCCCATTGAACGGCTTTCGTCCCCTCGTGTCTGAGAGCACGCACCCTAGCTCTGACAACGCAGCCTTCGTGCTTTGCATTGAAGAATTGGTCAAGGGCCAATTTCGCCGCAAGTACGTCGGTCGCAATGCCTTTGCTAAGCGCCTCATCTAATTTTCTAACTAATTCTCCCTCTGCTCTATTTTTCTCTATTGCTAAAGTCTTACTAAACCTAATGGACTCTATTCTAATTGCTCTTTTTAGAGCAAACCACCACTTGTTGTTGACGATGGCCCCCGTCAACGACCGCTTAACTAGTTCGCTAATCCGGTCTCTGTAGGCCTTGCGCGCTGGTAAGGACGCATTTAGCTTCCAGTAGCAGGGTCCTAGTCTATGAAGCCTATCTAAGTCAAGCACACAGATCACGAATTTGTGGTCCGTGTAGCTGACTATCTTGAATTGTGGACAGCATATGCTAGACGTATCTATTTCCCTACAAAATACTCTATCTAGATATGATCTGGATGACCCTATGCGATTTGTCCAAGTCCACATTGGTACATTCGGGAAATCCATTCGGTACCTGTCAGACATTTCAAAACGTCTGAGCAGGTTGGTGAGACTCTTGCACCCTCCTTCCCTATCCACTAATCCCACACAATCCCAGCGTGCATCTAAGATCCCGTTCCAGTCGCCCACTAACACTAAAGAGCGGGACGTTCCAAGAAAGGTCTCCAGACGCCGGAAGAAATCAGGCCGCCCTGCTCCTGTCGGGGCATAGACGGCCACTAACCTGAAAGCTTACACATCGTACACATCGTAGCCGCCGAAGATCGGTGCGAAAGCCTGTGCTTCGGAGATTCTGGTCTCGCTGATGGCCACTACATCTATGTTTAGTGACCTGAGGTCGTTGAGCAGGTGGCCCTGCTTCCATGACGACCCCAAGCCACGCACATTTATGCTGCCTATTCTGAGTGAGGTCATGTTGAAAAGGAGTGGAAAAGATGGGAAAGACCACTTACCTTACTTCTCGTAGGGGAAGGACGGTTTTTCCATCCTTTTCACTGCTTGTGGCCTCCTCAGGAAGGATGTCCTTATAAATCCTCCTGGAGATTGCTTGTCGGAAGTCTCCGATGTCTTTGGGGAATTTTTGTTTTAGTGTCATGTACGTTTTCTGTGTGATGCGAGTGATTTGTATGTGTGGATGTGGTGTGAATTTTGGGGTTGTTGTGTAGTCTTTTTCTGTGATGCTGGTGTTGTGTTGGATGTAGTGTAATAATTGCTTGTTGTTCAAATTTAATGCTGTGGAGTGTGTATCGTTTTGGTTGTTTTGTTTTGTTTGCGTTTGTTGTGGGTTTTCTTTCTGTTTCGCATTTTGGTGACTTTTGTGGTGTAGGTGATGGTGGTGTTGGGGTTAATGATGGTGATGGTGTTGGTGTTTGGGTTGATGGGGTTGGTGATGCTGGTGTGGATGGTGGTATATCTGTCCTAACTTTTTTGTTTCTTAGTTTATTTGTTTCCCTCTGTATTTTGTTTTTGGAGGGGGAAGGAAGAGAATTTTTTCTTTTTTGGTTTCTTTTTTTTTTCCGGATATCGTTTCCCACTCCTCGGCGTCACAATCTGTCTCCAGTTGTGATAGGCCGGGGAGTGGAAAATCCTCCACAGGCGTTAGTTTTGGTTGTGGCGTGGTGGATGGTGTAGGCGCTGGTGCTAGTTCTGAAGTGTTGGGTGGTGGTGGTGTTGGTTTTGCTGGTAGTGGTGGTGGTGTTGGTATTGCTACTGTTGCTGGGGTTGTTGCTGTTATAGTTGCTTCTGTTGTTGCTGCTATAGTTGTTGCTGCCATCTCTGCTACTGGTGGTGTTGATGGTTGTGTCACTGGGGTGGGTAGGAGAGGTGGCCTCAACCTTTTAGCCTGAGGGCAGAAAGCCCTTAGGTGGGTTCCTTCACCACAAACGACACACCTAGCTCTTCTGCCCTTGACAATTACGGTGAGGTGGCTGCCGTCAGTGAGGTCTATTACCTCTGGGATCTCCTCAATGCTTTTTTGGTCCGCTTGGATCAGGAGCTCCATCCCAGATCCGGACCAGTTCTCCTGCTTTTCTTTTGCTATTGCTATTATTTTTGTGTTGGCTTCGATGCCGGCGATGACGGCCGCTATTAGCCAGGGAATTTCGATGGCCGGTGGAACGTGGGTCACCCTGATCTTTACGAGTCTCTGGCCACAATAGCTTGGGACGAGTGTGAAGTCGTCACTTCTTAATGGGGCCATGGAGTGTTCTCTAGCCTCCTCTGGTGTTTCAAAGAACACGTCCACGGTTCCATACTTTTGTCCACGTCTGATGTGGGTTTTTCTTGCCCACACATGTCCCAAAGCTTTTGGGATTTGGGACTCGGATGCCCGTCCACTCGGCGCGATTTTACATTTATTGTTCGATACGACACGGTGCATAGGCACCGATGCTCCATTTTATTAGGTGTGTGTGGGGGGTGGGGGTGAGGCTGACCCTGTACCCATCTTTCTTTACCATTTGTTTGGAATTTTCTAAATCCTCCTGAGTTACCATAAATGCTTCGAACTGTTTTGCTACTCTGGCGAAACTGAGGGTGGTTTTTATAATGTCATTGTTTTTGTTGTAGCTATCGTTATTTGTGTTAATATTAATTTTAGTTTCAGTTGTGGTGGTGGTGACGTCAGTCGTCTTTGGTGGGGAAGAGTCCATTTTGCTTGATTTCATTTCGACATCACGAGTTAATTTATTTTTTTCTTCTTTTGTTTCTGTTGTCGCGGTGGTGGTGGGGGTGGTGGTTGTCGTGGTGGTGGTGGAGGCTTTAACACCTGCAGTCATTGGTAATGGCGGGAAATGAATGTCTGCCTGAGACAAATTTAAAATATTGCTACTGCTTATACTTTTTTTGTGTTGGCAAACGTAATAACATTTACAATGGTGGTGTCGGTGTGAGGTGTTAATTTGTGAGGAAGGCTTTCAGCTGCTTGGTGCAGAGGTGAATTAACCATTTTTTTCAAAGAAATTTTTTGATAATAATAAAAGTTTAAATTTTGGGCACAAGGCCCCAATCTTTTTGGGTGTCCTTTTCGGAAAACAATGTATGTGCGCTTATATATGGTTAACAATAAAAATTTTCCATAAATGGCAATTGTTAACAAACGGAAATAACAAACCTTTGCGGAGCTCACGATGATACGATTTACTACGTAGGTCGCCAATAATAATAATAATAATAATAATAATAATAATAATAATAATAATAATAATAATAATAAGAAGAAGAAGAAGAAGAAGATAGATTTAGGCCCTTCATAAACTGGAAATCCTGCCAGCATTATAAAATACCAACAGAAAAAATGACGGTACAGACACACAACACCGGACAAAGTAGCACAGAATGACAAAGCGACCATTCTCTATGATATGCCAGTACAAGATCAAGGTCACATGTCTAGATATTATAGTCAAAGACCAGAATGAAAAAATGCCTCCTAATAGATGTATCTATCCGCACAGGCGACAATATATTTCCCAAGGAAATAGAGAAACTCTCCAAATATAAAGATCTAGAGATAGAAATAACTCGAATGTGGAAAACGAAAACAGAAACAATAGCTATAATAATAGGTGCTCGAGGCATGATAAAAACACAAACAAATACATAGCCAATACTTAAAATTTATACAGCATACAAAAGATAACACTACTATGAACTGCACACATATTACGAAAAGTACTATCAATACAATAGAAATAACATCAGCAAAAATTAAACTGTTCATACCCAAGGTACAGAGAACAGTGCTCGGTAAAGCAGTAATGATGTGCAATAAAAATAATAATGGAAATATTAATAATTGTTTGTACTTTTGGCACAAAGCCAGCAATTATTCCAGTGTATTACTGGTACTTTATTTTATCGACCGCGTAAGGATGAAAGGCAAAGTTAATCTCGGCGGGATTTGAACTCAGACAATAAAGGGCCGTAACTCTGTGCTTTCAAAGCATGGCGTCTGACCCTCTACTGAAACTGCCAATCCACCGCTCATGGAAATATTAATAATGATAATAATAATGACAAGAAGAGTGATGTTGATAGACTCTACTTAAAGAGATCTGAAGTTGGAATAGGTATTATCAGTGTAGAGGACTGTGCTCATTTGGAGAAAGCAGTCTGCACAAATATGTGTCTGAGAGTGGGAAGCCGATGCTCAAGGTTTTACTGAAGGAGGAGACAATAGAAAAGGGGATGTTCAAGGAGGAAGTAACAACAAAGAAGGAAGAGCAACATTCATGAAAAATCCCTTCATAGCACCTTTAAAAAAATCGGAATTCAGAGATCCACAGAAATGGAGCTAATTAAAAAGAGGACACCTTAAAAAAGCTACAGAAATAATGCTTATGGCTTCGCAAGAGCAAGCCCTCAGGACGTAGTGGATCAGACATCATATTGACAAGGAAGAGGCTAGCACACTCTATAGGATATATGGAGAGAAAGAGATGACTGTTGCTAACATCGTATCCCAGTGTATACACCTAGCCCAGACTCACTATAATATCTGGAGGAAAGATGATTCACTGGAATTTAAGCAAAGTAAATAATTTACCACATTCTGAGAAGTAGTATGAGCAAAAGCCACAGTCGGTTATAGAAAGCGATTAAGTGAAGGTGTTATGGGATTTCCGGATACAGACAGATAATAAATTAGAAAACAATAGGTCCGACCTAGTGGTTTTTGACAAGGAAAAAAGATCGTGTCTGGTTGAAGATGTAGCCTGCCCCTTTGACACAAGACCGCAAGAAAAGGAGGAGAAAATTAACCGAAATAAAAAATATTTGGGCTCTCATTGGAGCACGAGGTACTCGAAGACTTTTCAAGTATGTTTAAAGAACATTTATCCCAGCCCCGTTTTTGTGGAACACTTCAAAAGGCGTGCTTGCTGGGAACGGCAAGAACCCTCCAAAGCGTCCTGAATATATAAGGCTGCAGGTAGTGGCTTGATGTTCATTTGCACAAACCTTCCAGTTAAATAACAACAATGACTGAGAATCCAAGAATAATAACAATAATAATAATTATTATAAAATTTGTTTCGTCTATTGGCCAAAAGCGCCGACATTTAGGGTGCAATACAAAGACAGGGACAATAAATTTGAGTAAAACAAATTAACAAAGAATTATTATAATTACAACGATAACATTTCTCAATGGGGGGAGGGATAACCTCCCAGGGGCGACTCAGGTACCCCACAAATCGTGAACTACCCAACGCATCGAGGTCACCCGAGATGGGCGCCCCTATATTCATCAAATTACCCAGATATACAGGCGCATGCTCAGAGTAGGCACATTCACAATGGCCATTCAAACCACACTCAACCACATAAAATGTACTAGGGCGCAATATTTTGCTCTCCAGCCTAAACTTCCTTTCCAAGTGTGACCTGAAAAAATTGATGAGGGAATGGCCGAATGAAAATAATCTGTCATCAGTCCTTTTTACCTAGTTCACCACACAACTACTTTCGCCACCGCGACGAGACAGAGGAAAGGTTCCTGCCGTACTCGGCCAAAAGAAGGAAGTAGGGTGATCTTCACTTTGGACACGGTCGATAGCCGGTTCCGTCTTAAATGTAACAACAGCTGTTTGACATAACTCCACAAGTCAGTAATGCGCACATAGAGGACGAGTGCGTTCAGAACGTTTTCGTCACTCTGCGCGCATTTCGGGCACGTGTGTGTGACAGCACTTCCATGCCTGAAGAGTTTATTTCGAACTGGCAATGCCCTCTGGTAACGAGGGAATTCTGAAACCTATCCATGATCCCCGGCTCGAAAGAAACTTGTTAGTTCTACTTCGTCGACGTCCAGAGCATCTCGGAGTGACTCGTCACATTTGCCCACCACTGATCCTCTATCGAACTCTTGTTGATTGGTAGTTCCACTGATCGCATCACTCGCCTAGTAGTGAGCAGTGAGCACCTGTCAACATTCCAGGTGCCAGTCACTCAATCTCGATCTCTTCTTGACCCATGACTGCAGGTCAGTCAAAGAGATGAATTGCGGAAATGCCTGTCACACAACCGGCGACGGCACCTGATCATCGTTTAGCCAGATTACCCGGAGGTGCTGCAGCCTCAGCGCATGTTTGCGCATCACTAGCCACCTCATGCCTAGCCCTGCACGTAGAGAGTGTTAGCATCAGATGGATCACCTCACCAACGGAACCTGTCTCCTCTAAAATTAGTTGAAGAGGAGACAGTTTCCAATTCAGCGAGACGCGAACGGAGGCAAGGCTCTACTGCATTGTGGTAGTAAATGGCAGATGCTATCACCACCTCCACCCGAACTTTGAGGGACAGCTACCTCTCGGAAAAAGTGGCTACACTGATCGTAACCTCGTCCCAATTCGTATTCCCTTGGAGGTCTGGTCTGAACCAAACCCCGAGCAACTTTACCGGTCTTTCATTTCAGCGTCCGACAACGCTGTTCGACAGCATTTACCTGCCTCTGCAGGTGCCAAGCTGCAAGCCAACCGACATTTTAGAGTTCAGTGTTGCTCTCGTCAAAATTTCATTTTTCTCCAAAAAGGAGCATGCCGTCTCAATTTCTGAGGCCTTCGATACAATGATAGTGATGTCGACACAGCATTCCCTCGACCCGGTTCGAGCAGGCTGCCCTGCATTAGTTGAACCTGCCTCAATAAAAGCTCTAGAGTTAAAAAGTTCAGAATGGAGAAGAGAATGCACCCTTGACCAACCGATCGGGAGATCTGAAACGTTTCCGAAAGATGGCCATTACCTTTGACTACCTATCAGATGTTGCTGTGCATTGCAGCGATCAAGCCTCTGACTGAACCAAAACAAGCTGCCATGAGGACAGTTTACTGGTATTGATGCTGGATAATATCGATTGAATGGAGCTAGGTCTATCCCTACCCTCCCTATGACGTATCACAGGAAGTGCAGGTTATCATGCATGCAGGTTATGCATGTATGCAGGTTATCATATCCTCGATGACAAGCACCAACCTCTTCACGAAAACCTTCGCCAAAACTTATGGTCCTGAAGTTGTCACTCTTGTTCTCCTAATTTTTTTATCAGCGCACTACGCCCTGCCTCACACAACTGAGAATACTCCTGTTTTGTTGCCAGTCGCAATAAAGCACAATAAGGTCAGCAGAGAACAGGTTTGGCATATCTACCTGAAGCTCGTAGGGCAGTCCATCCAAACCGGGTGATTTGCGCCTAGTGCAGCTGACTAGGGCATTAATAATCTTGGCTGAAGTGATCAACCTTTCGCAGCGTTCAGCATCGCCTGCGACAGAAGCGGAATGCTGTCGAGGTAGGGAATTAGATCTGACACTGGATCTCTCCTTTAGCCCGATCTCCCCGAACAGCCGAACAAGGCATTGGCGAAACATTCCACCGATCTGCATTCTGTTAATACGTTGCGTCTCTGATACGCAGGCCCAACTAACAGCTTTGGTTCTCTCGTTTCTTAGAGCACGCTCCTTATGCCTGACAATGCAACCTTCATGTTTCGCATTGAAGAAATAGTATAATGCCATTCTCACTGCTAGCACCTCAGCTGCAATGCCACTATAAATAACCTCGTTTAATTTAACTACCAGCTACCCCTCCTTTCTATTTTTCTCTAACACTAATTCTTTGTTAATTTTTATCGACATTACTTTTGAGAGACACACACAACCTATTGTTGACGCCACCCTCTGTCAACTTTGGCTCAACTAAATTATTGACTCCGTTCCTTTAAGCCTGTCCTGTAGGAAACCATAGGTGCTAATCTGCGTGTCTTATCTAGGTCGACCATTCAGATCACAAATATGTGTACTAAAAGTGTTGACAACCTATACTATCTTTATCATTTGACTTAATGAAAAACCTATCTATATACAATCTAGATGTCCCTATGCGGTTGTTCGGTTTCAAACAGGCGCATTAAGGAAATCTAGTCGGTACCTCTCAGACAGTTGGAACTAGCCTATCAGTTATTTGAGGCTTTTTACACATGTCGCTCCTATTAGCTACTCCCACGCAAATACAGCATGCAGCTAAATTGTCGTTCCAGTCCATCGTTGACGGCAATCACATCGACATTTAATGACCTGGAGTCGTTCAGTAGTTGACGCTGCTTCCATGGTGACCCCAGGCCACAAACATTTAAATATGGATGTGTTAGCAGGTTAAATAAAAGAGCGAAGGTGTACTTACCTCCCGGTGGCTTGCGTTGGCTGTGTGATTCGACCGCCACAGTTGGTGTGGTTTCCTTTGAAAACCCCTTTAAATATCTTGAAGCGGGCTTCGTATACGGGATACCTACGTCACGAAGAAAACTCTTCTTAATCTCTTTGCATCTATCGAGCGACATACGTAGTATTATTAGACCCTCGGGTACACAAAATAGGATGGGTGGTGCCCAATATTACTCCCTTCTTTTCTATGTCTTGCCTTTGTATTATCAGGGCCATCAAAATCTGGTTGGCCTTTATAAATAGCACGATGCTTTGTGTTTTGTTTGATGATTGTTGTGGTTGTTTAAGTTTGGGGGATTCTGGTGGTGGTAGTGGGTTGGTGTTGTAGGGGATGTGTGTGTTTGTTCTGTGTATGGTGTCTGCATACTTAAAAATGTTGGCCAATGTCTCAAGGTCAGGTAATAAAACAGGCGGATAATAAAACTAATCAATTAGCGGTTTTGTATAGTTAGGTTAATTGGAGACAATTATACATCGATGGGAGCAAATATAAATGTTGTAAATTCACTGAAATATGGATAAGGATTTGAACACGGTCCGACTAAATTACATTTCTAGGGTTCCAGATTTGACCTAACTACATTAAAACGATTGAATTAATTGTACATACATGACAGAAATATAATAGGACTAACTCTCAGAGAAATATAACACGTGGTTTTGCTATGTGTTACTTAGATGGCTGTTGTTACCTACAAGAAGCTTGACACATGGATAAACAGCATAGGACACATCTGTGGAATAAACATTCAAGTGATGGCCTAACCATATTTATATAAACATGCCAAATACTTTAGTTCAATATATATTTCTTGAAAGGTGAGGTTAATAATATGAAATGTATTTCTATATGACAGTAGAACTTTCTAGAACATTTAAAATGAACGAGAGAGGGAGGGGGAGAGAGAACAACAAACGCTCCAATAGGATATGTTGTCTACTTAACGCAAGACAACCTCACCCTATGAACCCATATCCTTATCTGAGAGGTTTTACAGTTCGTCAGCCAGATGAACTAGAAAATAATGTTTCCAGCTATTGATTTCAGATATTCAGATATAATAATGTCTCTACAATATTTCAAACTTACAGTCACGTTCTAATCTTTTCTATCCACTCACTTCAACAAATATTTGGGATAGTAACGTTATGGTGAAAGATATTGTTACAGTTGACGTGTCGCTTCACGTACGTCTTTCAGTAGATGTAGATTAAATAAAAATAATTTGGCATACAGTAAGTGAATAAGATTGTCGATTTAAACTTCATTATATTCTACTCTGCAATAAATGTAAATGACAGTATTTGGCAAATAGGAAAATTGAAACAGGATATTAAAAATTGTCCAAATAAAACATCTACTTCTCCACAATTTAATGTAAGATTGCGTGCAATAATTCGTGTGGAAAAAAAGAAACTTTGGGGACTCATATATTTTATTTACAATATGTTACTAAAACATGTTCGTTTTTTATTTTCCTTACATATATGACATGTAATTGAGTCTCAGGAAAGAGAGAACTTACGAGAGGCAAGAAAAAGAATTAAATTAACGTTAGAAAATATTTGAAAATATACATACCAAAAGCATTGGAACAAAAATATGAAAACCAGGAAAACGATAGTGAAATTATTAAATGGGTGCGCTTTAACTCTGAGAGAATGTATTGAATTAAATACCTGAAAAAGTTATATATATATAATGTTTTCAGGTATTGCGAGAAGCGGGAACATATTTAGCTAAATTCCATGTGCGCCAGAATATAATGAATTTTTATGAAGTTATAAACATTTCAAACGGTTTCCTCTGCTACAGTTACAATGACACAACATCGAAGAAAACTTGCATTTATGCACGTGGCCTAGGTTACGGAGATCTACCTACTCTTCTGTTGCTGATGACGATTGGGTGGTTCGACCTCTAAATCTGCTTGAGGCTTCATTAAAAACCCTTTTGAAATACTACTAGTTGCTTTTATGTTAGGGGATTCAATATCATAAATGTAGGTCTCACTTGGGATTTTGTGTGTTTCAGGGAACATTCACGCCATTTTTAGTGCACGTGGAATATTGAATATCCCCTCCTTCTCCCCTGCTATGTGGTTAGTTTATAATATGAGGAATACCAGTAGATCTATTGTCTTCCGCTATATCATTAATATATTTCTTGTGTTTGTGGTTGGTTGTTGGATTTTAATGCACTTGTTGTGTGTTCTCTTTTCTTTGATAGTTGTGTTCCTTGTAGTTTTGTTGTTGTTATTGTTGTTGTTGTTGTTGTTGGTGGTGGTGGTGGTGGTGAAAGTGGTAATTATGATGGCCGTTGTGGTGTTGGTGCTGTTGGTGGTGTTGGTGTATTTGATATTGGTATGTATTCTTGTGTGTGTCACTCTTTTCTTTCTTAATGTGTATATTTGGTTTGGAGAGTTTCCAATATTCTTAATTCTGAACTGGGCATGTACCCGTGTCTGAAAAAGCCGACTCGGGTGTAAATAGATGTGGGTTTGTGTGGGTGACTATGTGTATGTTTTTCAAGTTGAGATATAAAGAGTGAAAAGAGAGATCCAGCTTGGTAGACGCCTTGGGTCTGCTATTGGTACTTTCGTTGGTGATGCTGTTGTTGTTAGTGATGCTGATGATGTTGTTGCTGCTGGTGGTGGTGGTGCTATCACTGTGGTACGAAGCTGGTTTGGTTTGTGTTGCTGCTTTTCGGGCCCGGGTGTTGGTAGTAATGGGGAGCTACTGTTCTTTGCCATTTGTTGAGGGCAGAGAGTATTAAAGAGAATTGTCTGATCATACAGACGGCAACGAGTTATTTTGTCCTCAACTAGGTCATATAGTTCCACACCCCATGATAATGGATTGCGGGGACTCTGATCTTGTTCAACCTATCTGGTTTAACTTGGGGGAGCACCTCCATGCTGATACTAAACCAGTTTTCCCGCCGTTTTCTACTCATTTAGAGAGGTGTGTCACTACTCTCCAGTTTGACGCAAAGAAAGCATTCATGTTAACCATTAGCGTTTATTACCGCCAGTGGTTTAATAGCTATAAGCAAACACTTCTGCCTGGTATGAAATAGATTCTATTCATAGTGGAAACATAACAAAACTACATCGCACCTCTGGAGTATCAAATGCTTTAGCAACACAACATTTCTATTATGTATCGAAACAATTGTCGAGTGCCATTTTCGTCTCTTATTGCGTTGGTTATAGCGATTTTCGTAAACACCTCTACGTTTTTGCTAACTAGCTCTAGTCTACTTTTACTCTCATGAGTCTTTCTACAAAGTATCTCCTCAGACAATAAGCAACTTGAACTTCCATTTAAATACTTTCGGTGCTGATTCTCCATGCCAGGAAAATCACATTCAACATTCAACAGCTCGGAGCAGTCCTATGTTTTCCGAAATAAGAAAGTTTCGAGTTACAATAAACCCAGTTATATTCATTATTCAGAGAGGGTGTATAGCTTTAGTGTTGAGGAGAATATAAAGCCTAATTAAATTTATCAGTGATTTAATCCCTGGGACAAAATGTCATTTGTCTGAAACATCAAAACATTTAAATCTGTTGTTACGGATATAACTACTGAACCGATTATTCGATGTTGGTCTGATTTGGCAGCAAATAAATCAGATTCCTTAAAAAAACCTGATTGGCATCACATGATTTGGCCATTCATCAGGACGAACAAATATCGCTGTTGACTATAAAAAGTTCATAGTTCTATCAGTTGAGTAATGACTATATAACAATAAAAAACTGCAACAAAGAAAAAAAATATTACAAATGCGATAGATGCTAATTATGTTTGAAGCCAATCATTATTATTTATGATCACAGGGCGAAATTGCAAATAACTAAACGCAATCGTTTGAAATTAGTAATGCAAAGAACTGAAACGCACTAGTAAACACAGTGCAATATGGATCAGATATGCTGTGGAAAAATTAGGCATGCAACAAATTCGCACTGTCCATTTCCAGCACTGTATTATGTGCTTTCTAACGTAAAGCTCGGTTCATTGAATTTCTATTAACAGGGAGAACATTTATACTTCACACGGAAATACTATTACGAGGAGCTACATAGAATAAAGAAAAGAAATAGACATATACATGACAGATTATTTGGTGAAATGATGCATTTTGGATAAGATATTGTAGTCTGTATATTAGGTATATAATCAACCCACAAAATAACATCTTTCCTAACATACGTATCTTACAAAACTAGAGACATAGATCCTTATAAATAGATGCAGATGCCTAGTGATCGACAATAAAGCGAATATACATGCATATATGTATCATAATGTACATATTAAATATATAACACGGTTGAAAAGACTACATTTTGAAAATAACCTGCGAAAGTCATCTTGCTTCAATTATGTATTGTTTGCTAGTACAATTGGTATGATTCATTGTTAGCTAGTGCAATTATGATATTCACCGAATTATATGATATGCCACGAAAGTTTACTTATATATATATATATATATATATATATATATATATATATATATATATATATATATATATATATATATATATATATAAAAGACGTAAAATAAGGAAATTTAAAAAAAAAGTTTAAAAAATTTTTTTTAACTTACTTACTTAAATTTTCACTCCAACTAATTAGTTTCTGCAATGGGATAAAGACAGTTACGTAATCCAACTGTCGAGAATTCGTTTACAAAATGAAAAATAGCCGAGGTGTCCTACACGAGTGAAAGTATAAAGAAAAAGAGATGAAATCGAAAATGTAACTGGAGTCTTATTTTTTTTAAAAATATATATATATTTATTTGGTTCCTTTACCGGTTTCGCAGTTCTTCTGCTTTTCAAAAGGTGAGTTGAGATGGAGGGTTAGGTTTTTATATATATATATATATATATATATATATATATATATATATATATATATTCGCTTTAATGTCGATCACTAGGCATCTGCATCTATTTATAAGGATCTATGTCTGTAGTTTTGTAAGATACGTATATATATATATATATATATATATATATATATATATATATATATAGACACATACTGGAAAGGAAGAAGATTATTTCAGTACAAAAATGTTGAAGAGATTTTTTTCAGTGAGATATCAAAACATTAATTTATTTACAATACCGGTTTCAGCATTAAATGCATTGTCAATTGCGGATATGCAGAATATTGTTAAGTTGCATATTTATACAAATAGTGATAATAATAGTAATTAAGAAAATGAAAATAAAAAGAGGAAGAACATACATGTGCATTCAGAGAAGAGAGGTCATTTCTCTGTCCATCCTACTCTGCTTATACTGTGGACTCTGGTGCATAAAGTTGCACCACCTGAAGGCCTTTTGTTCACCTTTACCTACAAGAGACAAATCTTCCCTCCCAATGGAATCCAACGCCAACCTTGTTATGGGATACTTGGAAATCATCCTCTATCGAAAATTGCTAGATAAATACGGAAACCCCTTCTACTTCCACATAGAAAAACTGACAGAGATTTCTGGATGATTGCTTCATCCTCTGGCATGAAAGTATACAAAAGACTTATTGAATTTAAAACACTTCTAAATGGACTAAACACAAACATTCAATTTACAATCGAATACAGCCATGAACAAATTCCTTTCCTCGACATCCTTATCAATAAAACCAACAGAAAAATAGAAAGAGACAGATACTATAAACCCACAGACTCCAAACAGTATCTTCCATTCAACTTATGCCAACCTAGACACACCAAAATGAGCATTCCATACAACCTAGCCAAAAGGATCTGCATAATAGTATCTTATAAATACACATGCTACATACGACTAGAAGAATTAAAGAACACACTTATTAGCAGGAATTACCCACCATCCCTAATCAACAATGGATTCCAACGTACCCTAAAACTGAACATCCAGGAACTTAGACACTCCAAACCAAGGAACGAATCAAAACTGAAACTCTACTATACATCTCCACACACAGCCCCTTAACAGTGAGGCATTCGACACCATCTTCCAGAACATACCCTTACTAAAAAGAGACCTAAGAATGAATCAAATCCTCCAAACGCACAATATCATAAAGAGCAAAATATAACCCAAATCAATAAAAAAACATCCTTACACAGGCCGACCCACACACTGAACCCTACAGTAAAAAAAATGCGGAAGACCCAACTGTACCAATCTAATAGAGGGATCTGTACCAATCTAATAGAGGGATCGGAGTTCCACATCAAACAAGGACAATACTTTACAGTTAAACAGAATTTCACATGTGCATCAGGAAACCTGATCTATGTATATACCTGCTCAGGTTGTTGAGAGCACTACATAGTACAGACCAAAAACATACTCTGCCAACGTATGACCGTCCATAGATCTCATATCAAAATACGGGAATACAGAAAGATAGCCCTGACTGAAAACATCGTGACCTGCGCATCTAATGAACAACATCATTTTTCCCATCTACAATTTTAAAGACAGCTCTTCCTACATACAGCGCATTAGCTAGGAATCACAATTTATCGCCAAATACGACCCCCTTCTAAATGCTTCCGTTTCGGACTAAACTAAAGCTGTCAGACTTTAAAATTGACCCATTAGCAACGTATCCTTCTCCAAGATTCCGGCAACCTCTGACAACTATATAATGTAGACCAAGCAACCACAAAGAAATACCGAAATCTGCTAGCCCTGGAGGACTTCCACGAAGATAATCGGATAAATGGAAGCATTCAGGTGTCAAATTAAATGCTTTACATTCCCCTGAATCTGGAAGTTTCTGCTGAAGATAGAATGGGCATTCCAATGGCTCTGAACCTCTTTTTGTGGCAACAATTTCTCCATTCCCCTAAATCTGAAATTTCTGCTAGGGATGGAATTAGTATTTCAAGAATCTTCTTGGTGGCAATAAAACCAAGTCAATGCTAATGTGTTCTTCAAAGAAAAAATACCAAGATAGATGTTTTTAGAAACCATCACCCCCTGAAATTTCTGCTAGGGATGCAATTAGTAACTCAATAACACTTAATCATATTTGTGGCAGAAAAACAAGGTTAATGTTGATGATTTCTTCTAAGAAAAATACCAAGATAGATATTATTAGAAGCAATCACCCCCACCCCCACCCCCTATGATGCTGAAACCGGTATTGCAAATAAATTAATGTTTTGATATCTCACTGACAGAAATCTCTTCAATATTTTCTACTGAAAAATCTTTTTCCTTTCCACTATTTGTTTTTATATATATCAACTCGTGTGTTTCGTTTATACATTCGATATATATATATATATATGACGGCGATGAATTAGTTTTGCGAGGTTTATGATATGAAATCGTGTGTCGAAACAAATATTGTTATACTTGGGATGGTCATATTGTTGTAATAATATTGACAGAATTAATAACAGAACACACTCACTGTTTGGTTGGTTTTCGATTCTGTATTTTTTATATAAGTTAATTTATTCGGTCCTCAATGTTTACCATTGACTGACCAACGGTAAAATATACAGATATAATAGAGACACAAACACATATATATATAGTCTAACAAAGTTCTTTCGTTGCACATCTGCAACATCGTCAGTGGTGCTATTATGTTTCCCCCTGTTGTATTGTATGTCTACGCCATCTTTATTTAATATGTTTATTTATTTATTTATTTATTTATTTTTGTCTTCTCTGCGCATGCGTTTGCGTGTGTGCATATTGTTTGATGTGTGTTCGTGTTTGGGTGACTGTGTTTTGGTTATTGTATTCTATCTTTGTTTACTAGTGTGTGCATATATGCGTTTGTTGTTATTGTGCTTGTGTATGTATTTATTTATTTATTTATATTTCTCTTAGGCCAGTATTGGTGTTTGGGTGTTGTTGTTATTCCATTCCACTTTTCTATTAATCCTTGGCCTTCTAAGTTCTATTTCGCTGGCCACTCTGATTTGCCTATCTGCTGGGTCATGTCTATGCTTAGATATTATTTTAATTTCTATGTTGTCTATGTTACCGTCGTGTTGTTGTCTGGCGTGTTCGTATAATACTGAACCGTTTTTTCGTCCTTTTAGTACCCCCCAGTTTTGGTGTATCCTTTCACATATGTTACGAGCTGTCTCGCCTATGTATGTTGTTGTCATGTTTCTGCACGTACCCTCTGTACATCTTATGCTATAGACTATATTTCTAGTTTTACAGTTTATCCAGGGGTCTACTTTACATATAATAAATTTCCTCTTAGTACAGTGGGTTTTCTTAAAGGGTATGTTTTGCTGATCATGAATTTGATGGTGGTTCCTGGCTTTTCTACAACCTTAATCTTTAAGTGGGTCTTTCTCAGGGCGTTTCTACACTGGTTAGCTAATTTCCTTCCAGGGGTCACGTCCACGAACATGACACTCTGGTATCTTTGGTAGTCGTACTATGAGGTGGCTTTCCCTATCTTATGTTTAGTCCTATCTAAGCTATTCCATGATTTGCTCCTGTATAATGGAAAATTCCTTTCATGTCCAGTTCTATGAGGGTCTTATACTTCTCCGTGGCTCCTTCGTATACTCTGATTATGTCTCTTTTGTCGTAGCCAGAGAACTGCATGCTGTTGATGAAGTGTTGGGTGTGTCTTTCCATTTCTTTTGGGTCGCACGTGCGGGACAAGTTCTTCAGCACCAAGTCTGCGATCAGAATATTAAACTTAGCACTACTAGACATTGTGGAGTTTACGAGTATCAGGTATTTGGAGGCTATGGATTTAGCGTAGTGTGAGTGGAGAATTTGAGCTCTCTCGTCTATAGTGTTAATCCAGAGTTCCGTGTCTAATAGAGATAGTCTATTGTTAGGTTGTTTGGAAGGGTAGTCGATAGTTACAGTTATACTCTGGTGTATGGAATTAGCTATCTGCTGGATGCTTTCCATTGTGCTACATTCTAAATCATAGTTGTTAGTACTCTCTTGTGGGATGTCCTTATTAATATATTGATGTCGTCTACGTAACGAGAGTACATGATGTGGTCTATGGACCTCTTATCAAGGATATCTTTGAGTCTCCTTTCCAACCATACCACATAAAGCTTGGCAATGTCACCAGCTATGCTGACACCAACGGCTGATCCCTCATTTTGGGTGTAGATCTTCTCTTTGAATTTGAATATGTGGCCCTTTAGGGTAGTTTTAATACTAGCCCTTATTGCACGTGCGACCATTTTTCTTACCGGATCAATGTTTTGGGGGGTCCGTATGGCTTTGGTCCACCAAATCCACCTTCCCATGAGAGTCTTTTTTGCCATTGAGGTTATGATGGGGGTGGGGGAGGTCTACTTCTTATGGGTCTACTGGGGCACAAACGGCTAAGGTCATGGCTGTCTAGCTAGTCAGTGTCATAGGCAAGTCTAAGTAGGGGGCCCAGTTCGTCTGTGTCGACGTCACAGAACTCCACCTGACTCACTGATCATCTCCACACATTTTTCCACAGAAAAATCAATTTTAATGGATGGGTATAGTGATACCACGTCCATACTGCCTATTATGCAGGATAGGTATTTTTTTTGTTGCACTCAATGAGTCTGCTGAGGAGGTCCTCTGCACTGTTACATACATCTGGGGACATTTTGATTATGGGGCGTATAACCATTGAGAGGAAGTAGAAGATCCAGTAGTTGCTAGCCATATTGGCCCCGCATTCAGGTCTTGTTGGTGGTCATGTTGTCGACGACCCGACATACCCTTTAAAGAAAACCCACTGTAGTAATAGGAAATGTATTATATGTAAAGTAAACCCCCGGAATTAACTGTAAAACTAGGAAAGTAGTCTATAGCATACATACGGCACTTGCAGAAACATGACAACAACATAAATAGGCAAGACAGCTCGTAGCATAGGTGAAAGGATAGACCAACACAAAGGAGGAACTAAAAGGACGAAAAAACGGTTCTGTACTAAACGTACACACCAGACAACAACACGGCGGTAACATAGACAACATAGAAATTAAATAATATCTAAACATAGACATGACCCAGCAGAGAGGCAAATCATAGAGGCCAGCGAAATAGAACTTATGAATGGGATAACAACATCCAAACAAACAATACTGACCTAAGAGAAATATAAATAAATAAATAAATAAATATATACACAAGCACAATAACAACAAATACATATACACACACACTAAGATAGAATACTATAACCAAAACAGTCACCCAAATACGAACACACCTCAAACACTATACACACACACAAACGCTTGCGCAGAGAAGAAGACAAAAATAAATAAATAAATAAATATACAGATTAAATAAAGATGGCGTAGACATACAATACAACAGGAGGAAACATAATAGCACCACTGACGATGGTGCAGATGTGCGACGAAAGAACTTTGTTAGACTATATATATATGTGTTTGTGTCTGTATTTTTGACCGTTGGTCAGTCAATGGTAAACATTGAGGACCGAATAAATTAACTGATATAAAAGATACAGAAGCGAAAACCAACCAAACAGTGAGTGCATTCTGTTATTAATTCTGGCAATATTATTACAACGATATGACGCTCTCCAAGTATAACAATATATATATATATATATATATATATATATACAGAGAATTAGTACATCTACCAACATATGCGTACAGATGTACACTAATGCTAACAAATAAATAAGTTATGTCATAGTACCTAGGTGGTTCAATGCAGGAGGATGCAGAACAATAATATGAAAGACGTAAAATAAGACAAATTTTTAAAAGAATTAAAAATTAACTTACTAAAATTTTCACTCCAACTAATTAGTTTCTGTAATGGGATAAAGATAGTTACGTAATATAACCATCGATAATCCATTACGTCATCATGGAGTCTATTCTCAGCTAAGTCTCCAGGCAATGCGCGGACACTAGGGACTCATATACAAATAATAATAATTCGGTGGATGGAACAGCTAGCGGGCACTGGATTCCATGCACTGAAAAAGTTCGCTGTCACTGGTCAAATGGCAGATTCTAAAGAATCAATCACGTGACACTGAGGCTAGTCGGAAGGAGTGGGTTGGTAAGATGACAGAAGCCTACTACCACATCAATGAATTAGTAGCGGATTTGGCAGGTTTGCTCAACAAATAAATAATTTGGAGATAAATACAGAGAATTAGTATATCTACCAACATATGCGTACAGATGTACACTAATGCTAGCAAATACATAAGTTATGTCATAGTACCTAGGTGGTTCAATGCAGGAGGATGCAGAACAATAATATGAAAGACGTAAAATAAGAAAAACCTGCCAAATCCGCTACTAATTCATTGGTGTGGCTTCTGTCATCTTACCAACCCACTCCTTCCGACTTGCCTCAGTGTCACGTGATTGATTCTTTAGAATCTGCCATTTGACTAGTGACAGCGAACTTTTTCAGTGCATTGAATCCAGTCCCCGCTAGCTGTTCCATCCACCGAATTATTATTATTTTTATATGAGTCCCTAGTGTCCGCGCATTGCCTGGAGACTTAGCTGAGAATAGACTCCCTGATGACGTAATGATTTATCGATGGTTATATTACGTAACTATCTTTATTCCATTACAGAAACTAATTAGTTGGAGTGAAAATTTTAGTAAGTAAGTTAATTTTTAATTCTTTTTAAAATGTTTCTTATTTTACGTCTTTCATATATATATATATATATATATATATATATATATATATATATATATATATATATATATATATATATATATATATATATATATATAAATATATATATATATATAGTTAGAGGTTGTGTGTACTAGTTTTATCCTATGGTGTTGTTTGAATAGAGGGTACCTTAGTTAGGTAGCGAGATTACGAGAATTCCCATGTAGGTTATTCTTGGAGTAATAATAGGGAAAGAGTGAAGAATAACATGGTCGGCTGTACAAAAAGGGTTTTATTTACAGTATTAAGAATTGTTTCATTGATGAGGTGATCAAAATTGCGTCACTCGAGCTTAAATACAGTGTGTGTCTCTGATCAAATGATCGGAATACTATTCCCATGATTTGATCAGGGCTTCCTGATGATTTCTCCCGAATGAAACAATTCTAGTCCTGTAGAACCCATCTCTCTCTCTCTCGCTCTCTCTCTCTCTCTCTCTCTCTCTATATATATATATATATATATATATATATATATATATATATATATATATATATATATATATATATATATATATATATATAAATCATTTATATATTTATTTATTTCTACACCACTCGATAGACATTTTAGGGCATTTGCATGAATTTAGAAAAAGACACGAAATAATATATTTAGATACACATTGGTACAACAATTATTTACAATACATTTATTATAACCATTTCATCACTCATACGTTAGCATGAGTGATGGAATGGTTATAATAAATGGTTATAATATTGATTGCATCAATACGGGGTCTGACCTGTTGGGATGCCCGAATCAGATGATTTCTATTAATACTGAATTTTATGATGACAATGGCGGATATGAGCGATTCTATACGGTTGTGAGGAGGATGACCAACCTCTCTTTCAACTACACTCATACGTAATATGTCATGTATGGTGAGGTTTGGTGAACTAGGCAGCCATTTTTCTGGAAATGTGGTCATGGAGATTGTCACGCATCCATGCTTCTGTTGTTCTGAATTTATGAGTGGGCGCCGAGTCTTTTTGGAATACAAACGATCTTCCGTTGCTTACCCTGTCTATCCAGGGTTTCATATCTGTTTCTAACACTTATTTGTAGGCGTCCTGTTTGTATTAGTACATTGGCTGCTGAAGTTGGATCCCCGTCATCAGCTTCCAGATCCTTTCCTACTTTCACGATGTAGGATCGGGCAAATTTCAAGGAGGAATCTATCGCTGTTTTACTTTTAAAACAACGATTACAGCGTACCTATTGAGCTTTGCCCTATCCGCGTCTGACCAAACTAGAGCTCTCAAATAATTTGCAGTCGAAATGCTGCTATCATTGTTGACAATATCGTGATCTGTACATACCGGTATTACAGCATTTGTGAGATTGATTCATGATAAGCAGAAAAAGAATAGTAGCGTATTCTCCTCTATGCTATGGGCTAAATTTTAAGGTTCTGGATGGTTTTGTTTATGTTTGTTGAAATGATTTTCAATTTTTATCATATTAAAGTATAAGATTTTATTCCTGCATTCGAAGTTACTGTTTTTATTTTTTGTATTTAAAAACTCCTAGCAATGAAATATACTGATGATGAAAATGATGATGGGCATGATGAAAACAACAAAAAAATAACAAAAATAACAACAATTACTATAACAACAACAAAAACAACAACAACAATAAGTCAGACATGTCCTCAAGAAATCAAATGAACAAAACTTCTGCGTTGAAAATTGAAAAAATAAAGGAAATGTTGAATACACAGAAGTTGAAAACGAGTAAAAAGAAAACAACATCTTTTAACGGAAAACAAATAACCATTGGTCAGAACATTTTGAATGATATGGAAAACAATAGCAACAGCAACAGTGAAACTAAAACACACGCACGTAGTTTCCAGAGTAAAAAGTGAATAAAATATTAATGACATTTTAGCAGGTAACAATAACATTGTAAACAACAAGCTTGGCTACATTTGTAGCAACGACAACAAAAAAAAACAAGAGTGAAAAATAACTTTAACACCAACATCAACAATACCAAGAGCAAACACAGCAACATCCAACGATATCCACAACAATAACATCAACATTTATAAACACAAGTTTACTTCAAACTAGATATAAGTTCGACGTTTAAGAACATCTATTGCAACACCCTATCACCTGATATATAATATTAAAGTGATAGAACGATGCATGGAGATATTAGATCAGTAAAACGGTGGCTTTTATTTGTGAAACACTGCCTGGCACACGGGAGAGAATAAATGATTTAACTGTATCTTGAAAAATTCACAGGTTTTTCCGCATTTTGCCTTAAGAGCAATTAATGGAATCCTACGCCGTTACAAGCAGCAACATTTTCACTATAACATAGGCATAACAAATGGTATGAGTTGCATCGTTTTCAGATATAATGAAGGAGGAGCACAATCATGACTTTTACACAGCATGTCTATCAATATGGTACTCATGCATTATTTATATTGCAGTAAAACTAGAGTCAGCATAAATGATGTTCCTAAGAATTTTCACGTCATGATTTTGGCACTTAATTATAAAATATGAGCAGACGAGACCTTTCCCCCAGGAAGAGTTTTTGTTTGTATTCAATATGGACTGTTCTATCATAATTATTCCAATAGAACATACAATAATATATCTTCGCAGAACATACAATAATATGTCTTCGCTGTAGTCTCTTTCGAATGAAAAGTGGATCGTTCACCGTAGTTCAGCCATTAAACGTGCGGCTGTGAAGTGTTTCTAAGTGCGTACTGCGATGGAGAGCTGAAAGGGCGGCGACATCACCTCCAACACCACCACAACAACAACAGTAGGCGAAATATTAACGCAACCAAAAAACAACACAAACACCCCCACCTCGACAGTAGCCACTACCATAAACACCGACACAACAATACAACAATAATAAATACAACAGAATTATTCTGAAAAAATAAAAGTGATATGAATAATGACGGCAACAACACTGACTTCAACACTAACAACCACAGCACATTCGCACCAACAGTGAAAGCAGCAGTACATAGCGAAATTGATATGTCTGAAAAAGACACATATTTGCCACATGCAACAAAATTGATCAAAATAGAGCAAGCAGCGGTAATAAGAGCTGTCCTGTCCGAGGTGTTGGCAGCAAATGTTAAAAAGACTATTTAACCATATAAATCCTGGGCAATTTAGGGGCTTTGAACCTAAGTAGTTGGTTGAATTGACCGTCTCTGATCATGAGTCGGTATGCATAACAATTCATGCTGGAAACTTTCTTTCGTAAAGCAGCAAGACTTTTCGGATCAATTGTGGGAATCTCGAAGTTGTAGCCGTCCTCGCCGTAGGGGAAAAGAAGAAGGTACTGCAAGCAATCGTACGACCGATGGGTTTCTGCAACGAAGGTCAGTCTGTTATTGCGATGCTGAATGATGATGTCACGTGCACCATGATTTTTGTCAAACATGATTGCTGCTACCTCGTTGGTAGTTGGAGCGTTGAAATATCCAGGATGCCCACCCGCAGCTCGTCTGTCAGCTCTGATGACCAATTTCATCTCAGGTCTAGAGTCCAAAAGCTCCAGAACACTCTTGAAGTCAGGGACGTACGGATGGGTTGCATGGATCATAGTATGAAGTTCGGCAGCAATGTCCCCGTCAACAGATGAATTGATCTTGTATCTTTGGGAGACTTCCTCATCATTCCCGCCCACGAAGAATACCTGGAGAAATTTAGGCTCCTCGCCTATTTGTGGGCGAAGGCTTCCCATTAGGTGGTAACACTGACCTTGAATTTTGTAGGTGTAAAGTTTTTCTTTCTTTCTTTTTTCCTTGTTGTCACAATTTCTGGCGACACCGGTTTTGTTGCTGTCGTTCTTCTTTTTGTTGTTTCTGCCATCCCTTACGCCAAATGATGTCATAGCGAAGCATAAAATTGTATCTCCAAATGCTTTTGCGAAACTTCACTCCGTGGTCAGAGTTACCAATGAGAAGATTTTGCCGCAAATCACGAGGATCAGCCAGAGCCTGAAGTCGAACTTGCCCCCGGAACAGCAAAGACCTGGAGCCTCACCGACCCATATCTTAGCCCCACATGACTGACATACCTTATCCATTTTTCCAAGAGCCAAATCCGGGTTATTGGTGTAATCATCAGAAAGATTGTAGTTAAAGCCAGCTTTTAAGCCAAAAGTGTCACTTGTAGTAGCAGCATTTTCTTGACGTTTACCCCGTCTACCTGCCAGCCTTTCTTCCTTTGACTCCGGAGTCTTGTTGAGACGTAAGCGTTGACGTCGAGTGTGCTAGTCAGAAAGACGGTCCTCCATTGACTCCGGAGTCTCGTCGAGAAGTTAGCGTTGGCGCTGATCGCGCTGGGCAGAAAGACGGGCCTCCCTTGCCTCCGGAGTTTCCTCGAGGAGTGAGAGTTGGCGCTGATTGTGGTCTGCAACAAGATAGCCCGACCTTGCCTCTGGAGTCTCCTCGAGACGTGAGCGTTGGTCGCGAGTGCGCTGGGCCGTAGGACGAGCCTTCCTTGCCTGCGGAGTCTCGTTAGAGACGTGATCATTGGCGCTGAATGCGGTGGGCAGTAAGACTCCGGTGTCTCCTGGAGTTTAAAAAAAAAACTGAATGCTTTAACTCGGCCACTACTGTTTTACAACTTCTCAAAACAGAAATAATATTTTTATGGAGATAAAAGAAGCAAAATAACAAAGGATATCGATAAAAAACGTACCTACGCACGCGCCTCCATTGTTTGCAATTTAAGGGCTTTATTTCGTTTAGAAGAAAATATTGGTCGTTTTCGGTTAGGCATCTCGTATAACGATAGTATAGAAGCAGTGTAAAAGTATTTTAGGTTAGATACAGGAACCACTGAGAGCACGTAGTCGTTTCAATAAAAAGTTGCATTAAAAAAGGGAGAAACTTGAATGTAAAATGCTAAGCTAATAACGAAAAATCAATGTTATTGTTTACGTATAATGAATTGGAGATGATTCACAAAGAGATGGATATAATATTATTTGAGGTTAAATAGTATAGGGAGGTGTGTAGGATACATACATACATGCATACATGCATACATACACACAACGCTCAGCTTTATATAAGTATCGTGTTTATGTGTTTGTGTGTGTGTGCTATGCGAGTGACGACAGATCAAAGATATATAACACGTGACTGAACGTTAACTGAAGTGTGCCGGTCCATCTCTGTTTCTCTCTCTCTCTCTCTCTCTCTGAATTTCTAACACTTTAATTGTATCTCTCTCTGTCTAACGGCCTATCTCTCTCTGCTATTCTAACGACCTATCTCTCTCTCTCTGCAGTGCTGTCATATAGGGAATGACGAGCGACATAGAGAGTAAAGCAGTTAAATTATAGAGAGAGGGAATGATCTATTATATAGAGAGGCAAGAGCGACGGAGAGAGTAAAGCTAAGAAACTATAGGGCGGTAACATCGATAGAAATATATCATTTGTTGGCCCTAGAGACCATATTTTTAGAGAACACCAAGTAAACCCGTCGCTTCCTCGGCAACTTTTACGTTAATGTGTAAATTTTCATGACAATCAGAGCATTGGTACTACAATTTTGCCTGTATCCAGACACGACTCAGAGAATTTTCGCCCATTTCACATTTATATAATATATATATATATATATGTATATATATATATATATATAAATGGAAAAAAATTAAATTTCATTTCTCACTCATATGTATATATATATGTATATGTATATATATATATTACGTTTCTGAATTTGTTTAGCAAGATTCTTTATCTGCAATCGTGTGTTGAAACCGATATTGTTATACTTAGGGAGGGTCATGTTGCCAATAAGAAACACACGCACCAGTTGCTTTCACTTCAATTTATTATAATAAATTTATAATAAATTTATAAATTTATAAATTTCTGGTTGGTTGAACAAAGGAGAGGCACAGAAACAAAGAATGGAATCCCCAACCACTGAAGAGGTCACAGAGTGTGTGACGAAAGAACTATGACAATATATAAACAACTATCTGGTTGTGGAAGCAACCAACCAACCAGAAATTTATAAATTTATAAATTTATTATAAATTGAAGTGAAAGCAACTGGTGCGTGTGTTTCTTATTGGCAACATGACCCTCCCTAAGTATGACAATATATATATTTATATATATATATATACATACACATATATATATATATATATATATATATATATATATATATATATATATATATATATATATATATATATATATATATATATATATATATATATATATATATACATATACATATATATATGTATATATATATATATATATATATATATTTATATACATATACATACATATATTCAAGCACATACACATATCAATATGTGCGAGCCATAGGGAAGTAGTTCAGAAGCAGAAATAACTAAATACATAAATAATATAAATATATATATATATATATATATAATATTAAGATAAGCAGAACAAGCAAAATTCAACCAATTTTTTAAAATAGATTAAAAAATATAATTTAAATATTTACCTATTCTTTTGGCCCTTACCGATCGGTTTCGCTTTGTAAAACACCAGAAATCCAATGGATTTCTAATGGAAAATCAAAGTTCATCAGAGAAGCATTTTCCTTTCCTAGGGCTAAAGACCCAGGAACGATAAAATATATTGTTATCTGCCAGCTAGCACGGATCTAGAAGATCGAAAAATGACCCGTGCGTGAACTGCCCGAGGTAAAAGCGGGAAAAACATAGAGATGTTGTCTATCTCGTTACTAAAAATAGCAGCTAAATAGAAACAACAGATTTGTTCTCAACATAACGGAGCATGATAAAAGAAGTTAATATAAACTTATTAACTTCTTTTATATATATATATATATATATATATATATATATATATATATATATATATATATATATATATATATATATATATATATATATATATATATATATATATATATTTATATACATATACATACATATATTCAAGCACATACACATATCAATATGTGCGAGCCATAGGGAAGTAGTTCAGAAAAGCAGAAATAACTAAATACATAAATAATATAAATATATATATATATATCACCTAGAGAAAATCACCTAGAGAAAATCAAACTTGCTCCTGTAGAATCAAAAGTGAATGCCCATTACAAGGTAAATGCAACACCAAAGCCATTGTATATGCGGCTAAAGTGACAACCATCAGCAACAACCATCCAGCCACCAGTGAATGATATGTGGGTATGACGCAAGACAAATTCAAAACGCGTTAATACTCACATGTCGCATCCTTTCGACATCCAGAAAACAGATTTACAACAGCTCTGGCTAGCAGAATTTGGGATTTGAAAGACCAAGGCATCCAATATAAATTGGATTGGTCAATTTTGAACCAATCTAAAGAATATGCAAGAGGAACAAGAAAATGCACGCTCTGCATAAATGAAAAATATTGGATATTGCAAAATCTTAAATCACCAAAGACCTGCCTGAACACAAAGACGGGAATTTTCACCAGTTACCCACACATGAAATCACACCTGCTTTCCAGCTCATATAAACTTAACACACTTTCAGATACTTATCCTCCATAAACTCTTATTATTCTCATTATAATTACCCTTTCTGATTTACTCTCATTGTTATCCTTATTATTAATTTCATTTAATTTAATTTTTATTTTTATTTTTATTTTTATTTTATTTTTATTTTTATTTTTATTTTTATTTTTATTTTTATTTTTATTTTTATTTTTATTTTTATTTTTATTTTTATTTTTATTTTTATTTTTATTTTTATTTTTATTTTTATTTTTATTTTTATTTTTATTTTTATTTTTATTTTTATTTTTATTTTTATTTTTATTTTTATTTTTATTTTTATTTTTATTTTTATTTTTATATATTTTTTTAATTTTTACTTCACATCCACCAATAACCCCCCACCCCCTTGATTCTCCGATTCACTTACCTAATATCTTCACATTCCATTTTTTACTTCCATATTTCCTTCACTAACTGATTAGACTAGTCACTTGCTTTTTCCACACCAGATATTTTTTTATTTTTATTTTTTTATTTTTGCGCAGCCAATCTTACAATTTTATAATTTTATATTTGTACTTACTTATCCACAAGTTTTTTACACCCTGTATCTATGTGGCTGAACGCCTCAATGTGTGTATACTTTCTATATATATACATGAGCGCCTACGTATGTGCGCGCGCGTAAGTGTATATATATATATATATATATATATATATATATATGTATGTGTATGTGTATGTGTCTTTATATCCGTGTTTTTACATCTAGGTTTTATGTTTTGTTTCTTTATTGTTCTCCCCCCCCTTTTTTATTTTTGTTTACATCATCATTTTTATGCGTGTGCATGCAAACAGGTCAATATGCGTGAGTGTAAGTATGTGTGTGTGTGTGTGTGCGTGTGTGTGTACGTATCGAACGTATGGGTGTGTAAGTGAGGGTGTGTATATAAGCATGTATATTTTTGCGTTTCTTTTGCGAGATATACGTGTGTGTGTATGCGTGTACCTTGTTTGTCTCCTTTTCTTTAATTTTTTCTTTCTAAATTATTGTTCCATTTTTATAAATATATCGAGATTGATACTTTCCTTTAATTATTACACTCCCTTACCTCTTTTACTTCCGCATATAAGTGTACGTGTGTGTAGGTGTGTTTATGCGCGTGCCTTCATATTCTTATGAGGTATCTATTCTGTCTGTAGATTACAGATACACAGATACATTTGTCCTAAATTATATATTTACGCACACTTTTTCACTGTACGTATACATAAGCGCATACACATATATGCACATCTGTGAGCGTATATACATACATATACACACACCTAACTATATTTCTTGAAATATATATATATATTTCATATTCTAATTCATTAGTCTATATATTTTTTTTTTGCTTTTCTTGATGAGACTTTCCAAGTATTTACCCATGTTTTATATCGCCTCGTCTGACGAACGAATGAAGACGTTTCTTTCGTATTCGCCTCATTCGGGAAACCTCTGGTAATGAGGTAATTATATTGTATTGATTTTTATACATTAAATGTTGCTCTGGTACTTACATAGAGCACTTTTCACTTCTATGACCTTTTCTGTTTTCAACGCAAATTTCAATACTTATATATATATATATATATAAGAAAAAAATAAAAATAAAAATAAAAATAAGGACAAAAAGGGACGTGTTGACAACAAAAGGTGTCTGTGAGTGTTTTGAGGTGTTGGTGGGGTGGGGTGGTGTGGCTGGGGGTTTGAATAAATACAAACAACTTAAAAATAAACAAATACACACGATATGCATATATATATACATATATATATATATAAGCAAGATGTATGGTAGGTCGTATGTGAATCGCGATGATCACGTCTGACCTACCAAATATGTGACGGTAGCTAGTTAAGCTCTATGCGTATAAGCAGAGCAGAAATATTAATGAAAAAGAACAAAGGAACTATTATGACATTATAACAAGTTTATTGCCGATCCGCCGTTTCGTCCGAACATATGGTGGGACTTATAAACAATTAACAGTTAAGCAAAATTAGCTCAGGGATATCCCGCTCTCGGATACTTTACACCCATACAGCATCACATATGATTAACAAAGACATAATGGTATACCCCCGCGTAATTAACAAACAATCAATTAACCATTGATAGTCAAGAAAATGTACTCAGGGATATCCCACGCACGGATACTTTACACACATACAGCAGGATAAATAATACAGGTGACCTTGTGGGCGCGATATCCATTATGCGTGTGTAGTCATCTGCATAGCTCCAGGCACATTTGGTCTTGTTTAAAAGTTCAGAGTTCACGAATCAACCGGGATTCACTATCAGCTGCGTGGACTCTCTGGGAAATGTACCTGTGGATCAAATGGCTAGTGGTTGCTGGGTGTGGTCCGTTCGATCTTTTAGTTTCGGGGATTGCACGCTGCCGGTTCCAAATCCAAGGTCTCGCTGCATAGGATGTATTGGTTTACATGCTATATTGGTAAAAAAAACAGTGTGGATTTGACTGGGGTGGTATACTACGAACTCCAAGCACACACGCGACTGGTCAAATGCGAAGGGCTGTCCCCTCTTTGTTTGTTGTAGGGGTCGGTTCCAGCTTGGGGTTGGTCGTGTTATCCATATTGCGTCAGCCATGCACATTCAAGACAGGTCTGTATATATTTGCAGGTATGATCCGGCGTCTACGCTATCCAAAGGGTCTCTCTTGTGTTATTTTCAAGTTCGTTTGACATCTCCCAGTTAAGACTGCGCATGCTTCGGTGAATCTCATGCATGGAATCTTGGGGTATCATATTACACGGGGTGACTAGCAGAAAATATATATTCTATGCCATCGCGCACGCGCTGGCCTGTGGCTACGACCGTGTCCAGTCTCGGGTAGTAGCAGACAGCAGGTAGACCAGCTAGACACATCCCTGCTTGCTCAAGGGGCACAACCCCTGATTTATCGAGTGGTCAGACTTCAAGGGTGTCAACTCTCCAAGCCCATTAAGTCAACCGTGGTAATATACAAAAAAATCACTATTAATAAAGAACTAACTCAAAAAGAACCACCAATAATAAAGAAGAACTAACTCAAAAGAGGTGAGTGGGGGAGAGTGGGGAGGGGCATCTATTTGGGCGGGGGTTTATTAGGGGAGGAAGGGGTTTGATTGGTTATAGGCAGGGAGCGGCCGCCATATTGGGTGTTCTGTTACTGTTTCCTTGGGCAAGTTCCCGTTATCGTTGACATACATCTCCGACGGCACCTCCACAGATCAGTCAACGTGGGTCCAGGCACTCACAATGTCCCACACCGCAGGCATCGTCTGCCCGCAGGGTGCCCGGCAACAATGCTGCCACCAATCCCAGGTTGGCAATAGGGACACAGGGTTGACTGTTCCTCACCGGAGTCCCCATCGGCAATCGGGGAGCCAAAATTCACGAAGATCCATTACGTCATCTTCCGTTGCTGTTACTGCCTGTGCAAAAGTAGTTCGTAAATAATACGCCTTGAAAGTAGATATCACCCCCTGGCCCATTGGTTGAAGAATTGACGTCGTATTTTTGGGCAGATACACTACTTTAACATTAGAGTGCAGGTCATGAATATGTTGGGACTGGCCTGGGGCATTATCGAGGAGAAGTAGAATCTTGAAAGGAATGTTGTTTTCAAGGCAGTAGTCCATGGCTGCAGGTATAAAGCAGTTGATGAACCAGTCCTCGAACAAAGATTGCGTCATCCATGCCTTGTTGTTTGCCCGATAAAACACTGGCAGCTTGTGTTTGTTCAATTCTTTAATGCACGTGCGGTTTGGGAGCGATGAATGAAACATGGTTTCTGCTTATGCCCCCAACGTTTACGCCTAAAAGCAACGTCACTCAATCCTTGATTGCCTTGAAGCCAGGCATACTTTTAGCCTCTTTGTGAAGATATGTTCTTTCCGGCATTTCTTTCCAAAAGATGCCAGTTTCGTCGACACTGAAAATTTGTTCCGGGCGATAGTCTCCTTCCTCGATAATCTTGTCTAAAACATCGAGGAATGTTTTTGCTGCGTCCGTATCAGCACTTGCTGCTTCACCAGTAATACGCCGGTTGTGCAAATTAAATCGACGACAAAATCGCTGGAACCAACCGTGGCTTGCCGTAAACGTTTCAGTACACTCGTCTCCCTGACGTGACTTGAGTTTCTCGAAGATGCTGCGCGCCTTGCTTTTAATAATATGAAGACTCATTGGCATTTGTTTGGCTATTTGTTCATCAAACCACATGGCCAACACATCCTCCATTTAATGTATCAGGCCTTTTCGCTGTCTTGTTATCAAAGCATTGCATCCCGTTGTGTTCTTGGCTGTCTCCTTCACTCGTTCTTTGTCATTGAGGATGGTAGATATAGTAGAACATGCCAAGTTCATTCTCGCAGCAATTGCGTTCACTTTACCTCCTTCTTCATATTGTTTGATGATCTTCAGCTTTGTTTCTATATCAATGGATTTCCTTGACTTCTTGGGATAAGGTCCTGGTGTAGTACTGGATCTTTTTGCTGACATCATGAGGGATATTACGGTATCGAAACGAAAATATACTTGGTAACTTCTCGTGTTCAGTGGATACACGCGAATGACGCTGCGAAAGGTGATGAGCTGGAGGCTGCTCAGCACTGCCGGTTGCCTCAGCCCAACTTATCGTACACAACTGCGTTCACTTTCACTCACAGCTGTGCTGTCACTGTTCTCTGCGGTTCGTAACTGCGAGATATTGTTAAACTAATATATGTAATTCGTGAAGTTGTTCGTAACTCCGAGAGATCGTTAAAAGGGTAGATCGTTAAATGAGGAGTACCTATATATATATATATATATATATATATATATATATATATATATATATATATGTATATGTATACAGTGAAAGAGAGAATGAAAGAATAGAGAGATGAGCAGAGTACTATACAGGGAGAGAGGGTCAATAATAAATTTGTGTGGGGGTGCGAAACCAAAGAGAGAACATATCTTGTTTACAATAAGTAAATATGTTATTGTGTGTGTCCCTGCATGGCGTTACATATTCTAAGTTTTCGGTTGAAAGTTACAAAGTAGATGGTAATGTTTATCAATCGCCACTATAAGCACTCATTTCCTGCTGCAATGATATGGGTTGCAACATACATATTTCACAAAAGCATATATAATTATATAAATGTATCGGTAATACTTAGTGTGTTCATGAAATTTGTACTTGGATCACTGGGAAATATAAATAAAATAATTTGTTTAAATGGTGATTTGTGTGGTGCGTGACATTTGAGCCAACCTTTAGATGAAATATTTTCTTTTGTGTGTGTGAGTATGAATTTGGTAAGTGCGTGGTACAGAAATATTATTCTTTTAATGGATGCCTGTTATACATTATGATTAGTAAATGATAAGTGCTTTCATACTTCATTATCTCAAGTGTGAAGGGAAATATTTCTTTTTACTTAGGCTGTTGAAAATATATGCAGGTAATGATATAAAAGCTTTAATATCTAGTGTGTGGTATAACAGAGAATCAATTAATTCCAGAGGAATATGTTAGGAATATGCTGTGTCAAAATTGACAATTAAATTGGTTAAAAGTGAGAGCAACTAAAAGTAAACGAGAAATATTAAAATAATACCAATATTATTATGAATGATAAATATAATTATCTCGAAAGGGGAAATGCTGTAACAAATGAATAAATAATGAAAAATATATGAAGTAATAAAATAGCTTGAAATGTGAACTGTGTGTAAATTAGTGAACATAAATGAATATATAAATATCAAAATATATGTAATTATGCATTTAAACATGGAGGAAATTTCATAATAACGGTTTCTTATATAAGCACAAGGAGAGCAATTCTGGGGAAGGGGAAAGTCCATTAAAACGACCCCAGTGCTTGACTGGTACTTTATTTTATCGACCCCGTGAGGATGAAAGGCAAAGAAACCTTGGAAGGATTTGAACTCACATCATAAAGGGCCGTACCTCTATGCTGCAAATCATGGCGTCCGACCCTCTACCGATACTGTCAATCCAACAATGATTACAGCATGAGTGTGTGCGAGTAGAATTTTTGTTTTATCTGGCATTCTTAGATCGACCGTAATACTATTAATAAATGAACTGAAGTCTCACTGTATATACAAGTTTGACGGCTGATGTTGAATATGATATGCTTGTTTCCATCGTTGTATTTGCCATATTTCTGTTGTTTTTTTTTTATTTTGCATTGTTTTTCATGTAGTAGTTTTGGTATATTCTCATACCCATAAATATTACAAACATGTCTGACTGATTACTCGACCCAATAATTGAGTGATATAAGGTAATGAGAATGATTTCCCCTTCAAAGCAACATAATCGTATGAAAGTCATTCTCTCCGCAGGAGTATTAATTATACAAATAGCGTGTCTTTCGTATTTTGAAGTTATGTATCCACCCATTTAGATCATAATATAGGTTAACTTGTTGAATCAAATGACTTTTCTCACCATTCTAATTCTGTACATATTTCACCCCAATACTAACACGATTTTCTCACTGTTACAATGTCGTAACTCATATTTAGCATCAGGCTATCATTATATATGCAATAGATCAGCAATACAATATTGAATTTTCATCATATTAAAATATACTATTCACACATACACACACACTCAGACAGACACAAACATACCCACCCATATATATATATATTAATTCTCTTCAGGCTATATAGTCACACATGTTATTCCGGATTTCGCCTGCTTCCCGCAGGGCTAAGCTGGTGAAAGACGAGAATAACAGGGTTCACTATGTAACCTTAAAAATATGAATATATATATACGAAGCCGAAGTTTCGGCTCTTTGAAGTACTGAGATGATGTAACAATAGCTTATAAAATATGGTGTCCACGCTTAAAAGACGGAAAAATAAGTTGCCATCGGCCGCTTTGAAAAATTGAATCTCATATCTTTCAGATACCGGTTTGATTCTAGCCGCTTTTTATACATATATATGTGGGGTGTCTTTATGCATGAGCGTGTATATTTGTGTGTAAGCATTCACATGTATGTGCATGTGAACTTATATATATATATATATATATGGTGTGTAACTTGGCGTTACTGTAGGTTCACCCGGGTGAGCACTCGATGTTTATGTTCACTTCTGTGTTGAGGTGTAGAGCTATACAGAATGTAATATATTGAATCGTCCTTGTTATCATTTCAATATCTCTCTCTCTCTCTCTATATATATATATATATATATATGTGTGTGTTTGTGTGTGTGTGGGTGTGTGTGGGGGGAGGGGGTATGTGTGTGCGCGTGTGTGTGTGTGTGTGTGTATGTGTGTGCGTTTGTGTGTGTGTGTGTGTGTATGTGTGTGCGCGTGTGTGTGTGTGTGTGTGTCTTTTCCATTCTATCATACTCTGCTCCGTAGGAGCATATAGTGCTCAACCGCCTATGGAAGCATCTTAGCTACAATTAGACATATATATTATATATATATATATGTGTATATATATATATATTTATATATATACTATAAGGATAAGGGACAAGGATTTAGTGTTACATCATAACGTATTTTATAACATATTACTTATGTTTCACTATCTATCAGCTCGAGACAAGACCAATTATAGATCGAACCTCACTCTGTAATCGAAAGGTCGTCAGATATGCTTAGTATATGAATACTTCTCGGAGAGAAACAAATGTAATATGTTATTAAATATGCTAAAATCTGCTATGCTTGAGCATCGAGTACTCAACCGGCATACAACCTACGGACGTATTTTTAATTCAACGATACAACTATATATATATATATATATAGCAGGTACAGTGAACTTATTAAAATTTATTTTAAAACTTTTCATTATTTGCTAAACCTTGATTATATATATTCTGGCTCGTTAATTTATTAACCTGCGATAGAACCACATTGGCATACGGTTGGATAATACACGTGTCCCTATATGTATTTTGCATGTAGGGATACATACCTTATTATTATTAATCTCCCCTGGTCGAGATAACATTTTGGTCGTTTTAACTGCTGCTATTTCTAGTGGCAATAGATTGACCTTTCCACCTCTGCCTAGACATAATTGCTTCTTCATCATACACTCTCATATCGGAAACAATTTTGAATGGCGCCAGTTCGTGATTTGAACTTGGGAATTTTATATTCTTCGAGCGAAAAGAACCCTCTGACGAAAGTCTTCCTTTTCAATGGATTTCCGTATGGATTATCCATTTATTTCGAGACTTGAAACGGTACGGTAAGGGTAATTACAGCAGGTAAGGTGAACTTTTTAAAATTTATTTTAAAACTTTTTCTTATTTGTTAAACCTTGATTATATATATATATATATATATATATATATATATATATATATATATATATATATATATATATATATGTGTATATATATATATTTATATATATGCTTGTGTCTGTGCCTCTCTCTCTCTCTCTGTGTGTGTGTGAGTGTGTGTTTGTGTGCGTGCACGTGTATGTGTGCGTGCGCGCGTGTGTATGTGTGTATAAAGTGGAATGACAGGAGGCTAAATATGCTGAATTTGAAAAAAAGAAACAGGAAAGAAAAAATTTGCGCATTTATGATTTTGACTCAGAGCCGAATGAAGCAGTTTGCCGCTACACTGCCTCGATATACTCAAATTTAATATAGATATGGTTTCTACATGACTAGTACTGAATCATTCAAAGGCTTTCCTGATGATTTCCTTCGAATGAAACATAAGTGTCTCGCATTAGCTGGAAAGCTGAAACGTAACAATGAATCACTGGCAGAGTTCGTTTCTGGAAACGTGATGCGTGCAGATGAGTTGGGAGACCAACAATCGCAGAGAAGGATGTTCATGAATATGGCACCACGGTTGGAGGCGGGGGATTTTCAGAGGTTATTGCTGGACAGTGTAATGGCACCGGTCACTTATGTATAGAAGAAGAAGAATAAGAAGAAGAATAAGAAGAAGAAGAAGAAGAAGAAGAAGAAGAAGAAGAAGAAGAAGAAGAAGAAGAAGAAGAAGAAGAAGAAGAAGAAGAAGAAGAAGAAGAAGAAGAAGAAGAAGAAGAAGAAGAAGAAGAAGAAGAAGAAGAAGTAATCAGGATATCATTTCTAAAATAAACTATTGGAGGGTTCAGTAATTATTTAGTAATCTCACAACACAGGTAACAATTATAATCACAGTCGCTTGCTATACATTTTACCTCGCGTAACATTCCCTAAATATACATTTCCGCCATATTTGATCCAAATTTATGAGTAACTGTTCAATGGAAAACGAATGAATTTCAACATACGTGCCAATATGTAGAATAATCTATCTTGTGGGCTTAATTTGTATATGCCAGATTTAATATACTTGCACATGACAACGTCGTACAGAATTGCATGCGAATTATGTCTTGCTTATTATAAAGAAGCCTTACATAGTCATATTTAGACAAAATATATTTACAAATCATCTACTGACGATAAGAAGTATTTTATCTGCAAGTTATGATATTTTATGTCAATATTAATTATGAACTGTCACCATTTCTATAAAGCAAATCATTAGAAAACTTAATTGCTGGCGTTTGAATGATAAGAGGAAAAGATAAGGAATGCTGGATGAGGTAAATCATACATAAATATCGTTACTTTCAGAATTACTACTCAGATATGTGACAGTCTTAAACTAATGAATATATCCATCGGGCAACCAAATAATATATAGACATATGAACAGAAGGATCTTACCGAAACTACTCAATGACAACATTGTATATCATATGAAAACTTAATAGTTAACAGGCAAAAGACTGAACCGGTATTATCCGTTGGTGGTGGAATATTGGTTAGTATCGACAGACGTGTAAAAATCCGACAAATTCATGAATATTTACCACCCTTCCTTTTCATTTTCTACTGCTACAGCATTCATCGTCGGATATTTATTTATCCTTTCTAAATGGCGGTATATTATTCTAAATATAATTAATATTATAAAACAAATTGAACATTTTAAGACGAACGAAAATTATTGTTTAGAGTTTATGAAATCACTGATATAAGTAATGATAATATACAAGAAATAGTTAAAGAAAAAGTACATTTTATAGAGCTGTTCAATGAAAAGAATGCCATCACGAATTATATACATACACACACAGAGAGAAGCATATATTTATATATACAAATATATTCGGTCATGATGAGCTCATTATTTATATATATATATATATATATTAAATTAATATTTGATGAACATTTACATGTTATAGTTGCAATTGACTAATAAGATCGCTAGAGTGAAAAATCTTAATTCAACAACATAAGGTCTGCCTGTACGATCTAGAAAATAATAAATCAATACTCACAGACTCAGAAGGGATTCCTAGAGCTGAAATGATTTTAAATGACCTCTCTGAGTCTAAACTCTAAGCTATTTATCACTGCTCCCCAAGGTGAGCTGAATTTTGTAATCCCATACAAACGGCTGTTATTTCTAGCACTATGTGTGGGACGTTAGAGGACTGGAATAAGCTGTGTGCAAAACCTCGTGTATTTTCGCTACGCTAACCAGACCTTAGATATTTTTCTGAGGTTGAGTTATTTTATTTTTATCCGGGTGCCTATTGATAAACACAGAAAAAGTTGATTAACTCACTGCTAATTAGTTAATTATTTTACTATTATACCATCCTTTGTGAAACATGTTTGAAGTTTGAAGTTCTGACCGATCTGCGAAAAAAGTTTGTATTTTGAATTTTAAACGTGTCTAGGTACCAAGGCTTTTTGCCCATATGAGTCTGTGAGTATTGATTTATTATTTTCTAGATCGTACAGGCAGACCTTATGTTGTTGAATTAAGATTTTTCACTCTAGCGATCTTATTAGTCAATTGCAACTATAACATGTAAATGTTCATCAAATATTAATTTATACTGCTCAGAAGCGATTCCTAGAGCTGAAATGATTGTAAATGACCTCTCTGAGACTAAACTCTAAGCTATTTATTTATATATATATATATATATATATATATATATATATATATATATATATATGTGTGTGTGTGTGTGTGTGTGTGTGTGCGTACGTGTGTGTGTACGTGTGTGCTTGTATGTGCATGTATGTGCATGTAGGTGTGTTTGGATATGTCATAAGCACACGACAGTTTATTTGAAGTTTATCGTTTGAAGCCATACAGTTTGACTAAGTCACCAGAGAGTCATTTTGGTGTCGACAAAATATAATACATAGATATTTTACTCTACTCAGACATTGGTCAACTAATGCCTCTTGCTTTTTGCATACTAAAAATTCTAATATTTAAGTATGTATGTACACATCCATGCACACACGCACATATATGTGTGTGTATGTATGTATTTATCTGTATGTGTATGTTTGTTCACATATCTCTATGCGTGCATGGGCGAGTTTCAGTGTATCTGTGTCTTTGCGTCCGTGTGTCTGTTTAATACAAGAGGAATTATTGAGATAAACGAATAGATATGCCAATAACATTTGAAGTTTAATATAATTCTGCAATGATCAAGATGATAAGAATCTGCTCATTAGTGGTATAATCCGTAAAAGTAGCTTAAATAAATTCGGCAATCATTATGAGTTGTGTGGTACAGAGCACATAAATAATAACCGTGATGCAAACATTATTCATTTTATTCCTCTAACAACTTTCTGACCACGATTAACAAGCAAAAGTAAAAAACAAAAACATAAAATCCTTTGCTGAACCTAAGTTAACCATATATGTAATAGATATATTTATCTATCACGTTCTGAATGTTGTCTCGAAAAAGTAACAATCTCTTTGCTTTGTATTTGTACCGTCAGAGAAAGAAGAAATGGTCAAGGAAGAAATATCCATAGATATGAATAACGGTATGTTGTTTATAATATATCAAGCAATGTTTGCTGTTATAACATCGTTTTCTTGATTATTCCTGCCTTCTCTGACGGTACTCACATAAACAAAGATTTTCCATTAATTCCGTTAATTCCATTACATTCAGATTGTGGTGTATAAATGCATCTATTTTATATATGAATACTGAATCTTAGGCAAGGTTTTCTTCCTGTTTATATATTATCGTGTTTGTATTTGTAGCGCAGGCGTTAGAAAACTAAAATTGTTCATACATTCATATTTTCATGTTTTTGTACTCGATATTATTTTTCATGAGCCTATATATAATTTGCAGTAGTACAAGATACGTATATGGTTGTTCAGCATATTCTTGGGCAAATGTGCATACAAATGAATGAACGAGATTTTGCAGGGAATCTCCTATGAAATTAGTGAAATGATAGAGGAAAAGTAAACTCCTGTGAATATTGTTTTCCTTAGAAGTTATCTAAGGAGAAAGAGAAAATATTGGAAGTTAGTATGTTCTTTATTATCAGTTTGTACCTATATAGCTATATATATTGATTCTTATCTATCCATGGATGCATGAATGTAATATGACACTGTTCAATCAGATACCTCTTAGAGGACGATAAATTAGATACTATACGTCTTATGTTAAGGATTATTTAAAAGTGAAACTGCATAAATGTGACATGAATGTGATCTATTTCACGTAATTTATTCATCTTTATTTTGTTCTGCATGTGGCTAATCTACTTAAACCGAAAGTTACATATATGACACTACGAAGTTTCGTTTGTCTCTTACGTCCAGGATAAACATAATCAGTCACATTAGCACTGTCCTAATGCCGATAGAGTCATAAAATTAGGATCTTCCCTTTGACCTATTTGACCTATTTGAAATGCTCCTATTAAAATAATGATTCAATCGCACTCAATATTATTTTGAATGTGAGGACGATAATCACGGCGAATTCCATCTCTATGTGTGGAGCTTTCAGTTAGAAGTTCTTCAGTGGGGATATTACAGTTTTTATAGTAAAAACTTAGAATATGTGAAACCGTTTTTGTTTACTTAGGCATGAAAATAGTTTAAGGAGTTGGCGCTAGAGTTTCATTGATTTAACCTTGTATCCGATTTAAAATTCAGGATAGTATTGCCGTGAATGCATTTACTAACTGCGCCAAATTAACATTGACAGTAATTTGCGAACCTATATTTGTCTTCTGAGAAAAATTAGATTTGCGGTCTTTCAAGCTTATATCGCGTTTTGCATGCTAATATATTTATCCTTGTCTTCTATTTATATGCACTTACTGCAGTATGGATATACTTTTATGGCATGCGATGAGTTCATATTGTAAGTTTCCAAATTATTGTCTGATAGATGTTTATTTTCGTTGTGATGACAAAATGGAAGTATTTTTTTTTTTCCACCAAGTGTGTGTATCTGTTTGTGCGTGCGTGCTGCAGTATATGTCAATGTGCCATATATATGTCCAACATTTTAAGCGACAATTTTTGGCATAGATTTTACTTTTTCATCGTAATGATGAGAACGACTTTAACATTATTGACACCTTCCACCTGAAAGAAAAACTGTCTCGTTTTGAATCCCCATTTTAATACAGATGTAGCATCTGTCATCTATTAAAGGAGCTGGCTTTGATGATAATATATTTAAGAATATATGTTTTTCTGCCAGGTGCTTTACAATAAGATTCCGATATTAATATTTGGTTAGAAGAATGTAGAAGAGATTCATTCTCTATGTATAAATATTTTTCTTTTGGTCTTAAGAAATATCGGAATGATTATAGAAGTGGGAATGCATACAAAGAATAATTCGTATACTTACAAACAGGTAAATATACGTATGAGAAGGCACACATACACAAACTTAAACACAGTCATATATGCACACTCCACAAACACACCCATATATATGTCTACTGAGAGATTTATATTAGGTAGAGAGATCAATAGTCCGATGAGAAGGTCCATGAACATACATACATATATATAAATATATATATATATATATATATATATATATATATATATATATATATATATATATACATACACACCCCACACACACACAGATATATATATATATATATATATATATATACTCTCCTGTTCTGAGTCGGTGTTACAGTAAAGCCAGAGTCCTGGCGTTTCTCCAGTGCAAGGCGCATACGATAGTCCATTACGATGATAAAAAGGTGGGGAGACAATGTATCTCCCTAGAGCACTCCAGCCAGTATCTCAAATAACTCTGTCATCCCATCAGGTGTAATGACTTGGGCTTTGGTGTTGGTGTAGAGCAGTGATATCAGGTCCACTATCTTCTTGGGGATTCCATAAGCCTGTAAGATCTTCATAAGGCAGTGACGGTCCACAGAATCAAAGGCCTTCCTAAAGTCAATGTGGAGAGTTAAGGCGAAAAAGATATCGGATGCTGAATTTGCCAACGACATAATTTTGGTGACAAATACAGTGAAGGAGGCAGAGGATTTTCTAAAGGAACTTAAGACTGTGTCGATGAGTATAGGGCTGAGAATGAATGAGTCTAAGACAAAATGCCTGGTAGAGAATATTGACAAGCCAGAGGGGATTGCTAATGTAGGCGGGAGACCGCTGGAATTAGCTGAGGTCTTCCTATATTTGGGAGCAAAGATTGGGAATACGGAAGATGATTTGTTTGAGAGGAAGAGCAGAGCCTGGGCGACGTGCCACAGTTTGAGATCGGTGTGGAAATCGGACCTTCGTAAAGACCTGAAGATGCGCCTCTTCATTGCTGTAGTGGAGTCTATGATGCTGTACGGGTCTGAGACTTGGACACCGACCATGAAACTCACTCAGATGGTGGGTGGGTGCTACACGAGAATGGTGAGGATGGCTCTGAACATTAATCAGTATACACTGAGGATGAAAAACTCAGAGCTGTATGGGGGCCTCCCGAAAGTCAGCTCAAAAGTGACACAGAGGAGACTGAGGTTAGCTGGACATGCTCACCGACATCCATAGTTGACACTGCACTCAGTGCTCCTGTGGGAGCCCATGCATGGACACACTGGAAGAGGAAGACCAAGGTTAACGTATGTTGATGCCCTAAGCACAGACACAGGTCTGTTGGAGACGCAGGACATGGCAGCGATAATGAGGAAAAGAGACCGCTGGAGAGAACTCGTCCATGGATCTCGGGAATTTTACCCGCTCTAGATAAATATATATATATATATATATATATATATATATATATATATATATATATATATATATATATATATATATATATATACGTGTATATATATATATATATATATATATATATATATATATATATATATATATATAAGTATGTGTGCGTGTGTGTATGTATGTATATATATATCACATAATAAACGGACGTGGTGCTACGAATTAGAATTTATTAGACATATTACAATTGTTTCTCTGGCGACCACCTCGAGGCACGAACGAAGCGATGATCGAACCTGACTCTGAAATCGCAAGTTCTTCAGATATGTGTCAATCGTTCGAAGCAGAGTTTCCAAATGTCCTGTTTACTCCTCCTGCCTTCACTCGCGAGCTTTTATCCTGTTCTTGTCGGTCGATGAGTGTTCATACATGGTACACATCATCGGTACTGCTGACCACTCATGGCCGTCAATAGTATGTGGCTGCTACGTAATTCTTACATTTATGCATATTATGATGCACTTACGGGCATATATGGCCTCATGAATGTATTGGATTCCAGGTCTCTTGAAGGTTTTTTCATATGTTTTATGCGTCCTGCGTACATTTGCGTGTGTGTATAGATATGTAGGTATTCGTCAAGTATGTGTTCTTTGCGTATGTGTCCTTTGCGTATGCGTGGGTATATATATATATATATATATATATATATATATATATATATATATATATATATATGTAGATATATCTACAAAAATATACGGTAGTGTCCAATCTGTATGAAGAACTCAATGTAATCCAAATATCATGAAAAGAGAAGATGTATTCAAAATTTGTTCGATGAAGAATAAAAATAATTGTTTCTACTTTAGGCACAAGGCCAGCAATTATCCAGTGCATTACTGGTACTTTATTTTATCGACCCCGTAAGGATGAAAGGCAAAGTCAACCTCGGCAGGATTTGAACTCAGATCGTAAAGGGACGTAACTATGCTGCAAAGCATGGCGTCCGACGCTCTACCGATTAAAAATAATGAATAAAAATAATGAATAAAAACAAAGAAACAGTTCCTTATATTAAAATGTATGTATATGTATATATATGTATATAATGTGTATGTATTTGCATATGCCTGTGTAGGTGTATATATATATATATATATATATATATATATATATGTAAACTTTCCGTTCCTTCATGTGTATATATGTGCATGCATATGTATTTTTTCAAGTATATATGTCTTTGAAGTATAGATGCTTTCCTGGGTAATGTGTGTGTATATATATGTATGTATATTTGTTACAAATACTTTCGAAATAATTTTTTGAGAGCACTTTTAAGCGTTTCTTAAAATTTCTGTTATTTAAGGTATTTTTTAATGTCTTTTTTTTTATGTTCTGTAAAATATATTTCAAGGGTTTTTTGAGAGCTTTTGTAATTTTGAAAAAACATTTTTTTTTAAGGTGTATTTTAAATGTCTTTATATAGTTACTGCGCATTTGCTACCTATACATTGAACGCTTCAGTATGCACTGTATCTATACGTCTCTATGTGTGTGTGTATATATATATATATATATATATATATATATATATATATGTGTGTGTGTGTGTGTGTGTGTGTGTGTGTGTGTGTGAGTTTAGAGATGTATACGTATGCGTATAATTTTACTGATATAGGCATCTCTCCGAGAATATTGACAGACAGGTTTTTCCATGTTTTCCTGTTCTACGTTCTAACAAACAGCCCGAATTACACCGTACAAACAAACCGAACATTAGGAAGGTATACGATGCTGACGATAGCTAATAAGCTTGAAACAAGTCATCGTTCCTTTGTCAGTGTTGAACAATGTACAGTGTACGGCGCAATCCGGGCTGTTTGTTTACAAACAAACCGAACATTATAATAAATCTTCGGTAAACCCATACGTACATATATATATATATATATGTGTGCATGTATGTATATATATAAATACTACTGTACGTCTGTATACATATATGTATGTACGTACACATACATATATTTAAGTATCAGCCGTACTAAGAGTGAGAAATGAAATTTCTTTCATTCTTTTCCATTTATCGTTTTCGGTATGCCCGGCCCACTAACTCACACGATATGCAAATTAGGCTGCTCAGCCGTTAATATGCATAAGGAAAGTATATACTTTCAAACGTTCAATCATCTGACAGGAAGGTATACGATTCTGACAATAGCTAATAAGCTTGAAATTAGTTCATCGTTCCTTTGTCAGTGTTGAACAAAAGGGCAACGATGGTTGCCGAACACTGTACGGCGTAATTCGGGATGTTTGTTTACAAACAAACAGAACATGAGAATAAATGTTTGGTAAACCCGTACGTACATATATATATGTTTGCATGTATGTACATATATAATACTACTGTACGTCTGTATACATATATGTATGTACGTATACATATTATATTTAAGTATCACCCTTACTAAGAGTGAGAAATGAAATGTCGTTTCATTCTTTTCCATTTATATATATGTATATATATATATATATATATATATATATATATATATATATATATATATATATATATATATACAGTGATATAACGATATATATCTGTATGTTTTAGGGGCAAAATAATTGTATTATTTTTAATAATTATTTCTTCTGAGTTTGGCATATATCAGCATAGTTTCGGAGGTTATGTTGTATTATGATTGAATATATTACTCGTTCTATTTTGCACGTGTTCCAGGAATTATTGTTAACGATATGCCCGGTTTCATTTGAATTGAGACCGTACAATTGTAAGACATTGAATCCTTCATTTACAGCCGATATACTTAGTTGATCTCATGGCATTAATTCTCTAGATATTGCTGTTTGTGATGGTGGCGATGATAATGATGATGGCACATTATCGACAATAAAACACTAATAATGCTAGAATGTGGCACACATTTGGAAATCTATATATCTATTTCCAGCAAAATGGCTGTAGGCATTTTTCATATGTTTACTGAGCCATTGCATTGGTAATGCAAGCCAGGATATTTATGAGCTATATTCTTTAGACATATGCTCTCAATAGTTGTGTTTAGAGTTGCAAAATAATACGAGAAACTTACTGTGATTATGATTTCAAGCATATGGATAACTCAATTCTTAGTTTACAAAAACAATGTTAGATATAAAGGTGTGTTGTTGTGGTTGTTGCTGTTGTTGTTGTTGTTGTTCTTCTTCTTCTTCTTCTTCTTCTTATTATTATTATTATTATTATTGAATGCCATGGTTGACAGAGGCTCGGCTCTGTAAGGTATAGTAATTTTTAACCGTTAAAACAATTGTAAATTGTTTAAAACTTGAACCAAATTGTTGATAAAGGCACCCTCCTCCTCGTGAGAGGGGTCTTTCTGTCCGTTATTTGGCCCTTCGGGGTTAAATAACCAGTTATTGGGGTTTTATACCCAATATTCATTTTAAACAAAAAACAACATGGCTACGAAAAAGAAATGTCATACGTCACTCCCACTCATTCCGTCTTCTTCTTCCTCAATCATCACTACAGCAGAGAGAAGATTGTCTCTCTCCCTCCCTTCTTTAAATGTGTCTCTCTTCCTCCCTTCTCTTTCGCAAGTGACGAAAGAAAAGAAAAGTCTAGTGCAAAGCGTGCAAGGTTTCTCCACGACGACGACGACAGCGACGAAATAGGTGTGCGGGAAATACGAAAACCCAGTTCATTCGTCTGACGTCAGGAATAAGAGCAGTAGCAGCCGTAATAACAACAGCAACAGTGACAATGAAAACAACAGTAGCAGCCGCAACAGCATCACCAGCAGCATAAACAACAACAGCATTAGCAGCAGCAACACCAACAACAACCACATCAACAGCGGCGGAGGCAGTAGTAGTAGTAACTGCAGCAACAACAGAAGTATCAGCAGCTCTGACGACAACAACAACAATAGCAGCAAAGAAAAATCAATATCATTTGCAGGCATTGCGAAAAACTTGGAAACAATCCTCATAACAAATGAGGAATTAGAGGAAGCGAAGAAGTAGGTGACAAAGAATGGACACCGAGCAATCTGCAAGGCAGCGGAAAAATTTTTCGAAACCCAACAGCACTGTACGGTCACGTACCGCACAGTAAGTACAAAATCCCGTAGGGTGGAAAGAGCCACAGAGGCTCAGATACAAAAAGCCTTGGGGTCTGTGTGGCAGCGGAAAACGCACATCACCCGAGGCAAGAAATATGCCACCGTAGACGTACTTTTTGCCACACCCCAGGAGGCAAAGGCCCAATCAGTAGTGACACTAAGGAGCGAGGAAATGGTATTGGTGCCCTCCTACTGCGGGCAAAAAATTGTTAGGGTCAAACTGACCCACGTCCCCCCGGAATGGCCACTTCTTGGCTGGCCGCGTCTGTCCTCGTCGGAATCGAGGACAAAACAACTGTACTGCAAGTACAGAAAAAAGTAAGAGAAGATTGGGTCGGCACCTCCATTGAGATGCTAATCCAAACCAACCAGGAGTGCATCGAAGCTATCCCGGATGTGATAGACTTCGATAACGGCACTCAACTGCCCATAAGTGTTGAGGGCAAACGCTCGAAATGCTTTCGCTGTGGATCGAAGACTCACCTCAGGGCCTTCTGCAACGAGAAGACCCTGAGAAAGGAGAAAACCCCCCTCCTTCCGAATCCGGCTCCACGGCTACCAGCAACAGGACAAGCGGCAACCAGGAACGATAGGTCCGTGGCACCCATACCCACTCCACGGAAATCAAAAACAGCAGCAGCAGTAGAAATATTAACAACAACAACAGCAATACCAAATGCAGCTGCAACAGAGACTCCAGTGCAAACATCACCAACAACAACAAGTGAAAGAGTGGAGCAGGTACCCCTCCCCGACCTCACAGAATCAGACATGGAGTGTGAGGTGGGAGAGGGATGACAAAAGGTCGTAAGAAGGCACAAACGCAGAAGCAGCCCATCGTCGCCTTTGAAAAGGGAGGAAAGAAATGAGAAAAGTGTAAAGTCTACTGCAAAGAGACCCACAGCAGCAACACCACCAACACCATCACCACCCACACTAGCACCACCATCACCACCGGCGACAACCCCACCGCCAACAACACCTTCAACACCACCACCACAAGCACCAACATCGCAAACACAACAACAAAACACACACACCCAGAAACAACGACAAGAAAATAGCAGAACCACACCCCACCCCCAGAAAAACAAATCCACGGCAATAAATACACACAACAAGAAACTAATGACTTACATAATTGAACACACAGACATTTCACAACAGGACTACATAATACCAGCACCAATCAAAACGCCAACTAACATAAGACTGCTAAAAAGAGCACAGAAACAATACACAAACATTAAAACGAAATTCCCCAACGCAGTTGGTGATTTCAGGGACCTAGGAGGAACCATCAATCGAAGAGTATATTCAGACATTCTCTTAGAAGAGCCGACGACCAGCCGAAGGGACGATTCAACGGTCCCTTCACCAGACGATCAAGTGAAAAGGGATGTAAAAACCATCCCTCCTCTACCAAAAGTACGGTAAGTGGTCTTTCCAATCTTTTCCACTCTATTTTAAACATGACCTCACTCAGAATAGGCAGCATAAATGCGCGTGGCTTGGGGTCGTCATGGAAGCAGGGTCACCTGCTCAACGACCTCAGGTCACTAAACATAGATGTAGTGGCCATCAGCGAGACCAGAATCTCCGAAGCACGGGCCTTCACACCGATCTTCGGCGTCTACGATGTGTACGCATCTCCCAGCCGTCCTGAATCAGGTGGAGGAGTTGCTGTGCTTTTTCGGAGAGGTTTGGATCTCGCCATACGGGCCATCTTCCTGGACCCAGAGGGTAAGCTGGTGGTGCTGGACGTGACCAGCGGAGACGGGCAAGCTTTCAGTCTAGTGGCCGTCTATGCCCCGACAGGAGCAGGGCGGCCTGATTTCTTCCGGCGTCTGGAGACGTTTCTTGGAACGTCCCGCTCTTTAGTGTTAGTGGGCGACTGGAACGGGATCTTAGATGCACGCTGGGACTGTGTGGGATTAGCGGATAGGGGTAGAGGGTGCAAGAGCCTCACCAACCTGCTCAGGCGTTTTGAACTGTCTGACAGGTACCGATTGGATTTCCCGAATGTGCCAATGTGGACTTGGACAAACCGCATAGGGTCATCCAGATCATATCTAGATAGAGTATTTTGTAGGGAAATAGATAGGTCTAGCATAGGCTGTCCACAATTCAAGATAGTCAGCTACACGGACCACAAATTCGTGATCTGTGTGCTTGACTTAGATAGGCTTCATAGACGAGGACCCGGCTACTGGAAGCTAAACGCGTCCTTACCAGCGCGCAAGGCCTACAGAGACCGGATTAGCGAACTAGTTAAGCGGGCGTTGACTGGGGCCATCGTCAACAACAAGTGGTGGTTTGCTCTGAAAAGAGCGATTAGAATAGAATCGATTAGGTTTAGTAAGGCTTTAGCAATAGAGAAAAATAGAGCAGAGGGAGAACTAGTTAGAATATTAGACGAGGCGCTTCGCAACGGCATTGCGACCGACGTGCTAGCGGCGAAATTGGCCCTTGACCAATTCGTCAATGCAAAGCACGAAGGCTGCGTTGTCAGAGCAAGGGTGCGTGCTCTCAGACACGAGGGGACGAAAGCCGTTCAATGGGCCCGAGTGGCGGAGGCGCGTCGTGGCAACAAAGCCACGATCCGGTCTTTGGTGGACCACGACGGGCGCATGCTACTCGATCCCGGGCAAAGGTGTGAAGCTTTTCAGCGACACTTCGCTCAGCTGTTCGGGGGCAGCGGTGGGCCGGGTAGAGGGATGGACTTTAGTGTCTACCTCGACGGACTGCCGCGGCTCTCGGCCACTGAGGCGAAGTGTTGCGAAAAGCCGATAACAGCCCCTGAAGTAAGGGAGGCAATGACTGGCTGCACAAGGGGTAAATCGCCTGGTTTGGATGGTCTGCCCTATGAACTTTACGTACAGATGCCAGACTTGTTCGGAGGCCTCTTGGCGGACGTCTACTGCAACTGGCAACAGAACGGGAGAATTCCCAGTTCTGTGAGCCGAGGAGCGGTGGCACTGCTGAGAAAGGATACGAACAAGGGGGATAACATAGATAATTTCCGGCCCATAACTCTGCTAAACACAGAGTTCAAGATTTTGGCCAAGGTGCTAGCAAAGAGGTTGGCGCTTGTCGTTGGTGGTCTGTTGGGAGAGGCGCAGACATGCGCCATTCCCGACAGATCCATCCACGACAACCTCCACCTCATGCGATACATCATAGAGAGGGTAGCTAAGGAACCTGGCACGGGTGGGTCCTTGATCAATTTAGATCAGTCGAAAGCTTTCGATAGGGTCGACCACCGTTACTTAGCGGCAGTCCTGAGGGCGGCTGGCTTTGGGCCCGTCTTCAGAGGCTGGATCGCTGCCATGCACAGCGACATCTGCTCTGTGGTGAGAGTGAACGGTCACCTGTCGGAACCGTTCAACATCATGCGCTCGGTCCGACAAGGATGTCCCCTCTCGTCCCTCTTGTACGTATTGACTCTCGAACCATTACTGCACAAATTGGAGACGTTGAGGGGAGTCCCGCGCGAACTAGGATCCGGAAGATCCGTGTCAGCATATGCGGACGATGTCACCGTAGTGGTGTCGAACGCCAAACACATCGAGGCGATCGGCACTACACTAAGAGAATACGAATCGGTGACAGGAGCAATGATCAACCAGGAAAAGTCAGTGGGCCTGCAGCTCGGCACCTGGAGAGGCAGGTCCATGCCGTCCAACAGCGTCGTCGGACGCTGGACGGACGGACCGGTTAAATTGCTAGGGGTCCGGTTCGGTCCGGACCTCCAGACGGACAAAAACTGGGACGAGGTGACGAGCAGGGTGGCTTCTCTCACCCAGAAATGGGCGGAGAGGAAGCTATCCCTGAAAGGTCGAGCGGAGGTGACTAACGCGTATATCGCGTCTGTCATCTGCTACCGCCTGACCGTGGAGGGCTGGGCATGCCGTGGCTGATGATGCGCAGGCACGCGCTCAGGATACGACATCTCCACCTCTTCCACGACGGTGATCAGGTGTGGTCGCCGTTTGCTAGACACGTATTTCGCCAGCTCGTTTCCTTGACGGAGCTACAGTCCTGGGTCAAGCGAAGCGCGAAAGGGAGCGCCTGGAGGCTATAATGTCTTCAGGCGCTCACAGCCCTCGACCAATCGGGCAATGCGATCGGTGGAAACTCCACCTCGGCGTTCTATAGAGGATTAGTGGAGGGGAAGAGCGACGACGTACTTGGGGAAAATCTAGGCGTCGACGAAAATCAACTAGGCCAATCTCTTCGGAAGAACTTTCGGGCCAGGGCCTATGGACAACTTTCAGAAATCTCTGGCCTGGCAGTGCCACCGAGGAGCCTTGCCAGTTCGGGATAAACTCTACAGGCATGGAGGTGCCGTAAGCCGGGCATGTCCGAGATGCGCGCAGGGCGACGAAACCGTCCTACACGCACTCGTCCAGTGTCCGAAAATTGCTGACTTGTGGGTTTATGTCGAAAACCTGCTGTCGCGTTTAGGACGGATCCGGCTATCATCTGAGTCCATCGTGAGGATTGCCCCGCCCTCCTCCTTTAGCCGGGAAGGGCAGGCAGTTTTTGTCTGCCTGGTGGCCATGGCGAAAGAGATAGTATGGTGGACACGTTTGAAAGGGCTGAAGACGAGCACTTACCTCTTCGGTGATGCTCTGATTGACTTTTTCAAATTTCATTTGAAAAGGAAAATCAGAGTAGAGAGGGAACTGCTCTCTTCCCAACATTTTGTTGAAAGATGGGTGAGAGAAGCAAGAATGGCCCGAGTGAATGGGCCTACTCTGAGTATATATCTGTAAATTAAAGGTGGAAAACTGGGAGAGGGCACTTGCCTTGGTGGTCAGGGTCATTGTGGCTTTTTACTGGGCTTTCTCCACAAATGTCCCTCCGAATTCTCCCCCCTATTGGGGAATTTTTCATTGTTATTTTTTGTTACATCCTCTGTTTTTGTTTTTTACACGCAGAAATGCCCATTTGCACCGTCCTGCATTGTCCTGCACTGTCTTTAATGTCTACTTTATGTAAACCCTTGTGGTTAATAAAGAAATCATTATTATTATTATTATTATTATTATTATTATTGAATGCTATGGTTGACGGAGGCTCGGCTCTGTAAGGTACTGTAAATTTTGAACGCTATAACAATTGTAAATTGTTTAAAACTTAGACCAACTTGTAGACAAAAACACCCTCCTCCTCGTGAGAGGGGTCTTTCTGCCCGTTATTTGGCCTTTCGGGGCTAAATAACTGCTTATTGGGGTTTTGTACCCAATATTTATTTTAAACAACAAAATCAACATGGCTACGAAAAAGAATTTGCATAGGTCACTCCCACTCATTCCGTCTTCTTCTTCCTCAATCATCACTACAGCAGAGAGAAGATTGTCTCTCTCCCTCCCTTCTTTAAATGTGTCTCTCTCCCTCCCTTCTCTTTCGCAAGCGACGAAAGAAAAGAAAAGTCTCGTGGAAAGCGTGCAAGGTTTCTCCACGACGACGACGACGACAGCGACGAAACAGGTGTGCGGGAAATACGAAAACCCATTTCATTCGTCTGACGTCAGGAATAATAGCAGTAGCAGCCGTAATAACAACAGCAACAGTGACAATGAAAACAACAGTAGCAGCCGCAACAGCATCACCAGCAGCATAAACAACAACAGCATTAGCAGCAGCAACACCAACAACAACCACAGCAACAGCGGCGAAGGCAGTAGTCGCAGTACCTGCAGCAACAACAAAAGTAACAGCAGCTCTGACGACAACAACAACAACAGCAGCAAAGAAAAACCAATCTCATTTGCAGGTATTGCGAAAAATTTGGAAACAATCCTCATAACAAATGAGGAATTAGAGGAAGCGAAGAAGATGGTGACAAAGAATGGACACCGAGCAATCTGCAAGGCAGCGGAAATATTTTTCGAAACCCAACAGCACTGTACGGTCACGTACCGTACAGTAAGTACAAAATCCCGTAGGGTGGAAAGAGCCACAGAGGCCCAAATACAAAAAGCCTTGGGGTCTGTGTGGCAGCGGAAAACGCACATCACCCGAGGCAAAAAATATGCCACCGTAGACGTACTTTTTGCCACACCCCAGGAGGCAAAGGCCCAATCCGTAGTGACCCTAAGGAGCGAGGAAATGGTGTTGGTGCCCTCCTACTGCGGGCAAAGATTGTGAGGGTCAAACTGACTGCCCCCCCCCCCCCACCGGAATGGCCCCTTCTTGGCTGGCCGCGTCTGTCCTCGTCGGAATCGATCCGGCTATCATCTGAGTCCATCGTGAGGATTGCCCCGCCCTCCTCCTTTAGCCGGGAAGGGCAGGCAGTTTTTGTCTGCCTGGTGGCCATGGCGAAAGAGATAGTATGGTGGACACGTTTGAAAGGGCTGAAGACGAGCACTTACCTCTTCGGTGATGCTCTGATTGACTTTTTCAAATTTCATTTGAAAAGGAAAATCAGAGTAGAGAGGGAACTGCTCTCTTCCCAACATTTTGTTGAAAGATGGGTGAGAGAAGCAAGAATGTCCCGAGTGAATGGGCCTACTCTGAGTATATATCTGTAAATTAAAGGTGGAAAACTGGGAGAGGGCACTTGCCTTGGTGGTCAGGATCATTGTGGATTTTTACTAGGCTTTCTCCACAAATGTCCCTCCGAAGTCTCCCCCCTATTGGGGAATTTTTCATTGTTATTTTTTGTTACATTCTCTGTTTTTGTTTTTTACACGGAGAAATGCCCATTTGTACCGTCCTGCATTGTCTTTGACTGTCCTTAATGTCTACTTTATGTAAACCATTGTGGTTAATAAAGAAATCATTATTATTATTATTTGCATTTATCTTGCTTTATGTTTATACGAGTTATCACCAAGTCACAACCAGTGACCTCAAGAGACAACAAGGTCCGCCATGTTCAAGAAAGAACACACATATTCACACATGCATCCTTAGTGTTTAGACTTGTGATGTACTTATATTGACAGGATCTTCCTTAGTATATGGGCAGTTCCCATTAGTACTATCTTTTGTATTTCTCCTATACGCGGGTTTCCTGGGATTTGCGATAAGTAGTCGTTAGACCCCTTAGGTATCATTCCCAGAGCGCCTACAACCACTGGTATTGTTTTAGTTCTCAATTTCCACATTTTTCCAATTTCTATCTCCAGGTCCTTATACTTGCTCAATTTTTCAAATGTTTTTATAGATACATTCTTGTCTATTGGAACAGACATATCAATTAGCAGGCATACCCTCCTTTGAAAGTCCTTCAATATTATATCAGGTCTATTTGCATCTATTTTTCGGTCTGTTTGGATGCTAAAGTTCCACAAGATTGAGATGTGATCTTTTTCAAGTATGGGAGGTGGTTGATGCTCCCACCAATTCTTTTGATGGGGCAGGTCAAAATGCTTACACATTATCCAATGAATGTATTGTGCAGCTCTGTCATGCCTGTTTAGGTATTCGGTTGGAGCTATAGGACTGCACATTGAAATTATATGGTCAATGGTCTCTGGTTGTTTTTTGCATACACGGCATATTGGGCTGCACCCATTTTTTATTATGTTGGCTTGGTAATTTTTTGTTGGCAGACACTGATCTTGTGCGGATATAATCAGTCCTTCAGTCTCCGATTTCAGTCCAGAGGATGCCAACCACTGATGGGTTAAAGTTTTGTCAACATCAGGATTGTTAGCTCGCTCTGGGTATTTTCCATACAGAGGCTTTTCTTGCCATTTCTTAGCCAGTTTCTGTAGCAGTTCTTTCTTTGCAGTTACTTTTACCTGCTTTGCTTTTTCTGTGTTTTCCATTTCAGCAGTAAATGGGACTTCTGAAATTTGTAGTCCATTACTGTATCTTTGTGCATCTTTTGTAATGGAATATGATCTTTTGGTGCTTTCGTGTTTCAAAACGAGTTTGATCATCCAATCATGTGATTCCCTTAGATATGTGGATAATCCAATTGTTGCAGTTTTCAACGCAATGTCTAACTGGATTAACCCACGTCCTCCTTCTTTCCTAGGGAGATATATTCTATCTATGTCTGCCTTAGGGTGATGCATTCTGTGCATGGTTAAGAATTTTCGGATTTTTGTATCGAGCCTACGGATCTCTGTGCTTGACCAGTTGATGACATTGTAACTGTAGGTTACTACTGGTATGGCAAGCGTGTTTATGGCATCGATCCTATTCCTTGCATTCAATTCCGTTCTTAAGATTGCTCTGACTCTGCGGTAACATTCCTTCCTTATCCTTTCCCTCATTGTCGAGTGCTTGATTCCGTCTCCTTCACAAACACCTAGATATTTGTAAGTTTGTTCTTGATCAAGCTCTCTTATCACGTTCCCCCGATCAAGATTAATGTCTGAACTCTTCAGCAGCTTTCCTCTGGTGAACGTTGCTTTGGCGCATTTATCCAGTCCAAACTCCATTTTAATGTCATCACTGAACTGCTTCACAGTGGATAATAGCCCTTGCAATTGTTCATCATTTTTTGCGAATAGTTTCAGGTCATTCTTGTAGAACATATGATTAATGGTTTTGTCATAGACTTTATATCCATGTTTTGTTTCATTGAGCATTTTACTTAATGGTATAAGTGCGATGCAGAATAAAAGCGGTGATAAAGAGTTACCCTGAAAAATTCCACAATTAATATTAACTTCTCCAGCTTCAAGTGATTTTGTTTCACTATTCAAAAGGAGTGTCGTTTTCCATGTCTTCATACTGAATGACAAAAACCTCCTGACAACGGGGGATATTTTGAAAATCTCTAAACATTTTTCAATCCAACTGTGTGGCAAACTATCGAATGCTTTTTTATAATCTATCCAAGCAATTGATAGATATTTGTGTTTATTATGACAATCTTCCAGTATCATTTTGTTAACCAGAAGCTGATACTTACAGCCATATGAGCCTCGTTTACACCCTTTCTGCTCAATGGGAAATAGGTCATTTGTTATCAGGTGGTCATATGTGTATTCAGCTAGTACTGATGTTAAAATTTCATATATTGTGGTCAAGCAAGTTATCGGTCTGTAATTTTTGGGATTGTTTGTCTCATCATTCTTCGGAAGCAGGAATGTAATGCCTTTAACTAGCCATGATGGTATCTTTTCTGGCTCCTCAACTATTTCATTGTAAAGTTGGGCTAACAGCTAATGAGACTCTGTGAAGGCATTTATCCAAACATTTTGTATTTTGTCTTTTACTGGGGATTTCCATTTGCTGGTATTTCTTAGAGCCAACGCAACTGTTCAACTGTTATATTTTCCCATATTTGTTCCTCAAGGTGAGCTGTATCTTTCATTTGTCTGTCTATCCATGGGGCATGTATATTATGAAATTTTTCTTCGGCCCAGATCTTTTCCCAGAATTCTTGCACTTCCTCCTTGGGTGGTATTGATTTAGCAGTTATTGTTGACTTACCAATTTTTCTGTAGAAGTTTCTTTGGTTGTTTTTAAACATATTATTGTCCTTATAGAATCTAGATCGTTTTTCAAAGCGCCTTATACGAGCAGCTTTGGCCGACACTTTTTGCTTGATTATTTCTATCAGCATGTCTATGTCATATGTTGATTTTATACTGTACTTTTTTTCAATTTTCTAAGTTTAGTTTGTTTAACATGTTCACCTACTTTATAGTTTGTTAACATTTCTATGTCAGATCGGAGAAGGTATATTTGGCGATTGATGTTCTCTTGCCAAGTAGATTTCTTGTGGGAATTCCTTTGTTTTTTCATCTTCACTCCACATAAGTGAGTGGTGACTTTAGCCGATACATAATAGAGATGATTTAAATCAGTAACGTTTAGTTTGTTTGTGATGATAATGTTTTTGAGAATTATGTTAGTCTTGTGTATTATCTTTTGGTTCTGTTTGGAGTTCTGGATCTTAGGGAGGGTGTCTCGTTGCCACATGTCAGATTCTTTCATTTTCATCCATTCGATCATAATTTCATCCTTCAAGTTGGCAAGTTCATTTTCTTTCATTTCTTTATCATTTACGATCTCATTATTTTCATTTGGATTTTCATCCAAATTATTATTATTATTATTATTATTATTATTATTATTATTGGCGACCTACGTAGTAAATCGTATCATCGTGAGCTCCGCAAAGGTTTTTATATCCGTTTGTTAAAAATTGTCATTTATGGAAAATTTTATTGTTAACTGTTTATAAGCGCACATACATTGTTTGCCGAAAAGGACACCCAAAAAGATTGGCGCCTTGTGCCCAAAATTTAAACTTTTATTATTATCAAAAAATTTCTTTGAAAAAAATGGCTAATTCACCTCTGCAACAAGCAGCTGAAAGCCTTCCTCACAAATTAACACCTCACACCGACACCACCATTGTAAATGTTACTACGTTTGCCAACACAAAAAAAAAATGTAAGCAGTAGCAATATTTTAAATTTGTCTCAAGCAGACATTCATTTCCCGCCATTACCAATGACTGCAGGTGTTAAAGCCTCCACCACCACCACCGCGATCTCCACCACCCCCACCACCACCGCGACAGCAGAAACAAAAGAAGAAAAAAATAAATTAACTCGTGATGTCGAAATGAAATCAAGCAAAATGGACTCTTCCCCACCAAAGACGACTGACGTCACCACCACCACAACTGAAACTAAAATTAATATTAACACAAATAACGATAGCAACAACAACAGCAATGCCATTATAAAACCGACCCTCAGTTTCGCCATAGTAGCAAAACTGTTTGAAGCATTCACGGTAATTCAGGAGGATGTAGAAAATGCCAAACAAATGGTAAAGAAAGATGGTTACAGGGTCAGCCTCACCCCCCACCTAATAAAATGGAGCATCGGCGCCTATGCACCTTGTCGTATAGAACAATAAATGTAAAATCGCGCCGAGTGGAACGGGCATCCGAGTCAAAAATCCAAAAAGCTTTGGGACATGTGTGGGCAAGAAAAACCCACATCAGACGTGGGCAAAAGTATGGAACCGTGGATGTGTTCTTTGAAACCCCAGAGGAGGCTAGAGAACACTCCATGGCCCCATTAAAAAGTGACGACTTCACACTCGTCCCAAGCTATTGTGGCCAGAGACTCGTAAAGATCAGGGTGACCCACGTTCCACCGGCCATCGAAATTCCCTGGCTAATAGCGGCTGTCCTCGCCGGCATCGAAGCCAACACGAAAATAATAGCAATAGCAGAAGAAAAGCAGGAAAACTGGTCCGGATCTGGGATGGAGCTCCTGATCCAAGCGGACCAAAAAAGCATTGAGGAGATCCCAGAGGTAATAAACCTCACTGACGGCAGCCACCTCACGGTAATTGTGGAGGGCAGAAGACCTAGGTGTGTCGTTTGTGGTGAAGGAACCCACCTAAGGGCTTTCTGCCCTCAGGCTAAAAGGTTGAGGCCACCTCTCCTACCCACCCCAGTGACACAACCATCAGCACCACCAGTAGCAGAGATGGCAGCAACAACTGTAGCAACAACAACAGAAGCAACTATAACAGCAACAACCCCAGCAACAGTAGCAAAACCAACACTACTACCACCACCAGCACAACCAACACCACCACCACCCAACGCTTCAGAACCAGCACCAGCGCCTAAACCATCCACCACACCACAACCAAAACTAACGGCTGTGGAGGATTTTCCACTCCCCGGCCTATCACAACTGGAGACAGATTGTGACGACGAGGAGTGGGAAACGATATCCAGAAAAAAAAAGTAACCAAAAAAGAAAAAAATTCTCTTCCTTCCCCCTCCAAAAACAAAATACAGAGGGAAACAAATAAATTAAGAAACAAAAAAGTTAGGACAGATATGCCACCATCCACACCAGCATCACCAACCCCATCAACCCAAATACCAACACCATCACCATCATTAACCCCAGCACCACCATCACCTACACCACAAAAGTCACCAAAATGTGAAACAGAAACAAACCCACAACAAACGCAAACAAAACAAAACAACCAAAACGATACACACTACACAGCATTACATTTGAACAACAAGCAATTATTACACTACATCCAACACAACACCAGCATCACAGAAAAAGACTACACAACAACCACAAAATTCACACCACCTCCACACATACAAATCACTCGCATCACACAGAAAACGTACATGACACTAAAACAAAAATTCCCCAAAGACATCGGAGACTTCCGACAAGCACTCTCCAGGAGGATTTATAAGGACATCCTTCCTGAGGAGGCCACAAGCAGTGAAAAGGATGGAAAAACCGTCCTTCCCCTACGAGAAGTAAGGTAAGTGGTCTTTCCCATCTTTTCCACTCCTTCTCAACATGACCTCACTCAGAATAGGCAGCATAAATGCGCGTGGCTTGGGGTCGTCATGGAAGCAGGGCCACCTGCTCAACGACCTCAGGTCACTAAACATAGATGTAGTGGCCATCAGCGAGACCAGAATCTCCGAAGCACAGGCTTTCGCACCGATCTTCGGCGGCTACGATGTGTACGCATCTCACCGCCGTCCGGGACCGGGGGGAGGATTTGCTGTGCTTTTTCGGAGAGGTTTGGATCTTGCCATACGGGCCATCTTCCTGGAACGAGAAGGTAAGTTGGTGGTGCTGGACGTGACCAGCGGAGACGTGCAAGCTTTCAGGTTAGTGGCCGTCTATGCCCCGACAGGAAGAGGGCGGCCTGATTTCTTCCGGCGTCTGGAGACCTTTCTTGGAACGTCCCGCTCTTTAGTGTTAGTGGGCGACTGGAACGGGATCTTAGATGCACGCTGGGATTGTGTAGGATTAGTGGATAGGGAAGGAGGGTGCAAGAGACTCACCAAACTGCTCAGACGTTTTGAACTGTCTGACAGGTACCGAATGGATTTCCCGAATGTACAAATGTGGACTTGGACAAATCGCATAGGGTCATCTAGATCATATCTAGATAGAGTATTTTGTAGGGAAATAGATAGGTCTAGCATAGGCTGTCCACAATTCAAGATGGTCAGCTACACGGACCACAAATTCGTGATCTGTGTGCTTGACTTAGATAGGCTTCATAGACGAGGACCCGGCTACTGGAAGCTAAACGCGTCCTTACCAGCGCGCAAGGCCTACAGAGACCGGATTAGCGAACTAGTTAAGCGGGCGTTGACGGGGGCCATCGTCAACAACAAGTGGAGGTTTGCTCTGAAAAGAGCAATTAGAATAGAGTCCATTAGGTTTAGTAAGACTTTAGCAATAGAGAAAAATAGAGCAGAGGGAGAATTAGTTAGAAAATCAGATGAGGCGCTTAGCAAAGGCATTGCGACCGACGTACTTGCGGCGGAATTGGCCCTTGACCAATTCTTCAATGCAAAGCACGAAGGCTGCGTTGTCAGAGCTAGGGTGCGTGCTCTCAGACACGAGGGGACGAAAGCCGTTCAATGGGCCCGAGTGGCGGAGGCGCGTCGTGGCAACAAAGCCACGATCCGGTCTTTGGTGGACCACGACGGGCGCATGCTACTCGATCCCGGGAAAATGTGTGAAGCTTTTCGGCGACACTTCGCTCAACTGTTCGGGGGCAGTGGCGGGCCGGATCGAGGGATGGACTTTAGTGTCTACCTCGACGGACTGCCGCGGCTTTCGGCCACTGAGGCGGAGTGTTGCGAAAAGCCGATAACAACCGCTGAAGTACGGGATGCAATGACTAGTTGCACAAGGGGTAAATCGCCTGGTTTGGATAGTCTGCCCTATGAACTTTACGTACAAATGCCAAACTGGTTCGGAGGCCTTTTGGCGGACGTCTACTGCAACTGGCAACAGAACAGGAGAATTCCCAGCTCTGTGAGCCGAGGAGCGGTGGCGCTGCTGAGAAAGGATCCGAACAAGGGGGATAACATAGATAATTTTAGGCCCATAACTCTGCTAAACACAGAGTTCAAGATTTTGGCCAAGGTGCTAGCAAAGAGGTTGGCGCTTGTCGTTGGTGGTCTGGTGGGAGAGGCGCAGACATGCGCCATTCCCGACAGATCCATCCACGACAACCTCCACCTCATGCGATACATCGTAGAGAGGGTAGCTAGGGAACCTGGCACGGGTGGGTCTTTGATCAATTTAGATCAGTCGAAAGCCTTCGATAGGGTCGACCATCGTTACCTAGCGGCAGTCCTGAGGTCGCCTGGCTTTGGGCCCGTCTTCAGAGGCTGGATCGCTGCCATGCACAGCGACATCTGCTCTGTAGTGAGAGTGAACAGTCACCTTTCGGAAACGTTCAACATCATGCGCTCGGTCCGCCAAGGATGTCCCCTCTCGTCCCTATTGTACGTATTGACTCTCGAGCTATTACTGCACAAACTGGAGACGTTGAGGGGGGGGGGGGTCCCGCGCGAACTAGGATGCGGAAGATCCGTGTCAGCATATGCCGACGATGTCACCGTAGTGGTGTCGAACGCCAAACACATCGAGGCATCGGCACTACACTAAGAGAATACGAAGCGGTGACAGGGGCAATGATCAACCAGAAAAAGTCAGTGGGCCTGCAGCTCGGCACCTGGAGAGGCAGGTCCGTGCCGTCCAACAGCGTCGTCGGGCGCTGGACGGACGGACAGGTTAAATTGCTAGGGGTCTGGTTCGGGCCAGACCTCCAGACGGACAAAAACTGGGACGAGGTGACGAGCAGGGTGGCTTCTCTTACCCAGAAATGGGCCGAGAGGAAGCTATCCCTGAAAGGTCGAGCGGAGGTGGCGAATGCGTACATCGCATCCGTCATCTACTACCGCCTGACCGTCGTACCTTGTCCTAAGCTCCGCCTGACTGCGCTGGAGCGTTTGCTCTTTCGCTTCTTGCGGAAGGGACGCGCTCCGTAGGTCAGGCGGTCCATCTGCTGTCAACACCCGCTACGTGGAGGGCTGGGCATGCCGTGGCTGATGATGCGCAGACACGCGCTCAGGCTACGACATCTCCGCCTCTTCCTCGACGGTGATCAGGTGTGGTCGCCGTTTGCTATACACTTTTTTCCCCAGCTCGTCTCCTTAACGGAGCTGCTGTCCTGGGTCAAGCGAAGACCGAGAGGGAGCGCTTGCAGACTGGAATGTCTTCAGGCGCTCACAGCCCTCGACCAATCTGGCAATGTGATCGGTGGAAACTCCACCTTGGCGTTCTATAGGGGATTAGTGGAGGGGAAGAGCGACGACGTACTTGGAGAAACTCTAGGCGTCGACGAAAATCAACTAGCCAATCTCTTCGGAAGGACTTTCGGGCGGGGGCCTATGGACAACTTCCAGAAATCCCTGGCCTGGCAGTGCTACCGAGGAGCTTTGCCAGTTCGGGAGAAACTCTACAGGCATGGAGGTGCCGTCAGCCGGGCATGTCCGAGATGCGCGCAGGGCGACGAAACCGTCCTGCACGCACTCGTCCAGTGTCCCAGCATTGCTGACTTGTGGGTTTATGTCGAACACCTGCTGTCACGTGTAGGACGGATCCAGCTACCACCGTGAGGATTGCCCCGCCCTCCTCCTTTAGCCTGGAAGGGCAGGTAGTTTTTATCTGTCTGGTGGCCATGGCGAAAGAGATAGTATGGTGGACACGTTTGAAAGGGCTGAAGACGAGCACTTACCTCTTCGGTGATGCCCTGATTAACTTTTTCAAATTTCATTTGAAAAGGAAAATCAGGGTAGAGAGGGAAGTGCTCTCATCCCAGCATTTTGTTGAAAGATGGGTGAGAGAAGCAAGTATGGCCCGAATGAATGGGCCTTCTCTGAGTATGTGTCTGTAAATTAAAGGTGGAAAACTGGGAGAGGGCACTTGCCCTGGTGGTCAGGGCCACTGTGGTCTTTTAATGGGCTTTCTCCACAAATGTCCCTTGGAAGTCTCCCCCCTATTGGGGAATTTTTCTTTGTTATTTTATTTCAACCTCTGTTTTTTTACACGCAGAAATGCCCATTTGTACCGTCCTGTATTGTCCTGTACTGTCCTTAATGTCTACTTTATGTGAACCCTTGTGGTTAATAAAGAAAACATTATTATTATTAATATTATTATTATTATTATTATTATTATTATTATTATTATTATTATTATTATTCCTTGAATCTCAGTCATTGATCTTAGTTAACTGGAAAGTCCGTTGGAATGAATATCAAGCCACTACCTGCAGCCTCAGATATTCAGGACGTATCGGAGGGTTCTTACTGTTCCCAGCAAGCATGCCTTTTGAAGCGTTGCAAAAAGCGTGAAGCGGCCGATTTTCTTTAACCATCCCTGGAAACTTTTGGAGATAGTCCCCAGTGCACCTATGACAATCGGGATCACTTTGACTGCATGGCAGTTCCAAATCCTTTTTACATCCCACTTTAAGTCCTGGTATCGGTTAATTTTCTCCCTCTCTTTTTCTTGCACTCTCGTGTCGAATGGGCAGGACACATCCACAATCAGACACGATCTTTTTTCTTTGTCCACAACCACCAAGTCAGGTCTATTGTGTTCCAGTTTCTTGTCCGTCTGTATCCTAAAATCCCACAGCACCTTCACCTGATCGATCTCCATCACCGCCTCTGGCTTATGCTCATAACATTTCTCAGAATGTGGTAAATTGTTTACTTTGCACAGGTGCCAGTGGATCACCCTGCCCATCACATCATGTCTCCAGCCCTTATAGTGGGTCTGGGCTAGGTGTTTACACTCGGACGTAATGTGAGCCACAGTCTACCCTCTCTCTCCACAGATCCTGCACAGTGGGCTAGCCTCCTCCTTGTAAATATGGTGTTTCAACCACTTCGTGTTGAGGGCCTGCTCCTGCGCAGCCACTAACATTCGTTCTGTAGCCTTTTTGAGATCTCTTTTCTCAACCAGTTCCATGTCTGTGGATCTCTAAATTCAGTTTTCTCAAAGAAGGTACTATGAAGGGATTTCGCTGAAGGCTGCTCTTTCTCCTTGATGTTATTTCCTCCTTGGACGTCCCCTTGCCTATTGTCCCCTTCTTCAGTACAGTTCTGAGCATTGGCTCCTTACTATCAGTCACATATTTGTGTAGGTTATTTTTCTCCATCTGAACACAGTCCTCTATGCTGATAAGACCTTTTCCACCCTCAGATCTCCTTAGGTAGAGTCTATCGACATCACTACTCTTGTGGAACGTATTGTAGATAGTCAATCGCTTCCTAGTCTTCCTATCCATTTCTTTTTGTTCAGCAACATTCCATCTCAGAATTCCCGCACTGTACCTAATAATAGACACAGCTCGGGAATTTACTGCGCTTATGGCATTTCTGCTGTTCAGATGTGACTTCAATACGCTCCTTACTCTCCGAATGTATTCAGTTCTTAACAATTCCTTCATTTTTTTGTTCTTTATGCCATCAGCCTCCAGAACGACCAAATACTTGTATCCTTCCTCAGAGTCAATTTCCTTTATCATCTCAGCTGTTGCTATCTGGACTCCGTTACTTCTGCTCAACCTACCCCTCCTCATCACAATGACTCCACACTTACTAATACCAAACTGCATACATATATCACTGCTGAAAATACGGACAGTGTCAACAAGCACATCCAACTCCTTCTCACTCTTCCCGAAGAGCTTAAGATCGTCCATGAAGAGGAGGTGATTGATGGTAATCTCTCCCTTTCCCAACTTGTATCCTGCTCTCACTTTTCGCAGCATAATGGTCGGGGGCATCTGGGCAAGGACAAACAACAGAGGGGACAGGCTATATCCCTGGAAGATACCTCTCTTGATCCTCACGCTTCCCAAGGATTCTCCAGTTGATGTCAACTCTGTTTCCCAGGACTTCATACTCCTGCCCAGCAACTGTCTGATGTTATCTGCCACCTTGAAGATCTCCAGGCTTTTGGTGATCCAAGAATGCGGCACCATGTCAAATGCCTTTCTGTAGTCTATCCAACCCATGGCAAGATCAGTGTGTCTCCTCCTGCAATTCCCCATTACCATCTTATCAATAAGTAACTGGTCCTTTGTACCACGTGACTTCTTTCGGCATCCTTTCTGTTTGTCTGGTAACAAGTTGTTTGTGTGGAGGTGATGGTAGATTTCCTCAGACACAATGCTCGTCAACAGTTTCCACATTACGGACAGACATGTGATAGGTCTATAGTTGGTAACATCATTACTCTTGATTCGGTCTTTCATTATCAGAACTATGGTACCTTTTGTCATCCACTCTGTTACCTCACCTGACATCAAGCAGTCATGGAACATGGTTGTCAGTTTCGGGTGGAGGGATGTTAAATTTTTAATCCAATACCCCTGCACACCATCTGGTCCTGGTGATTTCCAGTTGGTTAGTTTTTTGGCCTGCCCCTTAAGAGTTTCAACTGTGATACTCAAATCAGTTTGTTGGTGTGCCTGCTTACCGATCTCCCTCTGTACTGTCTCAATCCACCCTGCCTCGTCATTATGTCTAACATCCTGCTCCCATATTCCGGTTCTGTTAATACTGACTGACTCTGTTCTCGTATCGCCTGAATTTTGCACTCTTTGCTACAATGCGTTGCTTCAGTTCCTCTATGATAATATTTAGTTTTTCCTCCTAGTTTTGTACTTTATTTCCAGTCTATTTTTAGTGCCTATGTTTTTTAGTGTCCCATTCAGTAGTGACTCAAGCTTTCCAATGTCATTTCTCATTTCCCTGATTTGACCACTCAGTCGTTTCTTCCACTAAGGCTCTGCTCTTTCTTGTCTGTTGTTTCCTCTCGCTTTTATACCAAGTAGTTTCCTTACCGCATTTGCTGTTGCTTTGAGGATATGGTTGCACTGGTGAAGGCTCCTCGCCTCAAGGTATGGAATGACTTTGTTTACCTTAGCTGTTGTTTCTTTTAACTTTTTCCTGTCTACAAATCTTAGGTTCATAGGTCTCCCACTATCATTGTTCAATTCATCTACCACTAAATTTAGGATTTCAACCAAATCTTGTCCTAGCCCGTCAGCATTCATCTCCTCAGTGGCCGTATCTCTGTTCCAGGTATTATTAATCTCAGTATTCAGATCATTGTCTGCTTCGGGTGGTTCCTCCGTTCTCTCGACCTCTTCACCTTCATTTCCCACTGGCTCGTTTGCCTGGCATATTCCACCCTCCATCTCCAAGCTAATCTCTCTGCTCAGTTCCTCCAGTTCCAGCTCGCTTATTCACCCATTAGTTCTTATTACCCGAGCCTGCCCGGCCAATTTTTGTTCATCTAATTTAAATAGACCAATCTCGTTCCAGATGTTATGCATCCGTCTCCTATAGCCCCTCTCCTTCGGGTTACTTTTCAGGTAGCATTGCATAACAGTTCTATTCAATTCTTTCGTCCAGTTGGTTCTGGTCCCTTTCCTTCTACTTCTTCCTCCGACACCAGCAGTATTTGTTTGACAGCCAGGTTCCTGCTGCTGAGCCAGGGAGCACCTGTTGTGTGAGAGTCTGTCACATGACGTTCTAGTCTCCATTTCACCGTTATTCGAACTGTTTAGGTTCGATATTTAAACACTCTTATCGAGGATTATTATTATTATTATTATTATTACAGTTGCATTTATCTTGCTTTATGTTCATACGAGTTATCACCAAGTCACAACCAGTGACCTCAAGAGACAACAAGGTCCGCCATGTTCAAGAAAGAACATACATACTCACACATGCATCTTTAGTGTTTAGACTTGTGATGTACTTATATTGACAGAATCTTCCTTAGTATATGGGCAGTTCCCATTAGTACTATCTTTTGTATTTCTCCTATACGCGGGTTTCCTTGGATTTGCGATAAGTAATCATTAGACCCCTTAGGTATAATTCCTAGAGCGCCTACAACCACTGGTATTATTTTAGTTCTCAATTTCCACATTTTTCCAATTTCTATCTCCAGGTCCTTATACTTGCTCAATTTTTCCAATGTTTTTATAGATACATTCTTGTTTATTGGAACGGACATATCAATTAGCATGCATACCCTCCTTTTAAAGTCCTTCAATAATATATAAGGTCTATTTGCATCTATTTTTCGGTCTGTTTGGATGCTAAAGTTCCACAAGATTGAGATGTGATCTTTTTCAAGTATGAGAGGTGGCTGATGCTCCCACCAATTCTTTTGATGGGGCAGGTCAAAATGCTTACAAATTATCCAATGTATGTATTGTGCAGCTCTGTCATGCCTGTTTAGGTATTCGGTTGGAGCTATAGAACTGCACATTGAAATTATATGGTCAATGGTCTCTGGTTGTTTTTTACAATAACGGCATAATGGGCTGTATCCATTTTTTATTATGTTGGCTTGGTAATTTTTTGTTGGCAGACACTGATCTTGTGCTGATATAATCAGTCCTACAGTCTCCGATTTCAGTCCAGAGGATGCCAACCACTGATGGGTTAAAGTTTTGTCAACATCAGGATTATTAGCTCGTTCTGGGTATTTTCCATACAGAGGCTTTTCTTGCCATTTCTTAGCCAGTTTCTGTAGCAGTTCTTTCTTTGCAGTTACTTTTACCTGCTTTGCTTTTTCTGTGTTTTCCATTTCAGCAGTAAATGGAACTTCTGAAATTTGTAGTCCATTACTGTATCTTTGTGCATCTTTTGTAATGGAATATGATCTTTTGATGCTTTCGTGTTTCAAAACGAGTTTGATCATCCAATCATGTGATTCCCTTAGATATGTAGATAATCCAATTGTTGCAGATTTCAACGCAATGTCTAACTGGATTAACCCACGTCCTCCTTCTTTCCTAGGGAGAAATATTCTATCTGTATCTGCCTTAGGGTGATGCATTCTGTGCACGGTTAAGAATTTTCGAATTTTTGTATCGATCCTACGGATCTCTGTGCTTGACCAATTGATGACATTGTAACTGTAGGTTACTACTGGTATGGCAAGCGTGTTTATGGCATCAATCCTATTCCTTGCATTCAATTCCGTTCTTAAGATTGCTCTTACTCTGCGGTAACATTCCTTCCTTATCCTTTCCCTCATTGTCGAGTGCTTGATTCCGTCTCCTTCACAGACACCTAGATATTTGTAAGTTTCCTCTGGATCAAGTTCTCTTATCACGTTCCCTCGATCAAGATTAATGTCTGAACTTTTCAGCAGCTTTCCTCTGGTGAACGTTGCTTTGGCGCATTTATCCAGTCCAAACTCCATTTTAATGTCATCACTGAACTGCTCCACAGTGGATAATAGCCCTTGCAATTGTTCATCACTTTTTGCAAATAGTTTCAGGTCATCCATGTAGAACAAGTGATTAATGGTTTTGTCATAGCCTTTATATCCATGTTTTGTTTCATTGAGCATTTTACTTAATGGTATAAGTGCGATGCGGAATAAAAGCAGTGATAAAGAGTCACCCTGAAAAATTCCACAATTTATATTAACTTCTCCAGCTTCCAGTGATTGTGTTTCACTATTCAAAAGGAGTGTCGTTTTCCATGTCTTCATACTGAATGACAAAAACCTCCTGACAACGGGGGATATTTTGAAAATCTCTAAACATTTTTCAATCCAACTGTGTGGCAAACTATCGAATGCTTTTTATAATCTATCCAAGCAATTGATAGATATTTGTGTCTATTATGACAATCTTCCAGTATCATTTTGTTAACCAAAAGCTGATCTTTACAGCCATATGAGCCTTGTTTACCCCCTTTCTGCTCAATGGGAAATAGGTCATTTGTTATCAGGTGATCATATGTATACTCAGTTAGGACTGATGTTAAAATGTTATACATTGTGGTCAAACAAGTTATCAGTCTGTAATTTTGGGGATTGTTTGTCTCATCATTCTTCGGAAGCAGGAATGTAATGCCTTTAACTAGCCATGATGGTATCTTTTCTGGCTCCTCAACTATTTCATTGTAAATTGGGCTAACAGCTAATGAGGCATTTATCCAAAAATTTTGTATTTTGTCTTTTCCTGGGGATTTCCATTTGCTGGTATTTCTTAGAGCCAACGCAACTGTTCAACTGTTATATTTTCCCATATTTGTTCCTCAAGGTGAGCTGTATCTTTCATTTGTCTGTCTATCCATGGGGCATGTATATTATGAAATTTTTCTTCGGCCCAGATCTTTTCCCAGAATTCTTGCACTTCCTCCTTGGGTGGTATTGATTTAGCAGTTATTGTTGACTTACCAATTTTTCTGTAGAAGTTTCTTTGGTTGGTTTTGAACATATTATTGTCCTTATAGAATCTAGATCGTTCTTCAAAGCGCCTTATACGAGCAGCTTTGGCCGACACTTTTTGCTTGATTATTTCTAACAGCATGCCTATGTCACTTGTTGGTTTTATACTGTACTTTCTTTTCAATTTTCTAAGTTTATTTTGTTTAACATGTTCACCTAATTATACTTTTTTTAAATTTCTATGTCAGATCGGAGAAGGTTTATTTGGCGATTGATGTTCTCTTGCCAAGTAGATTTCTTGTGGGAATTCCTTTGTTTTTTCATCTTCACTCCACATAAGTGAGTGGTGACTTTAGCCGATGCATAATAGAGATGATTTAAATCAGTAATGTTTAGTTTCTTTGTGATGATAATGTTTTTGATAATTATATTAATCTTGTGTATTATCTTTTGGTTCTGTTTGGAGTTCTGGATCTTAGGGAGGGTGTCTCGTTCCCCTATGTCAGATTCTTTCATTTTCATCCATTCGATCATAATTTCATCCTTCAAGTTGGCAAGTTCATTCTCATTCATTTCTTTATCATTTACGATCTCATTATTTTCATTTGGAGTTTCATCTTGAGCATGCACTCCCTCCACTTTTTCGATCCTTTCTTTAATTTGTTCTGTTGTCAGTGATTCCGCCCCAACCCTGGGATTCGATGTGTTACAATTTACCTCGTTTTCACTGACACATGTTTCATTTTCCCTTCGCTGACTTTGTGCCAATAGCTTGATCTGATCAATTTCTGTATCAGTTAGTAACTTTTTTTTTACAATATTTCTTCCTATATTGGCTAGTTTGTTACTGTCAATATAGCCTCAGTTTTCGGGATGTTTCTTTTTCCAGTTGATATATGTCTGTTCTGTATTCGATGTATTTGATGGGTAGTACATGGCAGTGTAGAAATCCACAAGGACTTCTTTATTATCTTCTCTTGACTATTTTCTCTCTTTTTCTTTGGATTTCTTGGTGGTGAGCATGGAGGGCCAACAGTAGGAGTATTCCGGTCATGGGAGGTCTCCAGCTCCGAAGTGATGGGAAGGTTTGAACCATTAGCTGATTTTCCGACCCCAGTCTGGTTCCTCTCTGAGGGACGCGGCCCTTTTTTACCCGGGTGACGGCCGATCCGGTGTGAGATTTTATCATTAGACATTTACTTTATTTTGTCGCGTTTTATTATTATTTTTATTATTATTATTATTATTATTATTATTATTATTATTGGCGACCTACTGTAAATCGTATCATTGTGAGCCCCGCAAAGGTTTGTTATTTCCGTTTGTGAAAAATTGCCATTTATGGAAACATTTTTTTGTTAACTATATATAAGCGCACATACATTGTTTTCCGAAAAGGACACCCAAAAAGATTGGGGCCTTGTGCCCAAAATTTAAACTTTTCTGATTATCAAAAAATTTCTTTGAAAAAAATGGCTAATTCACCTCTGAACCAAACAGTTGAAAGCCTTCCTCACAAATTAACACCTCACACCGACACCACCATTGAAGTAGCAATATTTTAAATTTGTCTCAGGCAGACATTCATTTCCCGCCATTACCAAACACGACTGACGTCACCAAAACCACAACTGAAACTAAAATTAATAATAACAAAAATAACGATAACAACAACAGCAACAATGACATTAAAAAAACCAACCTGAGTTTTGCCAGAGTAGCAAAACAGTGCGAAGCATTTACGGTAACTCAGGAGGAATTAGAAAATGCCAAAAAAATGGTAAAGAAAGATGGGTACAGGGTCAGCCTCAACCCACACCTAATAAAATTGAGCATCGGCGCCTATGCACCGTGTCGTATCGAACAATTAATGTAAAATCGCGCCGAGTGGAACGGGCATCCGAGTCCCAAATCCAAGAAGCTTTGGGACATGTATGGGCAAGAAAAACCCACATCAGACGTGGGCAGAAGTATAGAACCGTGGACATGTTCTTTGAAACACCAGAGGAGGCTAGAGAACACTCCATGGCCCCAGTAAGAAGTGACGACTTCACACTCATCCCAAGCTATTGTGGCCAGAGACTCGTAAGGATCAGGGTGACCCACGTTCCACCGGCCATCGAAATTCCTTGGCTAATAGCGGTCGTCCTCGCCGGCATCGAAGCCAACACAAAGATAATAGCAATAGCAAAAGAAAAGCAGGAGAACTGGTCCGGATCTGGGATGGAGCTCCTGATCCAAGCGGACCAAAAAAGCATTGAGGAGATCCCAGAGATAATAGACGTCACTGACTGCAGCCACCTCAACGTAATTGTCGAGGGCAGAAGGCCTAGGTGTGTCGTTTGTGGTGAAGGAACCCACCTAAGGGCTTTCTGCCCTCAGGCTAAAAGGTTGAGGCCACCTCTCCTACCCACCCCAGTGACTCAACCATCAACACCACCAGTAGCAGAGATGGCAGCAACAACTATATCAGCAACACCAGAAGCCACTATAACAGCAACAACCCCAGCAACAGTAGCAAAACCAACACCACCACCACCCAACACTTCAGAACTAGCACCAGCGCCTAAACCATCAACCACGCCACAACCAAAACTAACGCCTGTAGAGGATTTTCCACTCCCCGGCCTATCACAACTGGAGACAGATTGTGACGACAAGGAGTGGGAAACGGTATCAGGAAAAAAAAAGAAACCAAAAAAGAAAAAATTGTCTTCCTTCCCCCTCCAAAAACAAAATACAGAGGGAAACAAATAAATTAACAAACAAAAAAATTAGGACAGATATGCCACCATCCACACCAGCATCACCAACCCCATCACCCCAAACACCAACACCATCACCATCATTAACCCCAACCTCACCATCACCTACACCACAAAAGTTACCAAAATGAGAAACAGAAACAACCCCACAACAAACGCAAACAAAACAAAACAACCAAAACGATACACACTACACAGCATTAAATTTGAACAACAAGCAATTATTACACTACATCCAACACAACACCAGCATCACAGAAAAAGACTACACAACAACCCAAAATTCACACCACTTCCACACATACAAATCATTCGCATCACACAGAAAACGTACATGACACTAAAACAAAAATTCACCAAAGACATCGGAGACTTCCGACAAGCACTCTCAAGGAGGATTTATAAGTACATCCTTCCTGAGGAGGCCACAAGCAGTGAAAAGGATGGAAAAACCGTCCTTCCTCTACGAGAAGTAAGGTAAGTGGTCTTTCCCATCTTGTCCACTCCTTTTCAACATGACCTCACTCAGAATAGGTAGCATAAATTCGCGTGGCTTGGGGTCGTCAAGGAAGCAGGGCCACATGCTCAACGACCTCAGGTCACTAAACATAGATGTAGTGGCCATCTTCGGCGGCTACGATGTGTACGCATCTCCCAGCCGTCCGGGATCGGGGGGAGGAGTTGCTGTGCTTTTTCGGAGAGGTTTCGATCTTGCCATACGGGCCATCTTCCTGAACCCAAAGGGTAAGTTGGTGCTGCTGGACGTGACCAGCGGAGACGGGCAAGCTTTCAGGTTACTGGACGTCTATGCCCCGACAGGAGCAGGGCGGCCTGATTTCTTCCGGCGTCTAGAGACCTTTCTTGGAACGTCGCGCTCTTTAGTGTTAGTGGGCGACTGGAACGGGATCTTAGATGCACGCTGGGATTGTGTGGGATTAGTGGATAGGGAAGGAGGGTGCAAGAGTCTCACCGACCCGCGCAGGCGTTTTGAACTGTCTGACAGGTACCGATTGGATTTCCCGAATGTACCAATGTGGACTTGGACAAATCGCATGGGGTCATCCAGATCATATCTAGATAGAGTATTTTGTAGGGAAATAGATAGGTCTAGCATAGGCTGTTGACAATTCAAGATAGTCAGCTACACGGACCACAAATTCGTGATCTGTGTGCTTGACTTAGATAGGTATCATAGACGAGGACCCGGCTACTGGAAGCTAAACGCGTCCTTACCAGCGCGCAAGGCCTACAGAGACTGGATTAGCGAACTAGTTAAGCGGGCGTTGACGGGTCCATCGTCAACAACAAGTGGTTGTTTGCTCTGAAAAGAGCAATTAGAATAGAGTCCATTAGGTTTAGTAAGGCTTTAGCAATAGAGAAAAATAGAGCAGAGGGAAAACTAGTGAATGGGCCTACTCTGAGTATGTGTCTGTAAATTAAAGGTGGAAAACTGGGAGAGGATACTTGCCCTGGTGGTCAGGGTCACTGTGGCTTTTTAATGGGCTTTCTCCACGAATGTACCTCGGAATGTCCCCTATTGGGGAATTTTTTCATTGCTCTACTATTACATCCTCTGTTTCTTGTTTTTTACACGCAGAAATGCCCATTTGTACCGTCCTGTATTGTCCTGTACTGTCCTTAATGTCTACTTTATGTAAACCCTTGTGGTTAATAAAGAAAGCATTATTATTATTATTATTATTATTATTATTATTATTATTATTATTATTATTATTATTATTATTATTATTATTGTTATTGTTATTCCTTGAATCTCAGTCATTGATGTTGGTTAACTGGAAAGTCCGTTGGATTGAATATCAAGCCATTACCTGCAGCCTCAGATATTCAGGACGTATCGGAGGGTTCTTGCTGTTCCAAGCAAGCATGCCTTTTGAAGCGTTCCAAAAAGCGTGAAGGGGCCGATTTTCTTTAACCATCCCTGGAAACTTTTGGAGATAGTCCCCAGTGCGCCTATGACAATCGGGATCACTTTGACTTCATGGCAGTTCCAAATCCTTTTCACCTCCCACTTTAGGTCCTGGTATCGGTTAATTTTCTCCCTCTCCTTCTCTTGCACTCTCGTGTCGAACGGGCAGGCTATATCCACAATCAGGCACGATCTTTTTTCTTTGTCCACAACCACCAGGTCAGGTCTATTGTGTTCCAGTTTTTTGTCCGTCTGTATCCTAAAATCCCACAGCACCTTCACCTGATTGTTCTCCATCACCGCCTCTGGCCTATGCTCATACCATTTCTCAGAATGTGGTAGATTGTTTACTTTGCACAGGTGCCAGTGGATCACCCTGCCCATCACATCGTGTCTCCAGCCCTTATAGTGGGTCTGGGCTAGGTGTTTACACTCGGACACAATGTGAGCCACAGTCTCCTCTCTCTCTCCACAGATCCTGCACAGTGGGCTAGCCTCCTCCTTGTAGATATGTTGCTTCAACCACTTCGTTTTGAGGGCCTGCTCCTGCGCAGCCATTAGCATTCCTTCTGTAGCCTTTTTGAGGTCTCCTCTTCTCAACCAGTTCCATGTCTGTGGATCTCTAAATTCAGTTTTCTCAAAGAAGGTACTATGAAGGGGTTTTACCTTAAGGCTGCTCTTCCTCCTTGATGTTATTTCCTCCCTGGACATCCCCTGGCCTACTGTCCCCTCCTTCAGTACAGCTCTGAGCATTGGCTCCTTACTATAGGTCACGTATTTGTATAGGTTGTTTTTCTCCATCTGAACACAGTCCTCTATGCTGATAAGACCTCTTCCACCCTCAGATCTCCTTAGGTAGAGTCTATCGACATCACTCCTCTTGTGGAACATGTTGTAGATAGTCAATAACTTCCTAGTCTTCCTATCCATTTCTTTCTGTTCAGCAACATTCCATCTCAGAATTCCCGCACTGTACCTAATAATAGACACAGCTCGGGAATTTACTGCGCTTATGGCATTTCTGCTGTTCAGATGTGACTTCAATACGCTCCTTACTCTCCGAATGTATTCAGTTCTTAACAATTCCTTCATTTTTTTGTTCTTTATGCCATCAGCCTCCAGAACGCCCAAATACTTGTATCCTTCCTCAGAGTCAATTTCCTTTATCATCTCACCTGTTGGTATCTGGATCCCGTTACTTCTGCTCAACCTACCCCTCTTCATCACAATGACTCCACATTTACCAATACCAAACTGCATACATATATCACTGCTGAAAATACGGACAGTGTCAACAAGCACATCCAACTCCTTCTCACTTTTCCCGAAGAGCTTAAGATCGTCCATGAAGAGGAGGTGATTGATGGTAAGCTCTCCCCTTCCCAACGTGTATCCTGCTCTCACTTTTCGCAGCATAATCGTCAAGGGCATCAGGGCAAGGACAAACAACAGAGGGGACAGGCTATCTCCCTGGAAGATACCTCTCTTGATCTTCACGCTTCCCAAAGATACTCCAGTTGATGTCAACTCTGTCTCCCAGGACCCCATACTCCTGCCTAGCAACTGTCTGATGTTATCCGCCACCCTGAAGATCTCCAGGCTTTTGGTGATCCAGGAATGAGGCACCATGTCAAATGCCTTTCTGTAGTCTATCCATCCCATGGCAAGATCAGTGTGTCTCCTCCTGCAATTCCCCATTACCATCTTATCAATAAGCAACTGGTCCTTTGTACCACGTGACTTCTTTCGGCATCCTTTCTGTTCGTCCGGTAACAAGTTGTTTGTGTGGAGGTGATGGTAGATTTCCTCAGACACAATGCTCGTCAACAGTTTCCACATTACGGGCAGACATGTGATAGGTCTATAGTTGGTAGCATCATTACCCTTGATTCGGTCTTTCATTATCAGAACTGTGGTACCTTTTGTCAACCACTCTGGCACCTCACCCGACACCTAGCAGTCATTGAACATGGCCGTCAGCTTCGGGTGGAGGGATGTTAGATGTTTAATCCAATACCCCTGCACACCATCTGGGCCTGGCGATTTCCAGTTGGTTAGTTTTTTGGCTTGTCCCTTAAGAGTTTCAACTGTGATACTCAAATCAGTCTGTTGCTGTGCCTGCTCACCGAACTCCCTCTGTACTGTCTCAATCCACCCTGCCTGGGCATTGTGTCTAACATCCTGCTCCCATATTCCTCTCCAGAATGTTTTAGTTTGCTCCGCCCCAGGGATCAAGTCGTTGCCTCTTTCTTTGCCCTCAAGCTGTCCAAACAGCATCTTCTGGTTGTTGTCGAACATGCGGTTCTGTTTATACTGACTGACTCTGTTCTCGTATCGCCTGATTTTTGCACTCTTTGCTACAATGCGTTGCTTCAATTCCTCTATGATAATATTTAGCTTTTTACTTCTAGTTTTGTATTTTATTTCCAGTCTATTTTTAGTGCCTATGTTTTTTAGTGTCCCGTTCAGTAGTGACTCAAGCTTTCCTATGTCATTTCTCATTTCCCCGATTTGCCCACTCAGTCGCTTCTTCCACCACGGCTCTGCTCTTTCTTGTCTGTTGTTTCCTATCGCTTTTATACCAAGTAGTTTCCTCACCGTATTTGCTGTTGCTCTGAGGATATTGTTGCACTGGTGAAGGCTCCTCGCCTCAAGGTATGGGATGACTTTGTTTACCTTAGCTGTTGTTTCTTTTAACTTTTTCCTGTCTACAAATCTTAGGTTCATAGGTCTCCCACTATCATTGTTCAATTCATCTACCACTAAATTTAGGATGTCAACCGAATCTTGCCCTAGCCCGTCAGCATTCATCTCCTCAGTGGCCGTATCTCTGTTCCAGGTATTATTTATACCAGATCATTGTACTCAGATCATTGTCTGCTTCGGGTGGTTCCTCGGTTCTCAGGACCTCCTCACCTTCATTTCCCACCGGCTCGCTTGTCTGGCATACTACACTCGCCATCTCCAAGCCATTCTCTCTGCTCAGTTCCTCCTTATTATTATTATTATTATTATTATTATTATTATTATTATTATTATCATCATTATAATTATTACTACATTACCCTGCGCAGTTCTGTACACCTTGGGTATATACTGTGTGGTTTTTGGTGGTGTTGTTTCTCTCGTCCTGAGAGTACTCTTCATAAAGTGTGCGGTGCTCAATTTTGTGTATGCGGTATATATGTGTAAGTCCTAGAGTTTATGTTGCGAATCTGTCTGTCTGTTTTTCTTTTTATCATTACTAGAGCACTTATTACAATTATTTTTCCTGTATACATCATCTACTTTGGGGTTATTTCTATCGCTACATATTTATTTTTGGATAGTTTCTCCTTTATCTTGGTAGATATATTGTCGTTAGCTGGGATTCATACATCAATTAGAAGAGAGTTTTCTTTCTTTGTACTATTTGACTATAATATCTGGCCGGTTGGTATTCATTTCGATCTCTGTATATATTGGTATATCCCAGAGATTGGCTGTTTTATCAATCTCTGGTGCCTTTCGTGTGTATTTCTCTACCATCCTTTTTCTGTTGGTATTTCATAAGGTTGGCATAATTTCCAGTGTATGTAAGTGTCTACGCTATCATGTCTGTGGATCTATTCCTTTTTGGCTAAGACTGTGCAGCCAGAGATAATATGGTTTATTGTTTCTTCCTTACGACTACATATTCTACAATTATTTACTGTGTTCTGCTTCATTATGTACTTTTGCTGATATCTGGTGTGCATGCCTTTGTCTTGTATTACAACTAGAATTCCTTCCGTCTCGGCTTTTAGTCCAGTTCATCGTAACCAGTTTTATCTACTTTGCGGATCTACTTCCTTTCTATTCAACCTTTACATGCATTGAACATGTAAGGATTTTCTTTGCAATCGTTTTAACATGGCGTCCGGTGGTTTTAATTTAATGGCCTCCTTGAAGACTGAGTATAATTATTTTGTTTTATTCATATTTTGTAACTATTTTTTATTAATGTTCTTTGTTCTTCATTAGATATTTGTGTAGTCCAAGAGTAGTTCTTTTATAACAGTTTTCTGGTTACATAATGCCTCTTTTTCCGTGAATTCGTGGTACGTATAATTTTCCGACATCACATTTTGGATGATGTACTCTAAATGCTGTCATTAATTTTCTTGTTTTCTATCCATTCTAGCTAGTTCTTTCTGTGTATAGTTCAGAATAGTAAAACTGTAGCTTTCTATTGGGATCACTAGGATATTGATGTTAATTATCTTATTATTGGACTCGCTACATCTATGAACGTACTGCTTTCACCTTCTTCGCAATATCTGCTGTTACCTTTTGTGTTCAATATGCTCATTGGTCTGAACTGGTAAGTCTCATAAGAGCTTTACCTCATCGTTCTCTAGCACTCTCATTGCATTTGTGACACCATGTTCATAGCCTTTCCCTGCACATAGAAATCCATACTATTTATAGAAACGCCTGTGCATCATAAAAGCCACAGCATTATGTCTGCCTTTTTAAAAATAATTCTGGGATTACTACTTACACTCTGAATCGTAATGGGCAACTGCCTCTGCTTTTTTCCCATAAATTCTACGAGTGCCCTAGAGCATTATATGGGTTTCTGTGAAAGGTAAGTTATGCAATGTTTTCGCGGCACACCTATAATTCTGGATCTCATATGAATTGTCATTGGAATTTTTTAAAGATATTGTCCCAAGGCTGTTATATCAGTAAGCATGATTTGAACTCAAAAGGCATAAACTTATCCAAAGAATCTAGTGATTCCCCCGATACATCCTTGATAGGCATTATACCTATACGCTCCGTAAATATTAAAAGCAATGTATAGATCGGCACGATTTGAAGTCAAAAAGAAGTTACGCAAGTCAATTAGTCATTTAAGGCATAAATGGAGTAGGCAAGTCATTTAGTCTGATGCTTTAACGTATCACCTAATATTTAGGGGTATTGTTAGAATTATTAAATGCATATTCTTAGACGAAACCTGTTATATTTAGGCTTTAAATTTACTTCGATTTGGTACGTTAAGGTTTATTGGAGTAAACACTAAAATGATACTAGTATAGTATTTTGTTTTTAAATTTCGATTGTATTATTTTATATTAAAAAATAAAAACTTGATCGAATGCTTTGAAATACAGGTTTACGAATATGAGCACAAAATATTGTGTAAACGGAAAATGTAGACTGAAATATATGTCGGACTGGCTAAGTGTGTTATATAACGGATATTAATTTAATGCCCACACTGTTTTGAAAATTAAAGTTTACGGCAGTAATATTTGAACCGGACACCAAGATCGGTGAAATATCATAAATCATTTATTACCATAGCATTATGTTTACGTATCCTATGTGCCATTCCGAAGGAAAATAAAGTTTTGTTAATGATTATTTCGCATATATACCTACACTTTTTAGATGCATAGTATAAAAATCAATAAATAGGAAAACGAAATTATATTCTGTCCTTTCCTTGTGTTACAGGAAATGTTGGGGAATTATTGTAATTTCCATAATACGTGTAATTTTCTTCTTTTCGTCTGGAACTACCAGGCAGAATTTTAATATCCAAAAATTACGTGCAACACATTTCTGTATTGTTGATTTCAATTTCGTTTATTTTACTTTGTTTTCATCAATAGTTTCAGTAGAAATAATTCTGAATTAATTTTCCTCCACTGCATTCAACGAAAGAAAAATTAGGAATATTATTTTTTTTTGTTTGACTAAAGAAATTGTGTGTATTTAAAAATAAAAATACACACACGCAGCAACACCCAGACATACACATACACTCACACACGCACACACACAAATATATATGTGTATATATATATATTGTTATTATTAATATATATATATATGTATATATATATATATATATATATTATATATATATATATATATATATGTGTGTATGTGTGTGTATATTATATATGTATATATGTATATATGCATATATAAATATATATATATATATATATATATATATATATATATATATATATATATATATATATATATATATATATATATATATATATGCACGAGAGAAATATTCATTCACACAATAGTGCTACTCCCCAAAAGCAAACATTTAATTTAATCACACCTTGGTGTGGTAGTTTAATGTTATACGAAGAATTATTTCTTATGCATTGTGTCATTTAGAAGGAAAACAGGAAACTATTGTTGTTTCTGTTGTTATATTGCTTTATTTTTCGACCATATTCCAGAAATTTATAGTTAATACAACGAAAGAATTATACTCCTATTTGTCGGAACCAGTTCTTTTCGTTTGGTTTGATTGTTTTTGTATTTTAGTTCATTTTCGAAGACGTAAAAATAATATATCATTTCAACAAGTATTAAGTTTTAAAAAGACTTCTTGGGAATAGCTGTTTGCGTGAGCAGCCAATAGCTATGGTATTCATAAGTAAACTTTACGTGATATTGCTTGACAAGAATTCGTGACTGGATATGCAGTGGGCTATAATTGTCTTCACTACGGGCTCTGTTGCACGCTATGCAAGGTCGTCTATACTGGATAAAGGTCGTCTATACTGGATAAAATGCTCGTAGACTTGCAAACAGTTTTCTCGCGTATTTCCGGGATATCCGAATCGGCAACTATCTCTGGCCGCCGACATCTCCACCCACCACGTCACTGTTTTCGGTCTCATTTTTATTGTAGATCATTGATGAGGGATCAGCAGTTATGAAATTACATCGCAGGGTCAAATATTGGGGTATTTATCGTACACTACTGGTACGATATTGGGGTATCTATCGTACACTACTAGGCACACAGCTACGAAATGGTGATCGATTTGGATAAACCCACGTATGTTTAGCAACATTTAAATTCTATTATATGCATATTTATTCTAGTTTGTTTATCAGTTACTTCACTGGATTATTCTACTTTCGAAATTTGAGTATATATGTATGTATATATATATTTTTGTGTGTGTGTGGGGGGGGGGGGGGATTTTTTTAAACTTCAAGAGAATAACTGCTTGAATGTGTTTGTGAACATTACTATGTGTATATTTAGGAATAATGCAGGATAATAATATGTTGTTAATGTGGGAGTTGTGTGCTCCACACCACTAGTTACGAGGGGACTGTCATTTCAGTTGCTGATAGAGCTTGAGGACTAACTGTGTTCTAGGTTGCTACTGATTTATTCTAATGGATTGCATACAGGCCACTTTACATGTATGGTATCATATTTTCTCGACATCGGACTGAAATTCAAAGTCGATATCTGCTGAATATTAAACCAAACATTATGAAGAACCGCGAAATATAACGCAAGGTATTTCAGACAATGCTGTATTTTAGACAATGCTTCTGACAAACTGCCCTCACCTGCACCTCCGAAGTCACCGACATACCACGCTTTCGCCCCCACTATCGACTCCCATTCCACCTTACTTGTCACCTCTCAACTTGACCCTCCAGAGTACGATCCCCCAGCTCTTCAGCCATCTCTAGTCAAACCCCTCCACCTCCACCATATCCCCTACACTTTCAAACACGCGCGCAACCTTCGGATTCTTCTCATCCGCAGCTGCATTCTTCACTCCAACACTTTCCCCGTTCCAACTCTTGCTCTGGATCCCGCTAACACACATGCTACCTTATCGCTTACACAAACACACTCTCAGGACACAACGGCCCAAACTTCCGAGTCTAGCACTCATTCCTCTGTACCTCCTCCAGTCTTCACTACGGGCTCTGTTGCACGCTATGCAAGGTCGTCTATACTGGATAAAATGCTCGTAGACTTGCAAACAGTTTTCTCGCGTATTTCCGGGATATCCGAATCGGCAACTATCTCTGGCCGCCGACATCTCCACCCACCACGTCACTGTTTTCGGTCTCATTCCTTGCTCCGGACCGCTGAGCTCACACTTATGAAGAGGGCGGCAGATTTTATTTTCTCTCTAAACCTTGAGTAGGGGCGGCCTTAATTCCTCACTCTTTTTTCCTCTAGCCTTCCCCATCGTTCAACTCCCATCCACACTCATACTAAGACACGCACATTACAACTTCCCAAATACAATCACTCACACGCCCACCGAAACACATTAACACACATATATATGAAAACACACACATCAACGCAACTAATTAATGATTTACACCAATACATTTAACCTACTAACGTTAATGATTAACTAATCAACTATACTAATAGACCACACTCACACCAACCCTTATGAACTAGCCCGAACACCCACCGACCCATATACATGAACGCATTATTACGATCGTACATAAATACACACATTTATTGTTTATTACGTCAATAATTAATTAACAAATTTTACTAACACGTCGGGACCAGGTGGGTACATCAGCAGCCACGGACTGATGCGACAGCTACAACCAGGGGATCAGACCGGCAGCCTTGGTATGGTTTGATTCAGGCAAACAGAAGAAACACACAAAGAAAAGGACCATCAATACCTGCACATACAACACTTGTAATATCAACTATCTTAATATCAACCCGTTTGAGACAATGCTTTATTCACTTGAGAAAGGAAACTAGAATATTAACGGACTATCAGAGACTAAATCAAAGAAAAACAAAACCAAGGTACCGGACACTATCTTTATCTGTGAAGAATGAAACTCGTCGCATAAGTCGAGTAGGTTTCTTATTTAAAAAAAATAGTGCACGACTATAAAACATTTATCGGACAGACTAGCCGTTCTGAGATTCAAGAGTGCGTTTTGTAAACTTGTACTTGGTCAGTGCTATTTTCCAGCATCTACGGATCTACGCATCAAGAAGAAGATAACAATGAGCTTTATGATAGCATACAGGTCATTATGGATGAGATACCAAAAAGAGATCACATATTTCTCATGGATGATTTTAACTTCATGTTTATTCAAAGGTTATCTCCCCACAAGTATATAATTATCGTTACTCCCTTGTTACGGAAATGTAAACTGGACTCTTATGCGCAGAATCCATCCAGCTCAAAAATATTTCCATTCTCACTATAATCAAACACGAGTTGAAAATCCTATTTTGTTGAGACAATGGTTCTCAAGTAGGATTTGGTGTTTTTTATGGAATTTACTACATACACACAGACAGATAGGTGGTAAGACATGGCCTGGACCAATACTGGCCAAAACCGATCAAAGTTATTGAAGTTTTATATATATTTATATATATATATATATATATATATATATATATATATATATATATATATATATATATATATATATATATATATATATATATATATATATGTGTGTGTGTGTGTGTGTGTGTGTGTGTGTGTGTGTGTGTGTGTGTGTGTGGTTCTGTGTGTGCTGTGGCAGAACAGAACACAGCTCCCATGCCATTATGAAACATTTTTTCCCGCTCAGAGTTGCTGAAGCATGTAGGAAGACACCTGCATCAGTTGTTAGCTGCCGAGACTCTACAACATTTAAAACATCCATCTCTCCTGAAGTTCGCCAACACTGCACCTGAAATTCCCACTCCGTACACCCGCACACATGTATCCTTCGCTGTTTGTTGTTTTGAATATCAAAACAACAAACAGCGAAGGACGCGTTCCGGACTTGTCCGACAGACAACCTTTTCCCCCACCTCGGAAAAAAAAACCCAGTTGATGGATGTGAATCCGAAATATATAGGGACTATTAAATCTCTCCCAAGGTAACTCTCTCCTGTGTTGTTATTTCTATTTTATCCTTTATACTCTTCCTTTCATTCTACACATCTCACACATCTTATACACACCACGCATCTCAACGTACACCCACTTACATCTCTCTCTCTCCACCACCGGACCTTGTTACCCGGAGATTTACCCATTTGCATTGTCGAGGCTTCCAAACGACTTAAATATATTTACTTATTGTTCCACAATGCTTCAAGCAAACTTCAATACTCTCTTAATATATATATATATATATATATATATATATATATATATATATATATATATATATACATAGGAAAAGAGTCAGGACGCCGAGTGCTGCGCAGTTTGGATCTAGCTGTCGAAACGGCCGTCGGGGTCCTTACTCTTTTCTTGTTACCCACTCTACTACCCTAATACTCTGGTGCTTATGGTCCAACTGGTTCTTTACCACACTTTCTTTGTTGACATAGTTTCATTTCATCCTTGGTTGTATACAGAATGTATAAAATATATATACATTATATATAGGCAACTTCTGATCCTGAAACACATTTATTAAGCATTTCTTTCATATTAGTTATCTTAATCTTAGAATCATGTTTAATGCGTTCGCATATGATATGGTATGTATATTACCTACTAGGTAAGAATATGTGTTATACCTAATGTTTGTATGTTTATATATGAATGCAAGTGTATCTGCTTGTGAGCATGTGTTCATGTGTGTGTTTGCTGTGTGCATTTAACATACGATTTATCCGTCTGCCACAATTTTGGTATGATGTTCAAATAATGTTACCGTTATTACTCAAGTCTATATAAAATCTCTAACGACACGGTCACTCACACAATTTAGTTTATAATTTGAATTACTGCTTATACCCCATAACTTGTTTGACCTACGTTTCAGAGTCTCTATTTACTGCAATTCACACAGTTAACTTGAATGAAAACTAGGTGTTAAACGAATTTCTTTGCAGCTAGTGATACAAAGAATCACCACTGAATGTTAACACACCAACAATAATCTCCATTTCTATATAATATACGGATATATAAATGCGCCTAACCTAATACGTTTCTGCTATCTATATTACAGACTAAATTATTCATTCACTTTTTTGTCTTCCACATTTTGAAATAGTGCGTTTTTGTTAATTGCATCCATATTAGCTATATCGATATTATGACTTAACAAAAACATATTTTTTACGGATCTTAGCTTGATATATATATATATATATATATATATATATATATATATATTAGGAAGCACATGAAATGAACTAGTATAATTTATCCAATCAAATGCTGGTTAAATATAAAACACGCAATACAAAAATGGAATACGTTTATATATAGAAATTGTATGTAAGCAAATGAAACATTAGATATGCTCTTCCTGTTGGCAGTAATCATGGCGCATGACATCCTTAAACGAGTTGTGCTGAAATGGAAATTAGAAAAATCAAAATAAATACATTTCTCGGGAGATATGTAATTGACAACGTCAGTGATTATTCTCAATTAAGCTATGAGTAAAATATAATTGGATATCAAACAAATATCTAGTAAAACGCACATATCCTCCATCCTGTATATGTGAGGGAATAGATGAATATAGAAAACATATGAAAGTATGAAGCTCGAATATCTATACTATGCACTATTGGTATTGATTCGTCCTTAATTTTGACGCAAGACCAATGTTTTAGGTGTGGGTTGGTTGTTGATGGGGTGGGGAAACGGATGTTAATTTAAAGAAAAGAAATGTTCTACGGAGTGTGATGCTGGAAGAAAAGTTTATGAACATCGTATTTAATTTATTTTCAACATATTTCAACACATCTGCTGAAATAATTCCAGGTTCAAATATAGAAAAACTTATATGGTTCTAAAAAGTCTGAATTTGGAGAAAAAGTCATGTTTTATAAAATTATAACATCCCAAATGAAATAAAATTGTTGGGTTGATTAGAGGTTAACAAATTTTACTAAAGGCATATTTCACGCTTTTAAATTTGGCAGTGGATTAACATTAATAAACAAGAAGTAAATGAAATAATTGTTTCCACGTTTGGAAGAAGGCCAGCAATTACCCAGTGCATTACTTGTACTTTATTTTATTGACCCCGAAAGGATGAAAGGCAAAGTTAACCTCGGCGGGAAGTAAATGATATAATTGTTTCTACTTTTGGCACAAGGCCAGCAATAAACCAGTGCATTACTGGTACTTTATTTTATCGACCCAGTAAGGATGAAAGGCAAAGTAAAATGAAAAAAATGATGGCGTGTTATTATAGATGTGATTCTCGATAAAAGCTTATATGATTATGAGAAGAAAGTGTTCCTTAGAAATATCACGAGACATACTTAATAGTAAACATTATTATTGCTCATTAACTCTAAACATATGTAATATCATTTTTTCTATTGTCGCTCAAGTCTAGACATTATAAAGAGAGATCAATGGACACAAGGAATTTCACAGAGGCACTTGTCTTGTGTTATGTCATTCAATTGAAAAATAATTATGTCTGGTCTAAAACAAAGAGCTTTTGTAAGATATATTTCAAATGAAATGTCATATATAGAACACAATAACCGAACACACGTACACAAGCCTATACACACACACGCTCACATACATGTTTATATATATAAATATATTTATATATATATATATATATATATATATATATATTTCTAGAGAGAGGGGGAGAGGGAGAGAGAGTGTGTGTCTGTGTGAGACAGAGTGAGTGATATATATATATATATATATATATATATATATATATATATATATATATATATATAGAGAGAGAGAGAGAGAGAGAGAGAGAGAGAGAGAGATAGAGAGAGAGAGAGATTGATAAATAGATCGATAATTAACGTACGGGTGCTAGTATGCATGAGCTAGCGTGTGTAATTGGGGGTAGGGGAACAATTATATGTCTGGTACTGTTATGTCTAATTAGATATATGACTGTGTGAGTTATTGCGTTGAAAAGTAATTGCATTGTTTTGTATATAGCGTAGATTGATAATTGTCTATTGCTGGAAGGATAAAAGCAGACAATTTTACAAAGATAATAGACTTTCTTCTCACACAGACCATCATTTGATATTTCGATAGTGAATAGTTACGTTAATATTATCATACATAAATAAATAAAGAATGATGCCAGGCAAATCTAGATGATACTATTTTGACAATGTAAGTATCTATTTAGATGTTTGTAGTCGATAATAAATGTGTTTTAGTATTTCGTTTTCTGCTTGTGTATATTCATACTATTTCGAAGTTAACTCCCATCTCTTCCCCACTAAGTTGATAAACTAAACACCTGCTAATTAATTAGCAATCGAGTTACGTATTTCTGCACCTTTACGGATGTTAGGGGACTGAAAAAATGTACAAATACAATTGCAGATTTCTTAATTATCATATTTGGTAATAAATTAGGTTTGTATTAATTTTAAAATTACTATTATTTATTTATCTTACTTGAATGAGGGAATGTCTTATATCCTTTCAATGTTAACATACCTTTAATGTTTCTACTTAAAAATCAAAAGATATTTCGGTGTATTTTGAAATCTTATAATTTTCAGGACCTATTTATTTTAACCATAAAGCATAATTTGTTATTGGTGAGAAATATTTTAGTGAATCCGATTAAATGAAACAAGATTCGATGTGAAAGGAGAATGTATTAAATATTGCGTATTTAATGTACATTTCAACATCAGCAATAAAAATTATGTTTTCAGCTACTTTATATTTTCGAGTGTATAGTATATTGCATTCGAAAAGTATGTAGGAGTGATTGATTCTTACTCTAAATACTAACATTTATATAGATATTGTACAATCTGACTGAGGCAGGCATTATTGTATACTTAAGGAAATCGCTTCTTCGTGTAACGGATTCGATCCAAGTTCTTGAAATCTTGGGCAAGGGATATTCTCATATCATTGGATCAATCCACGTCATAGAAATGTAATTGGATATATA
>OZ024742.1:76350884-76388384 GCA_964016885.1 Eledone cirrhosa | reverse complement strand
GTGTTAGCAAAGCACTTGATAAGATAGGTCTCAGAGTTATAACATACGTTTAAATAGCTTGACAAATCGAACATTGTGGTAGGCTAAACCAACATACAATATGTACCAAAGTGAACGAAAAAACTAATCAGGTTGAGAAATATAGACCTGGACAAATCAAACGGGCGTTTGAAATGTTTCTCTGACTCCGAAATCAAATATCAGACTTACTTGAATGGTAAGGTCATGGTATTGGTGACTGATATATATATATATATATATATATATAAACTAATATATATGATGGAACACAGATACCAACACGTCTGTATATATATTGCAAAAGAAAATTTAGCCAGAATGAAAGATACTAATTATTATACGACTGTTATTTCTAGCAGTACGGTTATGAGACTAGCCAGAAACTATTAAACCATGTGCGTCACACAGTCTTTTAAATTATTTAGAAGTGAAGCATATCAATTTGTCCCTGGATGTTTACTGAGGAGAGCAGAACATGATATTCCTACACTTATTTATCTCGAAATATATTTGGATTTTAAAGTTTAAACTTATCTACGGAACAGGTTTGATTTTGAAATTTAAATGTGTCTAAACATCATAGCCTTTTGGCAATGCAGTTCGTCTTTGTTGATTTATTATTTTAAATCGATATGGACAAACTGTAGTATAATAATTAGTATCTTTCATTCTGGCTAAATTTTCTTTTGCAATATATATACAGATGTGTTGGTATCTGTGTTTCATCATATATATTAGTTTATACACGGCTCAGGGGTATTTTCCTCCTTTGAGCTAATTCCATTTTAAATGAATTCCTTACACTTAATAATATAACTGCTCCTAGTCTGAGCTGAAAGCCGCCTCATATATACGACTGTTATTTCTAGCAGTACGGTTATGAGACTAGCCAGAAACTGTTAAACCATGTGCGTCACACAGTCTTTTAAATTATTTAGAAGTGAAGCATATCAATTTGTCCCTGGATGTTTACTGAGGAGAGCAGGACATGATATTCCTACACTTATTTATCTCGAAACATATTTGGATTTTAAAGTTTAAACTTATCTACGGAACAGGTTTGATTTTGAAATTTAAATGTGTCTAAACATCATAGCCTTTTGGCAATGCAGTTCGTCTTTGTTGATTTATTATTTTAAATCGATATGGACAAACTGTAGTATAATAATTAGTATCTTTCATTCTGGCTAAATTTTCTTTTGCAATATATATACAGATGTGTTGGTATCTGTGTTTCATCATATATATTAGTTTATACACGGCTCAGGGGTATTTTCCTCCTTTGAGCTAATTCCATTTTAAATGAATTCCTTACACTTAATAATATAACTGCTCCTAGTCTGAGCTGAAAGCCGCCTCATATATACGACTGTTATTTCTAGCAGTACGGTTATGAGACTAGCCAGAAACTGTTAAACCATGTGCGTCACACAGTCTTTTAAATTATTTAGAAGCGAAGCATATCAATTTGTCCCTGGATGTTTACTGAGGAGAGCAGAACATGATATTCCTACACTTATTTATCTCGAAACATATTTGGATTTTAAAGTTTAAACTTATCTACGGAACAGGTTTGATTTTGAAATTTAAATGTGTCTAAACATCATAGCCTTTTGGCAATGCAGTTCGTCTTTGTTGATTTATTATTTTAAATCGATATGGACAAACTGTAGTATAATAATTAGTATCTTTCATCCTGGCTAAATTTTCTTTTGCAATATATATACAGATGTGTTGGTATCTGTGTTTCATCATATATATTAGTTTATACACGGCTCAGGAGTATTTTCCTCCTTCGAGCTAATTCTATTGTAAAAGAATTCCTTACACTTAATAATATATATATATACATACACCTATATATATATATATATATATATATATATATATATATATATATATATATATATATATATACATACACAGATATATATATATATATATATATATATATATATATATATATATATATATATATATATATATATATATAAATATATATATATACAAACACACACATATGCGTGTGCGTGTATGTGTATGTGCGTTTGTGTAAGCCGATCCAAATCATGTTTATTCCATAGAACCATACATTTGTATGCCTTTGAATGCATTCCTATATAACACATGTTCGCATATTTATTAACGTATGTACATACATAAATATGGTACAGCCTATTTACATCCATATATATGTACATATATATATGTGTGTGCGTGTGTGTATGTGGGTGTGTGTGCGACTGTGTGTGTGAGCGTGTGTGTGTTTATGTATGAGCGTGTGTGTGTTTATGTGTGAGCGTATGTGTGAGTGTTAGTGTGTGTGTGTGTGTGTGCGTGTGTACATGTATGTGTTCATATTCATCTATGTAGAACTATATGAAAGTACATATAAAGACAGAGATAATGAAAACATTGAGAGTGAAACGATTTGAATGGATATATAGACAGCCAAGTACACACAAACATATATTTAAGGCGAAACTTATATCCTGTTGATTCAATATGATACCTGATATAGTGTGTAATTATTGAAACGAGAATCTATATATCACTCAAATCCACACATACCTTCACATGTTGAATTGCTGGTAACGTCACATGGATAATCGGTTGCATATCTCGTTCCGGATGTTTTCATTGTGATTTCAAAATATGTCCATCTCAAATCAGAATCATACCCTAATATGAGTATATATGTATTTCTGTTTACATTTTACATACATACATATATATATATATATATATATATATGTGTGTGTGTGTGTGTGTGTGTGTGTGTGTGTGTGTGTGTGTGTGTGTGTGTGTGTGTGTGTGTGCGTGTGTTTGTGCGTGCGTGCGTGTGTGCGTGTTTGTGTTTGTGTGTGTCCGTGGTTATGACGGCAACAAAATCCTTTCCTACCAAGAGTTAGCTATTTGACGACCACCTCCTATGATGTCACGTGTTATCACCTGCTTTTATATTATATGTCAGCGAAGCGCTAGCGGAATATGTATTTCAATACGTATATCAATATGTATATATATATATATATATATAAGGGTTATATATATAAGGGTGGCCACTAGCAATTGGAAATTTTCTGAAAGTTAACATTTTGCTGCCCCCATCCACTAATCCTGTTCCAATCGACAAACAGACGGGGTGTGCAAAATTTCAGCTCAATTGGACAATTGTTTGGATGACCATCAAACCCCCATGAGGTTGGAACCTAGTATACGCAACAATTAATTCTGTTCAAAAGCGGTATAATGTTCCCTATCTCTTCTTCTTAGAGAAATGTATGTGGACACATCCACGCAACACCAGAAAATGTTTAGAAACGTTCTGAATCAAGTTTACGTATAGTTAATTTGAAAAATTCCTGAAATAACATGAAAAACTTTAAGAATTATTAGGTTTTATTTAATAACGCACACAACTTCTATAAGGAAACCCATTTTTATTTACAACAATAATTTCCATAGAATCAAAAACATTATGTGAACACTGAACACTGAATATTGAACATTACATTTGCATAAGAGTTGGGTATGTTTTACGGTTTTCTCCTCTTCTCATTGCTCTCCCTTTCCCATTGCTCTCATTGCTCTCCTTTTCTCGTTGCTCTTCTTTTCTCATTACTCTACCTTTCTCCTTGTATCTATGTACTTGTTTATATACAAATACAATGCTAAAAGTGGAGCAAGGAGAAATATGAATGCAAGGATAGTAAGGAGAGTATATATATATATATATATATATATATATATAAATATATAGTACTCATTTCTCTCAGCTGTCAAGCACATAAGTATATTAGGGTGACCTATATATATTATGGTGGCCTTACCAATATATAATTTTCCGAAAGTTAAAATGTTGCTGCTTCCACTGCGAAAAATAGGTGTTTGCCCTATACCCCCGCTCTGGCCCCACCTTTGCAAGTTGCCTTCCCCATTCAATACCAAGAATATGTCTGAAGTTTTTGGTTTCAGAGAAAATTATATAAGAGATAAAAAGTTTTTATCTAAAAAAAAAAAATGACTTTCCGGGCGAAAACTTCACAATTTCACGTTCCATGAGGGTCGTTTTGTAGTTGTCTGCTTGAGCTAAAGTTTTGCATAGATTGGTATTTTGTTGATTGAAATAAGATGGCCGTGTGGGAGCTAAACAATTAGAAATTTGAAAAATAAGGGCCACCCAAATATATATATTGACATATATAATACAATATCTTACTTCATTCTTCCTGTCTTTTTTCTCCCTTTTTCTCTGTTTCTTTCATGTCTTGTGCTATGAGGCAATGGACTTTTCCCTGACGTTACACAAAATGGTATGTGTTTTGTAGCTTAACTGCTATAAATTAATGTTTGGTCTCTCGTTTTTCAATCCAGCGTTCACCGTTTGGCTTATGACAGACGGTGGACCCAGGATGCCCCAGCAGTACCATTGGTAGGCGTCGAAACTACCCACGTCCATTTCAACGGCCGAACATGGTGTTCTGTGTCCCTTGTTTGTATTTTTATTTTGAAAAATATTTTTTTACGGTTTCTCCTTACAAATTATTTCCGTTTTGATTTTACTTCATTTTGTTGTCTTGTCTTAGTTAATTTTCGTAAGTTTATATATATACGTATATATATATATATATATATATATGTTGATATATATATGTTGATTTAAAACTGCACTATCCACAAGTGTTTTTAACCTTCATATCATGTCCTCCTATTTTATCTGATGAAAACACAAATGTTATTGCATGATGATATTTGTTTTTGAAATGCGCATAATAAAATATATGGAACTCATTTAACCATCTTTTGATCTTATATATTATATATATATATATATATATATATATATATGTGTGTGTGTGTGAGAGTGCGTGTGAGTGTGCGTGTATGTGTAAGTGTGCGTGTGTATATTGTGTGTATGCGTGCGTCTGTCTATCTATATGTGTATGTCTTTTTTATTTTTGAAGACGATGAGATGAACGACGTACTTATTGCATTAGTGTGCAATGTGGTTGAATATATAGCAGACATGTCTACTGTTAATATAATTATAATCAGTAACAGACGTGACAAATCAGCACACTTACAATTATAGCTATTACTGTAGGCTTCCACGTAGTTATCGTCTTTCTATTTTCACCCAAAGGATATTGATCAATCCAAGAATATTGAAAAGACACATTGCCAATGTGTCTCTGTGTGAGTCGGAACACTATTCCTTCAGAATGAAGTTTAAAATACATGATGAGAAATTAGAAAAGTATGTGGTGAGAGACGAGAGGAAATGCAGGAATGAGAACCATGGAGCAATTTCTTTCTTTTTATTTTATTTTTATTTTGTGAACTACAGAATTAATTGAGAAAGTATCAAGAATGTAAAGTAAACAAGAAATAAAGACTGTAGCATCGGGAACACCTCATTAGCTTCCTTCTATCCCAATCTGATTTCTGGCAGTGGGATGAATCAGCTACTTAAGGCTAGCCCACGCAACAGAATCAACATTTCTGTTGGTATGATGCTGGTATAAAGAGAAACACCAGAACACAGAGAGCAGTGGAAACACGTCTGAACTGGATTGCGGCTGACCCGAAAAGAAGCTGCCTGTTATTTTGACGGAAACAGCATTATTAGTACACCAGAATACAGCAACAGTGGCAGCAGCAGTGGTGGTATCAGTATGGGAAAGGGAGGAGTGAGATATTGAGACATATATAGATAGATGATTAAAATAAAGCAGGGGAGAAGTAGAAACACCTCTGAAACGAGCTGCGGCTGACCGACAAAGACGCCGGTTCCTCTTCTGACGGAAGCAGCAGCAGCATCAGGCAAGAAGGCAGCGGAAACAGCATCGGTGGTGGTAATAATCTGGTGACGGGTGAGTGAGAGAGAGATAGACAAAGATGTATAAAGTTACTTGTTCCTTGTACTGTTATCCATTCATCTTAGTAAGCCAAATTGACTCAATATATGTATGTAAACAAGATTGAAATGAATTGGAGCGATATGTGTAAAACCTTTTCATAAAATGTTATGGATATCAAGCACAGAAACAGCTGTAAAACAGCCAGCTGCTCTTATGTATAGCAAAGAGTCGGGTTAAAATATAACCATTTATGAGCGAAAGGAGTGTCGGAGAAGTCTAAAACATACCACGAGAAAGGAAAGAAGTATATATAGAGAGAAAAGTAGGCACAAACGATGGGGTAAACATTTCCGGGCGGACGATTTCAAATGATTAAACAGGGGAGAAGGGATGACGAATATAGATATATTTTAAAAAACAATTCGATATTCACATGTTATTTACCATTGATTGGTACATACATTTCCCAAATCTTAAATCTGTTTCCTGGGGATACTTTGATTGTAAATATGTGCACCAGCTTTATTTATTTGATAATTAATTAATCCTGATCTAATTAATTGATCTGCAAATCATGCATTTTTTTCGTGAATTAAAGTTAAAATGAACTTAAAAGTTGATAAAATGATGTGAAGTATTATATTTCGTTTTTACTTAAATTAATATATGTTTACATATCGGATGTGTACATTTTCAAGGAAACATACAATGTATCGATATAAGGCATTTCCTTTAAATTATGGTCTCCTTCACCAGTATCCTAATCCTTATCATCGTCATAATATGCATCACTGCTACCACCATCTTCACTACCAACATGCTCTCCTTCCTTACCATCGTCATTATCACTATCATCATCCCATCATGCCATTAAGTGTCGTCATCTAAATCCTCATCATGCTCTCCATTTGCATCCTTATTATTATCCTAATCATCAACATGCTCTTCTTCGTCATCATCATCATACTCTCCATTATCGCCACAACCACAATAATAACACTATCTGAATCTGAAAATGTTTTTTCTCTCCAACATCATCATCATCATCAACAAGTTTTCCACTGTTGTTATTCTTCTCATCATTATCACCTCCAAGAACTTCATCTCCATCAAGGGAGTAAGATAGCCTCCATGCAGTTGTTTGAACTGCTGAAAAAAAGCAACTAAATTTTCCTTACCTAAAAAACGAAAGTAAAGTAGAGACCTTAATTCCTGATGGGGTCATAAGAGAAGCTTTCTGACTCAACATTTCGTGGGCATTTTAAATATGGTACAGCCTACTTATTTCTAGGTTTTAATAAAGCTGATTTTTTTCAGAAGAGCGAAAGAGAGTGAGAGAAAGAGATAAAGAGTTGTAGAGGAAGAATTGACCCCAGTACTTAACTCGTACTTTATTTAATGACCTCAAAGAGTCAAAACACAAAGTTGACTTTGATGATATTCGAACTCAGAGCGCAGTGAGTCAGATTAAACACTGAGGCAATAAATCCATTTCCAAAATAATGTTGCTAGTTCTCCTTACAACAAACCTTTAAAAAAAAAAGCAAAGATATATTAGAAACATGTTCTGTTCTATATATATGAAAACATGACTAGATGGTAACTGCTGTAACACTTTTAACCGTTCACTGGAGGCAGACGACAGCAATTATTATCATCATCAACATTGTCAAATTCATTTCTAGCTGAATTTATTATTTTTAATTTACCTTCACTTAAAATATAACATATGCCGTTTTGGTTGGCGTTCACTTGTTCTGAAAGCTATACAGATGGTATTTTCTTTAATGACATGTTCTAGTAATACTGTGAAACAAAGTTTTCTATGGAGATCGCTGCTGTAAGTTTATCTTTAATTTCGAATTAACTTTCCTGGATTAACGTCATGTTCTCAACTTTATTATTAATCATTAATGGGAAATCTTCAGGAGAGAATGCAATGCATTATCAGAAGAAAATGTTCAAGTCATCGACCATACGTTTTCAAAGGATTTGAGATAAGCATTACATTGTGTTCCTAACAAACATATAAAAAATGTTCTCACACAATAGTTTGGTTTGAAAGATACGTGTTAATTTCAACATAAATTCTAACTTCTGAAAAAAATTTTTTGCACCGTTGTTCTGGGTTGTTATTGATGATGTTTCTGTTGTTGCTCTTGTTGTTTGTTAAAAATATTAAATTTAATATACACACAAATAAATTCGAGTATTGACCCTTAACGAAACAAAATTTCTATCAGGAAATAATGAAAGACATTAATGAATATGTGTGTTAGTTGTAGGTGGATTTTACACGTTGTTTCAATAACTTTTGTAAATTAAAGAATCTAGTATTTGTAATATTTTAAAACAACTCTTTGAAAACAAATAACTTTGTATCAAATGAGGTATTGATAAATTTGACACTCAGGTACATTTTCAATTTTTAATATCAAGAGGTTTACATGAGATACTGTTGGATTTACGGCAATCAGTATATTAATATTGTCCATTTCCCATAATATATTATATTTAGCATATAATAGTAAATTTCATCAACCACAGAAAATGACCTTCAATAAATTTACGTGAAACATAATATTAATATTTTGTATTGCCAAAAACCACTATATTTTTCAAGTAGGGCAACTTTTGACAACAAGAGAATAGGACATTCAATAATGTTAGCGGGTTAATTTAACCATGCGAGGGTCGGCTGAAACATTCATAGGCGGAAAAGTTCATAGTCTCCCCAATAGAGTCTCATGGAATTACCAAATCTGGTATATTTTTCAGCATAGCCCAGAAAGGAAACAATGCACTTTCTAATAAGAAGAGCTGAAATTAATGCATGCAATATTTTACATCTTTAGCATCACTTCTTTATAATCAGTCTATCAACTTTTCAAACGACTCTCATATGATTCATATTGTTTATTTCAGAATGAGACTTAGCACACATTGCAAATCCTTGAGTAGTTGATCTTTAACAACGACAAAAATAGACATGAAGAGTAAGATGAATTCGTGCATCTTCAGATTTCTCTTGTATAGATTATCTTATACTAATTCTCAATCAAATTTGACATCAATATGTTTGTTAATAAAATTCCTGGTCAGGAATCAAGAAATAAAATGTGCGTCGTGCAATATTTATATCTTTGGTAAAGATTCCAACTCAGCCCACCCTCGGTTATCCTACGAAATCTGAACAATCGAGATAATAAAGCACGTATAACGAAAGTATTTACGAGGTAAACTATGTGCTATGAATAAACGTCTGCGTAATGACGAAATGAAGTATGGAAAATCAAGAGGTTTCTGATCAAAAAGAATGCTTGTAGAACAACTCATTTTCAATGGGAGTAAATGCTGTTCTATGACCGTGTAGGGCTGAGGTTAATCTGTATAAGTAGGAGCGCTCTCCAAATGATAAAGCAAAATATCGGAAGACTGCGAGCCGTTGATTTGCCATACGGTAGAAAGTTGAAGGCAGATCTCATCCACCAAGTATGTGACAGTACAACACTTCCAAATGCCCACATTCGTAACAATAAGAAACTCCATTCATTGCATGCAGTACCATCATTCCTCTTTGAAACCTACTTTCGTATGCTGACGTAATTTTGTAATGTAATGTATCTCGGATGACTACAGCACATTATGTAATCCGATATGGTGTCTCGACTTACCGGAAATTTAACATCTACGCTAAAACACATTATTACGTTATGTATATTATATAATGATTTTCTAGTCTTATATGCAAATTGAGTCGATTTCTCTTTGTCCTTTTTTTTTGTTGCTAATAATACTTTTACCTATATCATATTTCTTTATAGTAAACGTGTTCAAATCAGTCTGTTCAAAGAAATAATTCATTCAGAATTTGTGGAAACATAAGTGTATTACCTGATTAAAATGCCTTCTACTAATAGAATATTCCTATCGTTGATATAGCCATGAGCAGTGTAATTACTTAGCCACAAAATGTTACTATTTTCGTTTCTTGTGTTATTTATATTGATCATTTTTTTTAAAGAAAAAGCAATTATAATTTATTATTAATATGTTTAACGAGTTTTACTTTTTCATGTGCGCTGGAAGCCTTTTGAACATCTACTGGGAATACACAAGAATAGCAATTTTCGCAATCTTTAATTAGAAAAGATGAACTGAAAATCAGTGTAAACATTACATTCTCTATTTTACGTTGTGAATATGTGAAAAACAAATAAAAAGAAGTGTTGTGTTTCGTGAAATTTTGAATTTCTTATGAATTTACAAAATATGCTTACACTTTTTTGCTAACGAAGATTCTGTATAATATCTATCTATCTATCGATTGTTATAATAGTTTGTTTCAATATTTTTACACGACTGTATGTAAAATCCCTGGCATGTGTATTGTCCCCTTTTCTTGCGGGCCCGTGTGGCAAATAAAGAAATATATCTATCTTTCTATTTATATATCTAGAATGATATCTATCAATTTATCTATCTGTCCATATATATATATATATATATATATATATATATATGCGTGCGTGTGTGTGTGCATTTACATATATCTATATATATATATATGTAAATACACACACATACGCACGCAGATATATATATAATATATATATATATATATATATATGCGTGTGTGTGTGTGTGTGTGTGTAGATTAATCTACCAAAATATATGGTAGTGTCCAATCCGTATGAAGAACTCAAGGTAATCCAAATATCAGGAAAAGAGTAGATGTATTCAAAATATTTTCGATGAAAAACACAGGAAAACAGAGTCAAAATAAATTAATAAAAATAATGAATAAAAACAAAGAAACAGTTCCTTATATTAAAAAATTCATCATTTTACGATCGTTTCTAGGATATATATGTGTGTGTTGGTATGTATATCATATAGATCTATGTAAACAGTTTACAAACTATTAGAGGGAATATACATAGCTACAGATATATATGCTCTCTTCAGAAATAATTGTTTCTACGTTAGGCACAAGGCCAGCAATTACCCAGTGCATTACTGGTACTTTATTTTATCGACCCCGTAAGGATGAAAGGCAAAGTCAACCTTGGCGGGATTTGAACTCAGATCGTAAAGGGACGTAACTATGCTGGAAAGCATGGCTTCCGACCCTCTACCGATACTGCCAATCCACCGCTGTCTTCAGAAATAACGGTATTTGTTTATTGAAAAAATCCAACAAAGATTTAATATAATAGGTCTGTTTGGGAACAGGTTTTGAATTGACCAATAGAAAAGTAGTAAGTGGTCAAGTTGATAGAATAGTAGTAGTAGAAATGTAATTTAGGGGTAGAGGAATGCAGTCTTCAGTTTTGAATGCAAAGAGTAATTTGAATGAAAAGATTACTTTGGGCATGAAAATAGGTCAAGCCGGTGAAAGGTACACGAGAATTTGATGTTATTAAAAAATAATGTTAATGTTAAAATCTAAGGAGAATAAAATTTTACGATAAATGTGTTAGTGAAAAATATACATCTTATTTAAAACATAAGGAATTTAGATCTATAAAAATAAATTAAATTAATTTAATTGATAGGTATATTTATAGGTATAAATGTATATTAATTCATATAGATATGATAAATAAGAGTTAGACGTTATTAAAGAATGTTGTTAAAAACGAAGGAAAAACATTTTTGGGGGGCGATAAATGTATTAGTGAGAAATAACAAACTTATATAGATTACAAGGAATTTAGTTTCATAACAGGAAATTAAAATAGTTTATATATATACTTATTGGTATAAATTATACGAAAAGATAGCTGTAAAAGGGAAATAAAATTATTCAGTTCTTACTAGTTGAATATTAATTATAGGTTAACTAATTTAAAAAAAATTAATTATAATGATTTGTAAAATATAAGTGTATATTAATTAGGTTTATAATATTTGAAAGTTTTTCTAATTCTATGATTGCACGATATAATTAATTCTTGTCGCTTATTTAATAGGGTATCCTTAGATTTCATTATTTCAAAAAGTTCCTGGGAACATAATTTACCTTCATATCTATTATTTTGATAAGGGATGGCCCTTTTGAGCACACTCCAGATCAGGTTATAATCGATATTCTTTTTTCTATAATTATTAATTATTTCAGCTAAGGATGTTGTATTAGCTAATGCGGAATTTTAAAAACTGTGTTTGTGGGTATTAAATCTTACTTTAAATTGGATAAAAGTAGCTCCTATATATGAAAATAAGGTGAGTCCTTAGTGCTAATTTTACATTTATATACTATGTTATTAATAAGGCAATTTCCTTTTATTGTTCAATTTGCTTTGTTTCTACAGTTATAACCTTTCGTGAATTTTATATCAGGGGAGTTAGTCAAATTAGGTGTGGAATTTTCTCGAATTGTTGTATGTGAATGAGATGGTGGTTTGCTGTGGTTTATTTTAGTATTATGGTTAGTTTGATGTGTTGGTGGTATATTCATGGTTCTTTTACATTTATATGCATTGTAGGCACTTATATGTTGTTGTATATTTTCTATTGTGGAGTAGGAGAATTTGACCGTTGATCTATTTAAAATTTTATGGTATTTATGGTTTGGCGGGAAGTTTTTCTCTAGGATAGTAAACATTTTTTAGGTATATTATCTTTAATTTGTAGATTAAATGGAGCATTATACCAAGTAACTCATCTATTACGGTTTCGATGTTGTTTGTCTATTTTTATACGATGTATCCTGATGTTTACTACGAGAATTAGTATTAGTGATTTTATTACACATATATTTAGTCAGATTCATTGATTTAGGTGTTTCAGTCTGATTATTAGGAATTTTGTTAGTAATGTTATTAACATATATTGGAATATTACGATGAATGGTTTTTTGAAAGTTATTATATTGTATATTAGAAGAGGTAGAGAAATTAAGTTTTAAGTTGGAATTTGTGGGTATAGTGTGAGTGGCATTTAGGTGTGCATATTTTATTTGGTGTTTGTTGGTAATATTAGGTTGTATGTTTGTAGTATTATTGGTACAAGGTATATATACTAATTTGTTTTTGTGGCCGCTTCTAGCTAAAGCTTCGTTATAAAAGGTCGCATTTTTATCGAATATATCCTGATTAGATGAAAGGTTAGAAATTCTGAGTGAGATATTATATGCTAGGTTTTTAAGGATAGATCTAGGGTGATTAGATTGTGAGTGTATGTAATGTAAGTTTTGGTTAGGTTTATGGTTAGGCTGGTAGATACCCGTAGATATGTCTAAAGTTATATCAAGGAAATTAACTACTTTACTTGTGTTTTCAAATGTAATAGTGAGACTTTAATAGTCTTTGAAGAAAGTTCTAATAAGTTTTTTATTTTTTTCAATTTCTGATAGGCTAAGGTTAGTGGAAAGAAGAAGACAGTCATCACGATATAAACCACCTTTAAGGTGGGGAAAAGAAGCATTTATGTTAAATAGAAGAAAGAGGCCCACAAGATCGGTAATTTGGGCAGAATCACTAGAGCCCATACTAAATGTCGAATAGATTATGTATTTCTGGTCCAGTATTCCTTCTGAAATTCCAGTAGTGTTTGTCTAGCGTGCATGATAATAACCTTAGCCTATCGGAAATTGAAAAAAATAAAAAAAACTTATTAGAACTTTCCTCAAAGACTATTATAATCTCACTATTACATTTGAAAACACAAGTAAAGTAGTTAATTTCCTTGATATAACTTTCGACTTATCTACGGGTATCTACCAACCTAACCATAAATCTAACCAAAACTTAGATTACATACACTCACAATTTAATCACCCTAGATCTATCCTTAATAACCTAGCATATAATATCTCATTCAGAATGTCTATCCTTTCATCTACCCAGGATATATTCGATAAAAATGCGACCTTTTATAACGAAGATTTAGCTAGAAGCGGCCACAAAAACAAATTAGTATATATACCTTGTACCAATAATACATCAAACATACAACCTAATATTACCAACAAACACCAAATGAAATATACACACCTAAATGCCACTCACACTATACCCAAAGATACCAACTTAAAACTTAATTTCTCTACCTCTTGAAATATACAATATAATAACTTTCAAAAAACCATTCAAAAAACCAGTCCTAATAATCAGGCTAAAACACCTAAATCAGTGAATCTAACAAAACATATGTGTAATAAAATCACTAATACTAATTCTCTTAGTAAACATCAGGATACATCGTATAAAAATAAAAAAAACAACATCGAAACCATAATAGACGAGTTACTTGGTATAATGCTCCATTTAATCTACAAATTAAAGATAATATACCTAAACATTTTTTTTACTATCCGAGAGAAAAACTTCCCGCCAAACCATGAATAACATCAAATTTTAAATAGATCAACGGTCACATTCTCCTACTCCACATCCAAAAATATGCAGCAAAATATAAGTGCCTACAATGCATATAAATGTAAAAGAACCATGAATATACCACGTGCACATCAAGCTAACCATAATACTAAAATAAATCACAGCAAACCACCATCTCATTCACATACAGCAAGTTGAGAAAATTCCACACCTAATTTGACTAACTCCCCTGATATAACATTCACGAAAGGTTGTAACTCTAGAAACAGAGCAAATTGAACAATAAAAGGAAATTGCCTTATTAATAACATAGTATATAAATGTAAAATTAGCACCAAGGACTCAACTTATTCATATATAGGAGCTACTTCTAAAAAATTTAAAGTAAGATTTAATACCCACAAACACAGTTTTAAAAATGCCGCATTAGCTAATACAAGATACTTAGCTGAAATAATTAATAATCATAGAAAAAAGAATATCGATTATAACCTGACCTGGAGTGTGCTCAAAAGGGCCACCCCTTTTAGGATCTGCGTTAGCAAAAAAGTGCAAGCATATTTTGAAAATTCATAAGAAATTCTAAATTTCACGAAACACAAAACTTCTTTTTATTTGTTTTTCACATATTCAGAACGCAAAATAGAGAGTGTAATGTTTACACTGATTTTCTTTTCTAATATATATATATACTCGTACATATGCATGTGTAAGTGCGTATACATATATATTTATATATATATATATATATATATATATATTTATTTATTAAAATAACAGATTAAAGTTTAAGCAAAGAATCGCTGCTTTCACCCTTAACGGGATCTTCTGAAACTAACATGGTCAATCTGTGAACGCATATATACATATATATACATACATACATACATACATACATACACACACACCACACACACACACACACACACATATATATATATATATATATAGTTAAAAGAATAGAGGTGTAACACACAAGTTGTTATATATTGGTAAACGGAATAGAAAATGCTGACAAATTGTTCACAGTTGAAAAATGGTTTAATTAGGAATAAAAGAGTATTAGTAATTGTATGGGTTAGTATTCAGTTGTGGTTTTAAGTTTTTAAGTTTTTACCGGTTGCGCATTTCTAAATGCTTTTCAAAAATAATTTTGAGATAGAGTGTCCGTGTTGTTTGCTCTGATATGATTAATTTTGGGAATTCTACCTGTTTTTATGTTAAAAAAGTGGCTCCAGCATTACTTTGGTGTTGCAAAAATTCTTGTGGTCAAAACAATTTTGATTGGTCGGTAGAGGTCATGTGAATGTAAAAAATTGATTTTGCGCCAAGACTGTTTTTATGTTAAAAAAGTGGCTCCAGCGCTACTTGGTTTTTGCAAAAATTCTTGTGGTCAAAACAATTTTGATTGGTCGGTAGAGGTCATGTGAATAAAAAATTGGTTTTGCGCCAAGATTGAGAAATGACTCTTTCACAACAAATATGTGTGTGTGTGTGTGTAGTAGTAGTAAGGTGTTCGATGTTGTGATAAAGGGTAGCATGTCAAAAGATATGTTAGAGCTCTATCTCAAAATTATTTTTGAAAAGCATTTAGAAATGCGCAACCGGTAAAAACTTAGAAACTTGAAACCACAACTGAATACTAACCCATACAATTACTAATACTCTTTTATTCCTAATTAAACCATTTTTCGACTGTGAACAATTTGTCAGCATTTTCTATTCCGTTTACCAATATATATATATATATATATATATACATATGTAACGGTCGGTGAAGTGAGAGAAAAAAACAAACATGAAAGCAAATAGAACACTAAAATTTAAGGAAACTATTATAATGCACAAAGGTGAAAATCAAAGATAGCTAGTACAAAAAGTTTTGGGTTACGCCCTTCATTAGATGGTAGATAGGGGAAGACAAATAATTTCGGAAAAAAGTTAAGCAGAGTGAGAATTGACTACAGAGTGTGTATATCTTTGCGGAAGTAGTTCAATTATACAAAGAGTGTATATCCTTTTTTAGGCATTGCAACTAAGCTGTTGATGCTGTAAGAGGAGATAAATTTGGAAAGGGCTGCAGCTAAATGGGTGGAAGGTATGTTTCAATGTTATGGGGCAAATGATGGCGACGTATTCGGAATAAATATGTTTTTCAAACAATATTTGAATGGTATTATTTACATGTTTCTCTCTATTCTCCGACTGGAATTCTAGGAGCTCTAAAGTATCATTTATTTGTATTTCATAAATTCTGGGGCGTTATTCTCACAGAAATGGAACAACCCTGTTAGTCTAGCGAAACGGTCGGGAAACAATTAAAGGCTTTAGTTAACGTCCTTGTAATACTATACGCACTCTCACACACAAACACTCACTTACACACACACACACATATATAAATATATATATATACATATATAAATATAAATATATATATATATATATATATATATATATATATATATAGTGTATGCATATATTAACATATTTACATTATATGTATATATGTATATATATATATATATATATATATATATATGTGGGCGTGGGGGTGAGTCTGTATACATATTTGTGTATGTGCGTAAGCGCAATTATACATATATGGGTGTCCGTGTGAATTACTTTTGTAAAATTTCTTCTTGTGTAAGTATGTACTGATTATTTATTCCTCGCAATAGTATAGATAGTGCATTGAGAATCAATGTATTTTATTGCACATCAAAACTCATACTAATTTTTCAATTCCCATATCAATAAGCAAACGTTTAAATTTTCTTTTTTTTTATTCTGATTTTGTCTTTATACTGATAGTTCATTTATCTGTGATTTTTCAGTACATTTCTCGTTTCAGAATCACCATCCGTACAGAAAACCCACATCATTATTATATGAAAAACCATTGATTAGTTTGGGCGTGGTTAAGGAAATACCAGATGAAATACTGAATGATTTTCCCATGCCTGTGCTGCAGAAATATTGAAATTATAGACCTGAAGATTAATAGCTAATCAAGCCATTGAAGATATATTTCTGTATGAATTTGTGAAGTTGAAACGAAACGAAATACAAAATCTCTGGTATCAAAGAACACATGACAACTACAGGAACTGGAAGGAAATAAAATGTTTGGTAAAGCATAAAACAAAACACAAAAACGAGAGAACACATAATATGCAAATTCGAAAGAAAATATTAGGATTGCATTTATTTTGTATTTAGTTTACTTTTAAAATTTATTGTTTATTTGTTTTTATTAAAATATAAAAATATACATTATGCAGTAGAAAATTAAATAAAATCTCTGTAGGAAATTTGAGAGTTAAATATTGATTTAAACGCAGTAAATACATGTAGAAAACGCTTAAAATGAAATTGCAAAGCACAGCTATGAACAGAGACAAGCATATGATTTTAAATATCATGTATGTAAATATATATGTTCAGTAATTATTAGGCAGTAAAACTTGCTGCAATAATTTTATTCTATATCGTTGTTGTTGATTTTCATTTAACTCTACTTTAACTTGTTAATATTCTATATTTATGTTATATGTAATCAATCTAGTTTGAGTATGCAACCATATTTTCTATATTTTGCTGATATAAAGAATCAATATATGAAGTTACTATGTATTGAAAATAAAAAGGAATATTTAAGTTTTCGTATCCTACACCGAGAAAATAGAATATCTCAAAACAGTGCGTCACTGAAACGAATATGCTCAATTTCCATTTTGAGTTGAAAGAAAATTCTACTTTTAATACGTGATTAAATATAGATTGTCTAAATGTTAAGAATAATCCGTACTTCTCGTTTGTAGGTTGATTAATATGCCACTATATCTTCAGTGTATTAAGCATAGGAAATAACAATTACTGGCATTAGCAGAAAATTATGTTGAGGTTTTTAAACAAAGTGTGACACCACTTTGAACAGATGTAGTTTATGTAGCAATTAGGGATAAATCATATATATATATATATATATATTATTAGGTATAGGATCATCCTGGATACAGTAATTGTTAATTACTACACTATATAGAGTTGACGTACGGAAAATAAATTACTAAATGACAGAATCGAACGATCATTATACTGCAACCACAAACTGAAAGCTAAATTCTCTCACTATAAAATAACATAACATTCGAACCCGGAACTATAACATTGCTTTCTCGCTAACTACTTTTTCTCAATAACAACTTCTTAACTATATCCCCCACACTACAAGACAATACCATGCTTATCACTATAAATGGATACTTAAGTGCAATTTGTTGGCTACAACTATGAACTCAATGTACACCCATCCCATAGCTTTCGTCTGTCCCCTCTCTATCTCTATCTCTTCCGCTCTCTCCATTCCCCCCTCTCTCTCTCTATATATCTCGCCCTCGGTCCACCTCCCTCCCTCTCCACATCTATGAACCTGCCCCCTGTGGCAATAAATAATTCCAACCTTAACTATCAACGCATCGCTTAAGGTTGTCGCTTCGAGAGTAACCAGTATAATAAAACCCCTACCACAACATTTTGATTAAGATATCTGTATTCTACAAACCACTCTCTCCCATTTCTCCAACCCCTGCATATCTCTCTCTCTCTCTCCCTCTCCCCTTCTTTCTCTCTTCCTTTTCTACTCTATCTTCCCCAATAACATCCCTTAAGGGTATTTATATTTTACATTTTAACCATTCTGCTCTGAGGATACAGTGGTCGCAGCATTTGATAATTGAGTTTTGCAAATAGTTATAAATTTGCACATAGCATAACTAGGCTGTATAACTACCGTGAAAACATTTGTAAGCACACAGAATAAATTATCTTTTTATGGTGTCTACCTGTTATTATTCATTCTTTATATATATATATATATATATATATATATATATATATATATATATATATATATATATATATATATATATATATTAATATGTATATATGTGTATGTGTGTGATTGAATTTTGGAATCTACAATACTTATCAAAACAAATATTTTTAATCACTTGTAGATTTTGTTACTCAAATATGTTATGCCCTCACACTGACACACACACACATACACCTACGCATACAGCCTGTCAATGATATTGATTATTGTAAGGATTAATGTGGTCCGTAGTCCTCATCAAAGTGGTGTAATATTGAGTGTTCTAAGCAGCCACAGAAACGTAATATTTTAAAACATAATTTTGTTTAAAGGGGAGATCAGTTATGAATACAACTAAACATTCTAGAAAATATTTCATTTACACTTGCTCCTTTCAATTTACAGGGAAATGTTTATTCTGGCATGCTTACATATCTATATATTAGATACGTATATATTTATAAACGCGTGTGCAGTCGCGGTTGTACACTCTGTATTTATAAAGGCATTTCTGTTCCCATATAAGAAACCTATCATCCCTTTGTTATTGTTTATATACAGTTTTCTGTTCTTCGTTCATTTACATTAACCAATTCCTACGGTTCGAAAGAAAATCAATTAATGCTTTTGATTGTGTGTTTTTTTAACATGATCTTTAGTACATCACTCCGGCACAGATACTCGTTTATATATCATATAGATTTAGTAAATATTTTGAGATTATAAGTAATTATATATCTGAATTAAATTCTTAGAAGCAAAAATACATTTTACATTTTTAAGTCAATGTTCTATACAAGAAAGCAACAAATATTCATCAATGATTAGCAATGTAAATATTACTTATCGTTCAATGAATATTATACTATTCGATATAATAATTCAGAGTATATCACTATCTCAAATATAATACAGTGAAAATATTTCCGGCGTTCTCGGCCCTTTAACCACATCCCTACCCGTTGCTATCGAAGTGACACATCTGCAAATTCTACATTGATATTTGTTGATTATCTTTCCTCATTGTTATCAGAAGACACATTTGGTGTGAGCATTATTCGATGTCTATACGCAGCATAACATATCTGTATACATTTTAATTTTATTATATTGCTGTATAGTTGAAGGGAAATCATTTGATGAAATAATTATTGTTGCATTTTGAGAAGGCCATTACAACGCAGGCACCAGTATAATTTCATTTTAATTATCTATCAGGTAATTAATCTAGTAATCAATTAATCAATCAATAACAAAAGAATTCTGACGATACTTTTATTTATTGATTATCAAACTGACCCATTTTAATAATTACCTGATTAAACATGAAACATGACTGGTGTCAGCTGGCAATCTTATCTGACCATAATAAAACAATAGGTTACTATGATTATAAACCAATTGGGACAAATATAATAGGTTTAAAGCTTAATAGTTTTAATCAATTAACCTGCTTTTCTCCAGTTCTTGACAAGATTATATGTATTCTATTTTTATTTCATGGTTGATAAAATCGGAAATATATAATGCTTTTGGTGAACGTGTAAGCAACATAAGTGAAAATAAATCGACATACTTCTGTTTACTTGCCGTGTCTACTCACAAGTTTCTTTAAAATTGAGAAAGCAGTTTATTCTTATTAAATTAATACAATTCGAAATACCAAGATGCGTATCTTAATTTCATCGTCATTCTAATGTAAGTTGTGTATCGACTATGAAATACAAAGAGAAATTACTTGAAACAATTGTCACATCCTTAAGTTGAACGGTGTAATTTAAACATTTATATCTGAAACACAGCGGTATTTTAACCAATCAAGTAAATGTACAATTGCTGAGTGATACTTCAGTTGAAATTCTAAATTCTTTGAAGTATATTTGTATATGAATTACTCAAATTCAATGTATATCGTCTTCTTTGAATTTAAACTACGAATGGACCTATATATTCACCAATTTCAATGTCAATGAGTGACGGAATTACTGAGAGGTCAAAATGCCATTTTTCATACAGCATTAATTTCATTAAAAGCTCATGCGAATTTTTTTTATTTACTTTCTTTTTGCAATTCAGATTCATTTATGTATTGTCTCACTTTATCAGTTCATTGAGTTTCTCTCATTTCCTTGTCTATGAAAGGATGTTAATTCAGGATGTGCTACTTGTGGTCGGTATATTTTGTTCAGCCGAACTACCGCATGTGCTGCATTTGGCATAGTGACTCGTCTGGACAACGTGAAATAATTGCATGATTAAAGTACTCTCCGGTTCCACGTCAGATATCCTCGCGATTCGTTATTGTTTTGAATGGCAGATACTAATATACTGTATAATTCGATACCAAATAAATCACACATTGTCAAATTGAGATATCTGGTGTTATAATGTGCAAAGGTGTAACCAATTTAAACACTATGTATATTTAGGTGCTTAGAAGAATATGTGTTAGAATTCTGTTTGTAGCCAAGCTACATTAATTGATATATTTCGATTCGTAAGTATCATCGCATTTTTCTATTTATAGTAACAGCATTCAGAAGAATATTTCTTTATGTTCCATAAGAAAGAAATGTCAACTTATTTATATTTCAAACGTTGTCCTTCGTATTGATATTCGGATCGTAGGAGTCCTTGGAATATTTCTTGAAAATTATTTTATTTTTAAATATCAAACACATATTGGCGAAAACGAATTCAGAACTCAGTTTTCTATAAATAATTCTATTTCTTTCAACTTTTCAAATAAACGATGTATGGGTGAGGTATTATGGACGGCAGCATTTCCCTGTACACAAAGATAAAATATTCCTCTAATCATATACGTTTGTGTATGGCATTCTGTATATTATTTTGTAACATCATATACCAAATTCTTGACACCCTTCTTTGAATTATTTTTCTTATCATCTTTCATTTTTACATGTATTACAGAATATGTTTTTGAATAAACAGATAATTGATAGAGAAACAATATAATAAAAAATCTGCGGGTTTTCATGTGTAGATGTTTATTATTATTGCAAATGAGTTGACATTATCATATATAGTCGAAATTCTGTCTCACGCCTGTAACTCATGTATTAGTCGTAGGGGCACCATATTGACACATGGCCTTTCCATCTTCACTGTTAAACCTAGTGGAGCCCATCCCTCTATAACTCTGAATGCAGCAGAATTCTTCCAGAGAGTGATAGCTAGTGCGAGAAAGAATCTGAGAAAGAGATGTAGAGAACGATTCAACCTCAGTATTATGCCGGTACATGTTGTAACGACCTCGAAAGGATGAAAGGCAAAGTTGACCTCGGCAGGATTTGAAATCAGAGAGCACAAACCGAAAGCAATATTGCAAAGCATTCTATCCGTTTTTACGACTCTGCCAATTCGCTGTGAAGCTTATTCGGTTAGTGTTCATCCCATTGTCATTGGCGTTAATCTACTGTGTACAAGACTCTCACCTAGGCAGGAGACCAGTACGTAGTAGAGTTAAGCTCCAACTACTGCTAGTACACATATTCAGCTGAGTGTACTGGAGTAATGTTAAACGAAGTGTCTTGTTGAAGAACACAACACACGACCCAGTCCAGGGATCGATCCCAAGGCATTCCAATGGAATGTACTATGGTGATTTCTTCTTCACAATACATCGATGGTTTTGCAATATACTTACATTCAATAGGTATATGCCAAAATATAATAATAAATCGTTGCTTTTTATGGAACTAGAACACAATATTACATAACTTTGCTAATTGTAGAGTCAACACTTGAATATTAAATCAGCTCGTGAATAACATTCAGCCGCAGTAAATATACAGATATCAGCCATATTTAATTTCCATACAAAATGTGGAAATAAGAAGATATGGCCGTCCAAATAAAAGTGAGGAAGTTCTCAATTCAACATTTGTAAGTTATGTATTTTGGTTGTCGACATATCATAGGGATAGATATGGAAAATGAAATTGCAGAAAAGGAAGAAAAAACATTAATCTACCATAATAACTTCCAAACCTTCGTTCTAATGAAATATTTTCAGCGGAAATGATGAGACCATCGATATGTTGTAATGGGTTATTATTAAACATAATGTGAATGAGCAGATTCTATGAGAGGTAGAGCATAAGTAAGGAAGTTATTGGTAAAATCTGTTGAGAAACCAAGTAGTAGAGTCAGAAATAATAGTGAACTGAAGATGTTTAAGTGATTAAGGATTACTGCATAATAAAGCAGAAGATGAGTGGGTTGGGGTAGAGAAAAGGAAGATAGCAGTTCAGTGTGTTGAAGATTTGAATAGTTTTACTTCTATTCATATGTCAACAATTGTCATACGGTTATTGGATACAAGAACGGGAAATTAATAACTCAAAATTGCTATTCAGCCATCAAAACGATGTCAATGTTGATTATAATAAGTCATGTTTTGACATGTTAATGAGACACAAACTTCGAGCAAAAACAACCCTGCAGGGTTTACAATTCGGTAAATATTTATTTAATATTACTAGTTAGATAGAAAACGTTAGTTAAATCCATAAATAATTGCTACTGCATCTACCTCAAATATAAAAACTACTGATAATGGTTTCTGGTATAAGCACAAGCCCAACAATTTTGAGAAAAGCGAAAGTTGATTTAATCAACCCGAATGCATTATTGGTAAACCTAACTTTGGCGCGATTTGAACTCAGAAGGTTAAGGATCGTAAATCTATGCCTAGAAGCAGGGTGTCCGACGCTCTACCATGCTTAATAATACTATCAATAATAAAAACTAAAACAACAACAGCACTAATAATAACTTATTATTACCATTATTATTGGTGGATTGGCAGTATCGGTAGACGGTCGGACGACATGCTTTGTCGTATAGAGTTACGGCCCTTGCCATTCTGAGTTCAAATCCCACCGAGGTTAACTTTGCCCTTAATCCTTACAGGGTCGATACAATAAAGTACCAGTAATGCACTGAGTAATTGCTGGCCTTGTGCCAACAGTAAAAACAATTATTACCATTATTATTACTTTGGCCCTTTACGTACTGAGTTCAAATCCCTTTGCCTTTCATCCTTACGTTGTCAGTAAAATAGAGCACCAGTAACGCATTGTGTAATTGCAGGTTTTTTGCCTAAAGTAGATACAATTATTATTACTTAGATATCTCAGTCATTGATGTTATTTCATCGGAAAAATTGCTCTAATGAAAACCAATCCGCTACCTGCAGTCTCAGACATGCAGGATGTATCGGAGAGTCTTTACTGTTCTTAGTTAAAATTCCTTCTGGGGTGTACAAACAAGGTGTATGGGATAATGTTATTTAACCAGCCTTCGAATCTCTTCGAGATAATACATATTGCTCCGATGGCAATGGGTGTGACCTCGATATCTTGACACTCCCAAATCATATTCAGTTCTCACTTCTGGTCCTGGCACCATACATTTTCTCATTCTCCACTTCTTGCATTCTTTTATCAGCGGTGGAAGCGACGTCTATAATCAAGCAAGATACTTTTTCCCTGTCAAAAATACCAGGTCGGGCCTATCGTGTTCAACTTGTTGTCTTTTCGTATCCTGAAATCCCACAGTACCTTCACCTGGTCGTTTTCGATCAATGGCTCTGGCTTAAGCCATTTATCAGAGTGAAGTAATTTGTTCCGTTTGCATGAATGTCAGTGAATCAGTTTTCCAATAATATCATGCCTTTTATAGTGAGTCTGGGCTATTTTCTGTCACCGACCCAAGGTCTCCCATCACAATTAATACAACTTTTAATTTCATATCCAACATTCACTCGATATCTGTTCTCTGATTTGCATTTTTTACCATTTTCACGTTTTCTTCTTTTACCATTGATACAATTCTCTCCCCGGCAAGCTACACCGATGAACGACCAGCATCTTTTAGTATCTTTCTCACCCTAATATATCCTTGGTCTTATTTTTTCCAGAACTCTATTCATCCAGATAGTTAAGTCCCACAACTGTTTCAGTGTGATTTTATAGGTCCCTCTGTGGTTTGCACTGATACCATTTCCCGGGTTGCAAGCTCATATTTCTTGTATAAAGACCAATGCAAGTGTGAGTAGACATTATCATGACGCCTTTTATATTCCCTCTGCGCAAGCACGTACACTCAGTATGTACGGCACTATTTCCAACTTATTCCCACATAACCTACAGTTATTTGTTTAAACGAGTATGAAGACCCGCATTCATTAGCCAAGCAATCCTTCACACTTACAAGTCCTCAATAACCTACTTTCCGTGGTGTACAGAGGTTGATGATATTTTCCTTTGGGTGCAATGCACCATTTTCCACCAGCGTGTGCGTTAGACTAAACAACATCTCTATTTCTTCTTTGGTTCAATTCAACGTAGTCGCATTATATCTAATAATTAGCATAGTGGTAATTAAGTTCTTCGCGTGCAATTCCATTTTCAGAAGCATTGCCAATTTATTTAGATAGACATACTTCATATTTCTTTTCACCTTCTCATTCAGAAATTTGTCAAGCTCCAAAATGCCCAGGTATTTGGATCCACTATCTTCAGGATCATCAATCGACTATACATCATGCAACTTAATCGCACCACTATGTACAAACTACTTATCTTCATAGTCATGATGGCACATTTTGCAATACCAAACTCCAACCCAATGTCCCTCCAAAACCCGTGAGTCAACCTGAAATGTATTACTGCCAAAGAGCGTCAGATCATCTATGAAAAGTAAAGGCTCTCTAATAGCAAATATCTGCATCCCGTAAACCCAATGTTAATGAAAACATGGCAATCACAAAGAGCAATGGTGAGAATGTATCTCCTTGAAATATCCATCTTCTTATATTGACCAAACCTAGGTGTTTCTTTCCTGTTAGTACTCTACAATGACATGCTAGACTCCATTGGATTAATATCAAAAATATTTTCAAACATTGCATATGTGTAATGCTATTTTGCAGTCCCCTATACATTTGACCAACATTGTGTGGATTCGTCTGTACAATTTTTCCCTGTCGGTGTTCTAAATAACTTTCTCTGATTTGCAGAGAACAACCTCTTCTGTTTGTATTGTTTCTGTCTATTTGTATAGCATCTCACCCGATTAGATTTTGCTGCTTCACTTCTTCCATCACTACATTCAAACATTTAAACTTTATTTCCTACCTCATATCCAGGCATCGTTTTTTCTACTTTGCCCTTCATCCATTTTTCTCTATATTATTCATCCATTTTACCTATATCTTTTATGACCTTCCGATCTTATCTTCCAAGAGCATACCTTATATTCCTTCCTTTTAGTTTTTTTTTATATTACGTCGATCACCCATGTAGAAACCATGCAGCACTAATTAAATTTCCCAGGCCGGTGATACAATCGTTTCTATATACATTATTGAATGGTTTATTTATTTGCTCTTTCACTTGTTAAACGAATTCTCTCTATATTCCGAAGATCCAGCCACGTTTTATTGAATCCAGGATCATTAAACGTATCTCTCAATCTTTTGATAATCAATCTTGATTCTTCTTTACTTTTTCCATTTTCATTCACATTTTCAATGTTCACATCATCAGTCCCCTAATGTTCGTCCCCTCAACATTTAGTGATTCAACATTTTCTCCCTTATCAATCATTTTGTATGCTAATTCTTCCCAAGTTAATATATCTTCCTTATGATTTCTATGTTTCCCACTTTTCCCATTCGTATCATATAAGTTATTTTCAGTATTAATATTCATCAGCTTTTCTATGGCTATAATCCTATGCTTTACTTTGTGGTACAGCTGCATGATGAGATCCTATGGACGCCTGTTCCCGCTGAGTTGAGCTATTTACAGCTCCGCTTCCGTCACACTTACCCTGTTCAAAGGTTTCACATCCGGCTACCCCTACAAAATTCCCATCAATAGTTCATATTTATTTTCTCATCATTTTCATGAGATTTGCGTTTCTGCGGCTGCGCAACTTCCAGAGCTTTTATTTTGAACACCACCACCAGGAACATTACCAATCAAGGCTAAAGAACCTTTCCATGCCTTTAACACTTCGTTCCTATTGGCGGTTACTCCCGCTAATGTTGCTGCATATTCATATTCGATCTATCACTGAGGCACTAATTGGTGTTGGTACCGGTGCTGTCGGAGGTGGGATTGGGAAAGGTGTTGTTTGAAATTGTTTCTTATTTTAATGTTCCTGTGGAGTTTGTTGTGTGGGTAACATTGCAGGTCTGTCGTCTTTAGTTGTGTGAGTGATACGGCTTGTTTTGCCCTGGTGTAGATCAGAGGTTCTAGTCTATAAATATACTGGTTCTGGCGTATTTTTTTCTTTGCCATAGAAAAGGGATTGTCAAATTGTCGTTATCGTTATTGTTATCATTTCTTTCTGAGTTATTTTAATTGATGTTGTTGTTGATCTGCTACTATGTGTATTGATATGGATAGACTGATTTCTGTGATGTCTCATGAGGGACGATATATGTGACTGGTACGCCGTTTGCTTAGTCAATTGACGAAACTGATGACAGTGTTTTTGATCGACCACGGGCGGTGTCACTGGGCGTAAGGAGACAAAAACCTTCTTCCTAATGAATTACTGTGTGTCACTACAAGGCAGTCGTTATTCATTCTGAAGTTCATTCCACCCTTTTCTTTCAGAGAAGAAGGACAGGCAATTTTTATCTGCTTTGTTGCAATGGCGAAATAAGCCATGTGGTGGACGCGCTTGAAAGGGTTGAAGACAAACACTTTCCTCTTCGACGTATTCCAGATTGATTCTTTAGGTTGCACCCAAAGAGAAACATAAAAGGGAAATACTGCCTTCCAATCTGTTTGTTGAAAGGTGGGTGACCGGAAAGCTTGGTCCAAGTGAATGGGCTTGCTCTGAGTATACGTCTGTATATGGGAGGAGAACATCTGAGAGAAACAGCAGCAGCAGCAATAACATTATCAGTAAAACTAAGAAAAACGGCGGTGACAAAACTCATAAAAGAAAGAAAATATGAAAACGACTGTCCCACATTACTGGAATCCAACACAACAACAACAAAAACCACCGATACAAATAACAATATGAACAACAATACCAGTGATAAGAATGACGACAAGTGTAACAGTAAGAGATAGGGTGTGACACGGTGTTACAATGCCAAAGCATCTTGTGGTCATGTGATTTCGTAATATTATATATATGGATTGGCAGTATCGGTAGAGAGTCGGACACCATGCTTTGAAGCATAGGGTTACGTCCCTTTATGATCTGAGTTCAAATTCCGCCGAAGTTAACTTTGCCTTTCATCCTTACGGGTTCGATATAATAAAGTACCACTAATGTACTGAGTAATTGCTGGCTTTGTGCCAAAAAGTAGAAACAATTATATATATATGTGTGGGTGTATGTGTGTGTGTGTGCGTGTTTGTGTGTGTATGTGTGTCCACGTGTGTGTGGCGCTGTTTTTCTGCGCATGTTTGTGTGTGCATGTAGATATATATGTATATATATATACACGCATTCATATATGCGTGTATATTTATACATATATATGTATGTGTCTGTGTGTGTTTATGTATCTTCTGTGTGTGTAATATCGAAATTTATTACAGGATTCCTAGGATTGGGAATATGTCTTTTGAATTAATTTACTTATAGATACAGGTCTCAATTGTTATACTTTACACCTCACTAAAAGCATAATATTCAAGAAAACTTCCTTCTGTTCTGCTCATATCCTGCAAATATACAGAGGATGCATTCTTATTGGAATTACACGCAATATTGAAGATGCAATTTTCTTTAAATGGTAACAAAGCAGAAATATTCATAGGCTGATAGATACACCCATGGAATGAGTAAATGAGGATTACTTTTCAACAGGATTCCTAGAAGCAAATGATGCAGTTATTAACAAGAAGAATTGAAATTAACGAATGAAAGAACTCTAGCATCAGTCCTTCATAGCCAACCTATGAACGTTTCAGATGACCCACGTAGTTGCCCTGGAAGAAATGTGACACGAAGCCAGTTCTGGATTTAACTTTTCCGTTTATTCCAAATTAATTTATTCAGTAGAAAAGTACAGATCACAATCTCCAAAGACAAAGTCAATGCCGTGCGTCGATTTCAAAACATACCTCCCGATTTCTTATGTCACGTATATAATGAAAGTTTAATTAGATTAGAAGAAAAATTATTTGGGGACTGCATTTTTAAAGTAGAATTAACGTAGAGAAATATAGGTTTTGTATAGCTACGAGCATCCTGATAAATCTAGTTTTAACTTAGAATCACTTAGAGTTGTAACTGTCTCTCGATTCTTTAGCATGGATGTGTAGTTCTTGCTAGCTGCCAAACATCTTAATTTAAAAACAAACAGGAAAATAGTTATAAATACGTTATACCTGTATCTTTGTGGACAATAATATGAATTATTTATACAAATAAATTCAGACAACACACTTCTGGTAATGTATTGTTATAACTATGCACGTGGATGACGTAAGTAATGAATAATTAAATACAGGTTATATATATTGATGTATGTGCAGGTGTACGTATGTTTGTGTCTGTAGACGTGTCAGTGCGCTTGTGTGTGAGAGAGATTTTGTGTGTTCAGATGTGCATGTTTGAGTTTGTGTATGTGTGTGCAGTTAACCAATAGATATTTCTCAGACGATAGCATTGAACTCTCATTGCAATCAGATGTGGATCTGATGATATTTCACAGGCACATGCGTTAATTCACTAGATCACTAATTACTGTGAATTGCAATATGAGATTCTGCTTAGAAATGAATATTTCAATAAATTATTAATATATTCTGCAATATTATTACAGGGAAATTGAATGCTAATCTCCAAGTAGCAAAAGGCATACGATAATCATCAAACGATTCATTCGGGTGTTATGTCTCTCGCATTTTAATTAACTTGGATTCTATCCCAGGGGAATGCGAATGCACAACACAAGCTAGAAACGAAGAGTGGACAATTATTTATATATTGTTCGTATACCCTTCAGTCAACAATTATATAAATATATTTATATATGTATATATACATATACATATATATATATATATATATACATATATATATATATATATATATATATATATATATACATATACATATATATATATATAACGAAGGAAATGTGGTAAGGAACCAGGTGGACCATAACGCACCAAAGTACTCAATGCTTAGGGTAGTAGAGTTAGTAATAGGAACGAGTAGGACCCCGACGGTTGAGCTCAAACCGTTTCCACAGCTAATTCTGGACTAAATGAAAATGTTTATATACCAGGATAAACATTTTCATTTAGTCCAGCTAGTTCCTTACCACATTTCCTGCGTTATATATATATATTCATACCTATATATATATATTTTTTTCCTTCGTTATGTATATATATATATATATATATATATATATACACATATAAATATGTGTGTGTGTGTGTGTGTATATATATATATATATATATATATATATATATATATATATATATATATATATATATATATATAAACAATATCGTTTTCAACACACGTTTTCAGATAAAGAATCTTGCTAAACAAATTCAGAAACGAAATATATATATATATATATATATATATATATATATATATATATATATATATATATATATATATATATATATAACAGTTAGATTGAATTTATTTATTCATTTATATATGATTTCTCCCGAATGAAACATTTCTAGTAGAAATGTAGAAGCCATTTGTATATTAAATATGTATACTCTGCTATGTATTGAGTACCTTACTTACTGTGGTTACCCCCGATTGAACACGGGGTAAACATATATATATACATATATATATATCACCTTGACCGACCAGTCTGTCAGGCGGCAATCGGCGCCACTGGTCACAGCACGCCGTGCTGTTTTAGCCATAAGATAACGTAATCCCACTGGCTGGGCGGGCAGGCAGGTACTCATTTCTAAAGCTGAGTAAACTGGAGGAACGTGAAATAAAGTGTCTTGCTCAAAGAAGCAACACATCGCCCGCTCCGAGAATTTAACTCACAACCTTTCGATTGCAAGCCCAATGATTTAACCACTAAGCCATGCGCCTTCACACACATACACACACATATATATCTCTATATATATAATACATTATGAAGAGAGTAGAAACAAAAGATATAATTAATAATAAGATATATCATACCCAAACTGCTTCTTTAGTCCCCGACTACGTAGTTTCGTGGCATATTATGCAAAAACACTACATCACAGAGATATAGAATTTGTGTGAGGTCTGTCGACTTATCAAAGGGACACCTAATTAAGTGTTTCAAAACACGTCCGTAGGACGCGAGATAGATTCTGGAAAGGCGGAGGGGGAGTCAATCACGTGATACAGCGGTCAATAAATAGAGCTAAGCCTCTTATAACCCTGAAAAAATACCACGGAGGCGGAGGTGGTACTTATATAAAAGCCGTAGAAGAGGTGTATAAGGTGGTGAAAAGTATGAGTAATGGTAGCTTTCTAGCAGTCATTCCACCTCAAAGGTTACTCGACCAAAGGGAGTTATAAACAATATATAGAGAAACACACAGATACATGCGGACATATACATATACATGAATATATCTACATATATCATTGAGTTAGTGGTACCAACCTCAACCGATGTTGCTCTATGAATAACTGGGATAAACTAATCCGAATGGATTAGATTGATTCATTATCAGAGCTATATAATAGCTTATAAAGAGAGAAGAAACATTATATAGCTCTGATACTGAATCAATCTAAGCCATTCGGATTAGTTTATCCCAGATATTCGCAGAACAACATCGGTTGAGGTTGGTACCACTACCTCAAGGATATATGTGGATATATTCATGTATATGTATGTGTCCGCATGTATCTGTGTGTTTCTCTATATATTGTTTATAACTCCCTTTGGTCGAGTAACCTTTGAAGTGGAGTGACTGCTGGAAACCTCTTCTACGGCTTTGATATAATTACACCATCCGCCTCCGTGGTATTTTTTCAGAGTTATAAGAGGCTTAGCTCTGTTTCGTGACCGCTGTATCACGTGATTGACTCCCCCTCCGCCTTTCTGGAATCTATCTCGCGTCCTACGGACGTGTTTTGAAACTCTTAATGAGGTATCCTCTTGATAAGTCGGCAGACCTCACACAAATTCTATATCTCTGTGATGTAGTGTTTTTGCATAATATGCCACGAAACTACGTAGTCGGGGACTAAAGGAGCAGTTTGGGTATGATATATCTTATTATTAATTATATCTAATGTTACTTCTCTCTTCATAATGTATTACATAGCTCTGATACTGAATCAATCTAATTCTTTCGGATTAGTTTATCCCAGTTATTCATAGAGCAACATCGGTTGAGGTTGGTACCACTCACTCAAGGATATATGTGGATATATTCATGTATATATATATGTGTCCGCAAGTATCTGTGTGTTTCTCTATATATTGTATATATATATATATATATACATTTATATATATATACATATATATATATACATATATATATAAATAAATATATATATATATATATATATATATATATATATATATATATATATATATATATATAAATTATAAAATTATATATATAAATATGAATTATATATATGAATAAATAAATTTAATCTACCATATATATATATATATATATATATAATATATATATATGTATATATATATCCCCGTTTAACCCATGCTTGCGTGGAAGATGGACGTTAAGGAAGATGATGATGATGGTGATGATATATATATAAACAAATAGGAGAGAGGAAAAAGATTTTTTCAGTAGAATATAAAAAAATGTATTTATATAGTGGATATTTCCGCATTTAATGATACCGGTTACATTATTATATGCTTTTTTCAAATGCGAGTATGCATAATGAAGCTATGTGGCATATTTATACAAATAATAAAAACGGTGAGTAAAATTATTAGTTTTTACATACTTATTTAGAGAGGAGAGTTCATACCTCCGTCCGCGTTTGTCCTTCGTTGTCTGTTAGCTGGCTGACATTCTACATTCCACACACACCTACACGCACACACACACACACCTATATATATATATATATAAGTGTGTGTGTGTGTGTGTGTGTGTGTGTAGGTAAAAATTGAAAGTGGAAAATTATACGAATATAGTTAAAGATTTATTTTTCTTTAATCCAATTGAATAATTTTTTGTATATGTTTATTGTCATATTCCGTGGGCAGTTAGAATATTTATGAATTTTCTCTAATAATCTCTTTTATATTTACTTTATTATAAATGTGGGGTGGTCAGTTATAGGTGTAGTTCAAAAGTCAGGACGCATTTAAATTACTAGCAAGTCCTGTTGATATAGATTGAAAGTTCGATTTCCATTCAAAATAAAGGTCCGGGTTGTATTTTGTTGTTCTGATATGTGTCTGTGTTCGTGTGTATTTGTATGTGTGTGCGTGTATAATAAGGTGGGAGTTCTACTGTGTCAATCGTTCAGGTTAATTTTCGGATTTGTTGATAAGACAAGAACTAGAGGAAAAGGAAACTAATTTAAAAAAGATACAACAAAGATTGAAAGTTATTTTGAAAATACATACGCGGATATATAAATAGAAAGATGATATTCAACTTGCATTTGATAGGTTTGATGGCGAGTGGTGGAAGGCTTAAATGCAAATCAGTGCTGAAGGAAGCCTCTGAAGTGGATTTTTCCAAATGTTAAGACCCCGATGGCAGAGCTCGAGCAGTTTTGACAGCAATATCTGGACTAAGCAGCCGTCGAAACGGCTTGATTTCTGCCGTAGGGTTCATGAACATGTTCCTACACACACACAAACACACACACACATACACACACACACACACCCATATATATATATATATATATATATATATATATATATATATATATATATATATACGTTATTCCGGGTTGAATCGGAGGTAACGACAGTAAGTAAGGTACTCAATACATTGCAGAGTATAACAGTTTTAATATAGAGGAGATTCTACAGGACTAGAACTGTTTCATTCTTTAGAAATCATCAGATTCCTGATGATTTCTAAAGAATGAAACAGTTCTAGTCCTGTAGAATCTCATCTATATTAAAACTTATATATATATATATATATATATATATATACGTGTATACATATACAGATGTATATATATATATATACATATATACATATATATATATATATGAAGTTAATATGCCCACGGGTACTAAGTACCCCTGGACGGTAAAAGCAACTGGAGTAGGTAAATATTTAAATCATATTTTTTAATTTATTTTAAAAAATTGTTTGAATTTTGCTTGTTCTGCTTATCTCAATATTATAGTTGTGGTATGTCAAATTAATACCATTGAACAACCCTGTATCATAGACAACCTATATATTTCCAGGGGTACTTAGTACCCGTGGGTATATTAACTTCATTTAATATTTTCCGTTATGTAGAGAACAAATCTGTTGTTCTATTTGGCTGCTATTTTTAGTGGTGGAGTAGACAACACGTCTATGTTTTCTTCCGCTTTTGCTACGGACTGGTTCATGTACAGGTCAAATTTTGGCCTCATTCGATCCTGTGCTAGCTAGCAGATGGCAATATATATTGCCGTTCCTGGGTCTTTTTGTCCTAGTAAAGGAAAATGCTTTCTGGTGATCTTGAATTTTCCATTGGAGGTCCCCGTGGATTTCTAATGTTTTGTGAAGGGAAAAGCAACTGGAGTAGGTAAAAGCAACTGGAGTAGGTAAATATTTAAATTATATTTTTTTTATTTATTTAAAAAATTGTTTGAATTTTGCTTGTTCTGCTTATCTCAATATATATATATATATATATATATATATATATATATATATATATATATATATATATATATATATATATATATATATACATATACATATATACATATATATATACATATGTATGTATATATATATAGATATATAGATATAGACATATGTATACATATATATATGTATATATATATATATATATATATATATATATACATATATATATATATATATATGTATATATGTATATACATGTACATATATATGTATATACATGTACATATATATATGTATATATATTTATACATATATATATGGCTATCATTCAAAGGCTATCATCCTGCTTGAGTAAAAAAAATATAACCTCCAGCAATGCATGATGACTATCATCATTAACCAGAGAATAGCTGAAGAGGGATGGGCCATTGAGAAAATCAAACTCAACCCCAAAGTGTTCTTCTCATTCGCTAAAAAACACAAGGTCACCGTCTCCATAGTTGGCCCCTTAATTGATGAAAATGGCACACTCCAGGACAATGCCAAAACCATGGGCGAGATACTGCAGAAACAATACTTCTCTGTTTTCAGCAATCCTGATATGGCCGATCTGGGCTGTATGAGTGCTGTTAGTACCCAACACACAATATCAGACATAACTTTTGGCGCCCCTGATGTGTTAGCGGCAATAAACGAAATTAAACACAATTCAGCATTAGGCCCCGACAGGTTGCCTACTTATGTCATGAAGGTTTGTCGACACCAACTTGCATCTCCTCTTGCTAATTTGTGGAGGAACTCACTGGACACTGGATATATTCCTGAAAACTCTCTGTCCCTGTCCGTTGTCCCAGTCTTCAAAAATGGAAATACGTCCCTTGCAGTGAACTACCGTCCGATCTCACTCACCTCTCATATTATCAATGTATTTGAGAGGGTGGTGAGATCACGAATAACCCACTTTCTTGAAAGCAACGGCCTGCTGAACTCCAACCAACATGGGTTCCGCAATGGAAGGGACTGCCTAACGCAGCTTCTGCATCATTTTGACGATGTTTTGAGAGACTTGGGAGAGGGCTCCAACACCGATGTCATCTACCTTGATTTCAGCAAGGCCTTTGACAGGGTTGATCATAAGATTCTCCTGAAAAAAACTATCCAATGTTGGTGCCTCTGGAAGATTACTACAGTGGATCAAATGTTTCCTGACAGACAGAACCCAGCATGTTGTAGTCAAAGGAGTAAAATCAAGACCTGCCAAAGTCAGCAGTTGCGTCCCATAAGGCACTATGTTGGGCCCACTTCTTTTCATCATCTACATTAATGACATTACTGACATCATCAAACACAGTAACATCAGAATCCTCGCAGATGATTCCAAGCTCCAAAGGTCATCAATGGGGTGGGTGACCGGACTTGCCTTCAGTCAGACCTACTGGCTGTTATCCAATGGGCAGAGATGAATAATATGCGGTTGAATGAGGATAAATTTGAACTAATTCACTTTGGAAAAAAGGATGCCCTGAAACTACCATACTCTCTTCCTTCGGGTGAAACTCTAGTGGCTTGCAATAACATCAGAGACATGGGACTAATTGCGGACAACAATATAAGCTGGGCCACTCATATAAACAGCAAATTTGATATGGCCCGCAGAATGTGTTCCTGGATTATCAGAACTTTCCAGTCGAGAGATATCCACACTGTTGTCCTTCTTTTCTCCACTTTTGCCCGACCCCATCTTGAATACTGTTGGCCACTTAGGTCACCCCACAGGAAACAAAGTATCATGAAAGTTGAAGCACCCCAAAGGTCAATTACAAAAAAGATAGTTGGTATGACAAGCCTTGACTATTGGGGTCGATTAGAAAAGCTCTAACTTTATTCTCTTCAACGTCGCATTGAGCGCTACATTATCTCTATGATGTGGAAAATATTCCATCAGCTTAGCCCAAATGATGTTGGCATCTCCTTTAGTGTACACCCAAGTCTTGGGCCCCGTGCTATCCGCCCACGTAAAAAATCCCACTAGCATCACATAACAACAATACAGCACAATTATTTCACCTCAATTGTCCTGCACTCTTTAACATTACACCAAAAGACATCAAAGCAGAGACAGACCCCATTAAGTTCAGGAAGTCTTTGGATAAATTCCTTCAAGAAATTCCGGATAAGCCTCCTACACCTGGATATGCCTCCTTAAACAATAACTCTCTGTTCGAGTGGGCCATGGTTCCCAAACACTGATGTGTAAGACTTCGCCAGGTGGTGCTATTAAGTTAGACATGGCCTGCGCCAATACTGGCCGAAACCTATCAAAGTTATCAAAGTTATATATATGTATATATATATGTATATATATATACATATATATATACATATATATATATACATATATATACATATATATATATACAAATATATATATACATATACATATATACATATATACATATATATATATATATATATATATATATATACATATATATATATATACATATATATATATATATACATATATATATATATATATATATATACATATATATATACATATATAT
>OZ024742.1:76328384-76348384 GCA_964016885.1 Eledone cirrhosa | reverse complement strand
ATATATATATATATATATATATATATATATATATATACATATTTATTGGAAATTGTATGAGAACCTTTGTACAGTTAGGTGTATTTGAAATAAAGGAAAAGAATGACTTCACTTGTAGTGTTAACACATTTTACGAATTAATGTTATAATATAATATTAGAATTATTTCTACTTTAGGCACAAGGCCAGCAATTACCCAGTACATTACTGGTACTTTATTTTATCGACCCCGTAAGGATGAAAGGCAAAGTTAACCTAGGCGGGATTTGAACTCAGACTGTAAAGGGACGTAACTATATTATAATATTATGAGTTGGTTGATCCAGTAGCCCCCTCAATTCAATCTATATATGGACAAATTGACAATCATATTAATCATCTATCTCGTTTTTCATATGTGTACTGTATGTGTTTTTTGCATTTATTAGTTTTTTCCTTTTGTGTACATTATATCTGTTTTTTTGGTTTTATTCCATGTGATGGAAATTCTAACCATGTGCCCGACTAACTACTACCTGTCATACTGTAATTTACCCTCCGTTCTACTCTTCAGTATGTAGATAATATAACTGTAACATTAATACCTCTTTCCAAACTTCTTACTTAAACAGCTCTCTACGTAGTAGATAGTATGGGTGCATATATTATTTTCTCACTTCAATCTATTTTTTTTTACTCACCTCAATCTAGATTCTCATTTGAACATTTGTTTAATTTTTAATTATTAATTTTTAATTTCTAATTTTTAATATTTGATTTCTGATTTTCGATTTTTAATTTTTAATTTTTAGTTCTAATTCACAACTCTCATTCATAACTTCCACTGTGAAACCATGATACTTAGAATTAAGTATATTTTCTCTTAGAGGTTGATGGTCAATTATACTGTCCATGCTTAATGATAGCTAGTATTGAGACCTATAGATACCCACACTCTCCCATCCCTACTGGCTTTCGACTGACTGCCACAGACGGGGTAGGTAGCAGTAAGCTATATTACAGGCCTGAATGGGTCATTGTTTGGTTGAGAGGGGGAACTGACGAAGCGAATTTCGTTGAAATCTGCGTCAGCTAAAGGTAAACTACCTTCGGACCTGCGCCTGCGCAGACCGGTGGGGTGAATTGGCACACACAAGGGAAGGGATGAAGAAGCCAAGAGCACACACTTCGTCCGTTTCCATGTCGATTCAATTTGGATTGCCTCGGAAACATAACCTTATTATGTAACAAGCTATCTGACGATGTCGCTGCACTGGCGCATGGAACAGCGTGGTCACTGTCATCATTGAAATATATATCACAGCATTATTATTAAAACACTTGAACATCTGAAATACTTCGCTCTTCCTTATTCGATATTTACTCCGTCACTCCTATGTGGTATAAGTACGTTGAGTGGTTGATTTGAACTGCATCAATGTTTACCCTAAGTATATATATATATATATATATATATATATATATTAGAAAATAGAATAGCTTTCACTGTATTTTTGACTAAAGATATTTTAGCCTGATAATGGGGTTTAGAACCCTCAGATAAATGGAAAAAGATGAGTATTGCCGTACATGGGACGTTTCAAAACATACTTACTTATATATATATATATATATATATAGTAATATATATAAGTTACACTGGGAGATCCTAGCTAGGGCTAGATCATATAACGGAAATAAAAGACCATGTGACCTCTGCGCCGCTGAGGCCCTGGAAATACTTTACGCCAAAGACCACATCTTAAACAAAAAAATCTGAGGCAATTTCGGCTTGTAAACATAAATTGCACAAAACTTTCCTGTATTACAGCCCCACGTTATACCCTAACGGATAGCACGATCGATACGTGGATATTTTACGTCTTGATGTGGGAGCTAAGTATATGTTTTGTTTATTCCTATACTTATTTGCATAGGTAAGTATATATTACCCGTATGTTTTGTGAAGGTATGTATACCTTCTCGTACGTATATTTTTACATATTCTGGTATTTAGGGTTTGGCTATGTGTATGCGGGAGTTTTGCGTCTGCGTGAGTATGCAGGTTCGTACGTATGGTGGGTGTGTGTATATGTGTACCTCTTGTTTTAGTTGACTTACGTCTCCGAACATTCGTGTATTTATATGTAGGTATGCGTGTGCGCTTGTTATATACGTATTTATTTACTTATATACGTTTATATAATTATTTATTTATTTGTACACAAGCATATACACACATATTTATATGTGCGTGGTTTTGTATACCTATGGTAAGGTTTTGCGTATGCTTGTGTATGTACGTATCTGTTTGCGTGTATGTATTTATTTATTTCTATTACTTCTGTATTGTATTTATTTACTTTGTTCTTAACTCTGTAGCGGGGATTCATTTGGTCTCCTAGTTAGAATTTTAGTCTACGACTTCTGCTATACCATTTACGTGGTTTTGTCTGTGCATGCTATTGTTTCCACGCTCCACATATGACTTATTATCTTCGTTTTTTCGTTCATTGCCAGAGAACGTCTCTATGCACCACCTAAGAGAACATTAGTCTACGACCTCTTTTATACCATAAACGTGGTTCTGTCTTTGCGCGTAATTGTTTTCACCGCTCCTATTAATGACGTATTATTCGTTTTTTCCCGTTCTTTGCCAGCGAACGTTACCACGAACCAAAGTATCGTCTTCCTGTCTTCCTCAGGTTGCAACGTTTTTTTAAATATCCAGTTCTGCGTTTAGAGATTGACTTTGTTAGTTTCAGAAGATCCCGTTAAGGGTGAAAGCAGCGATTCTTTGCTTAAACTTTAATCTGTTATTTTAATAAATATATATATATATATATATATATATATATATATATATGATAATAATGGAGCTGCGGCGCTGCAAATGGGTTACATATGAAACAGTTTGTCCTCATTATTGGCCTTCCAACCGTCGTAGGCATTTCGTCGCATTAAAGGCCATATACCTGAGGTTGGTGCGAGCAACGGCCAAAAAAAGTCGTTGGGACACGTAAATAAGGGGGACGCTAGGGTAAACAAACAAAATGGTTTAAGCAACATATATATATATATATATATATATATATATATATATATATATATATATATATATATATATATATATATATATATATTCATATACCTATATATATACTCCAAAACAATGCCAAAACCATGGGCGAGATATTGCAGAAACAATACTTCTCTGTTTTCAGCAATCCTGATATGGCCGATCTGGGATGTATCAGTGCTGTTAGTCCCCAACATACTATATCAGACATAACTTTTGGCGCCCCAGATGTCTTAGCGGCAATAAACGAAATTAAACACAATTCAGCATTATGCCCCGACAGGTTGCCTGCTCGTGTCATGAAGGTATGTCGACACTAACTTGCATCTCCTCTTGCTAATTTGTGGAGGAACTCACTGGACACTGGATATATTCCTGAAAACTATTTGTCCCTGTCCGTTGTCCCAGTCTTCAAAAAGGGAAATAAGTCCCTTGCAGTGAACTACCGTCCGATCTCACTCACCTCTCATATTATCAATGTATTTCAGAGGATTGTGAGATCACGAATAACCCACTTTCTTGAAAGCAACGGCCTGCTGTACTCCAACCAACATGGGTTCCGCAATGGAAGGGACTGCCTAACGCAGCTCCTGCATCATTTTGACGATGTTTTGAGAGACTTGGGAGAGGGCTCCAACACTGGTGTCATCTACTTTGATTTCAGCAAGGCCTTTGACAGGGTTGATCATAAGATTCTCCTGAAAAAAACTATCCAATGTTGGTGTCTCTGGAAGGTTACTACGGTGGATCAAATGTCTCCTGACAGACAGAACCCAGAATGTTGTAGTCGAAGGAGTAAAATCAAGCCCTGCCAAAGTGGCATCCAATAACATCAGAGACCTCGGAGTAATTGTGGAGAACAACATAAGCTGGGCCACTCATATAAACATCAAAGTTGATATGGGCCGCAGAATGTGTTCCTGGATTCTCAGAACTTTCCAGTTGAGTGATATCCAGACTGTTATCCTTCTCTTCTCCACTTTTGCCCGACCCCACCTTGAATAATGTTGTCTACTCTGGTCTCCCCGCACGAAACAAAATATCATGAAAGTTGAACCCCCAACGGTCAATTACAAGAAAGATAGATGGCATGACAGGCCTTGACTATTGGAGTTGATTAGAAAAGCTCGACCTTTATTCTCTCCAACGTCCCCATGAGCGCTACATTATCTGTATGACGTGGAAAATATTCCATCAGCATTTCCCAAATGATGTTGGCATCACCTTTAATGTACACCCAAGGCTTCCGCCCAGTGCTATCCGCCCACGACAAAAATCTCACTCGCATCTCATAACAACAATACGGCACAAGTATTTCACCTCAATTGGCCCTGCATTCTATAACATTACACCAAAACACATCAAAGCAGAAACAAAGACCATCAAGTTCAAGAGGTCTTTGGATAAATTCCTTCAAGAAAACCTGAAAAAGCCTCTTACTCCTGGATATGCCTCTGTAAACAATAACTCTCTGCTCGAGTGGTCAATGGTGCCCAAACACTGATTTGTAAAACTTCACTAGGTGGTGTTATTAAGTTAGGCATGGCCTGGGCCAATACTGGCCGAAACCTATCAGAGTTATCACAGTTATATATATATATATATATATATATATACGAGGTGTGTCAGAAAAGTTCCAGGACTGATGTCACAAATGATTTATTTCAAACCCAAATTTGACACTAAGAGATTTCTCCTTTAAAGTAATGCAGCTGGAGTATGTAATTGCAATCTTAGGTCTCTGCAGCGATCAAACTTTTTTCTTCATAATTTTATATACATGTCCTCTATTTCAGTTCATCAAACAAGGAGCACAGACCAACGAACAAACTTGAAGTTTCTGGTACTGTTGGGGAAAATTCCGTCAGAAGCAGTGGGATTGCTGCAGCAAGTGTATGGAGATGAGACGATGTCACGCTCACGTGTTTTTAAGTAGTGCAAGAGGTTTCAAGAAGGACGCGAGAACGTGGAATATGACCCTAGGAGCGGAAGACACTCAACAAACAGTACTGAGGTCAACGTTGAGCGTGTCAGGCAGATGGTGCTAGCAATCGCCGTCTGACTGTTCGCTTGATGACAAATGAGCTGGGCATGAATCGGGACAGCATCTGGAAGATTTTCACTGAAGATTTTGACATGCGGAAAGTCTCAGCGAAGATGGTGCCAAAACTGTTGAACGATGACCAGACGGGTCGACGCATTCAAGTGTGCCAGGACATCACCGAGCGTCTTGAAACCGAACTAGACTTGCTACGGACAGTCATCACCGGTGATGAGTCATGGATCTTCGAGTATAACCCGGAGGGGACCCATTTTGAAGACGTGGACGACATCAAAAAGGCCGTGATGACGGAACTGCGGAGGATCCCCGAAGAATCCTTCGAGGAGTGCATGCAAGCGTGACAGAAAAGGATGGAAAAGTGCATTACACTCAAGGGGGATTACTTTGAAGGAGAAAAACTGTTAGTGTGAAGTTTGAGTTTGAAATAAATATTTTGTGACATCAGTCCTGGAACTTTTCCGACACACACACACACACATATATATATATATATATATATATATATATATATATATATATATATATATATATATATATATATATATATATATATATATACGATATTAATAAATGGAAACTATATTTATAAAACCATATTTATTTCATTATATATATTTAAAGGATACCAAGTTACATTATGGTATGCCTTCATCAGACAAAATACAATATATAACAGTTTTATAAATAGACATTGACGTACCCCTTTTAAAAATTGACCGTTGTTTTTGGAGGCCATCAGGATAGTGATTTGTTTACTTTAGTAAGTCATAGTGTTAAGAGTAAGTAAAAAGATGGAGAGAGAGGAAGAAACGTGGAGAAAAGAAAGGGAGAGATAGATAAAAAAAAAGAAGAAAACAAAAAGAAAAGAGAACAGAGAAAAAATAACGGGGAGATATCAAACCATCAGACAGAGAAAAAAAAATCCAGAGAGAGATATATAGAGATAGAGAGAGGGGGGAGAGAACGAAAGCCGTAAGTTATGTCATATTAAGTTGAGTTAACAATTGGGATGAAAAGCATAAATAAAATTAGAAATATTAATATTCATGAATGGAATATAGATATATAATATGAGAAATTACACATTGTTTAATTATGATTAGATATTTAGTTTAAAATTGAGATCAATATATTAAACATAGGAATTTAAACATTATAAAATATATATATTGCTAGAGAGATTATCTATCGCATATTACATACACATAGGCAAATGTACATAAATATATATATATATACACACTCACTCAGAAAATACACATTATATCTACTCCCGCACATAATATATATATACAAAGCATAAGTGATTTTTTGCCATACATTCCCTCTGTTATTAATTAAAAATTAAAAGGTTTTAGTATATATATATAAATATATAGGATTAACTTTCATGCATTTATGGCTGTTAAGTTGTGCATATCTGCAATCAAAAACTGCATGTGTAAGCCTGTACATTCACATTCATAATTCTTAGCTATACATGAATAGATATGTGTGTGCATCTTCAATTGGTATACACGCGTCACTCATGCATATATACAGACAGACATATAATCATAAAAAAGCATATAACTCATGTATATGTATGTCAACACACACATATAGATACATTAGCCGTATATAGATATAATCAACATATAACATAGTACAATTGAGTATATAAAATACAAAAGAATTATATTTCGGAAATATAATTATATCAATATAACTTAAAAATCAAACGAATTCTACAAATATCAAAATACTAAAATATCCCAAAATATTATAGAATATTTTAAGTTAAAATAATGTGTTTAATATATTTAGTATAGAAATTAATCTTACGTATATTTTAATCAAGATATTGAAAGGACAAACTTTTGAAAATTATGAGAAGCTATCAGAATAAAAAAATAAATCTAATAAAAAGTATGAGAAGCTATCAGAATAAAAACAAATCTAATAAAAATAAAAAATAAAATGAATCTAATAAAAAAAAAAATAAAATGAATCTAATAAAAAATAAATCTAATAAAAAATAAAATATTATATCAATATAACTTAAAAAACAAGGATTCTACAGATATCAAAATATTAAAAAGTCTAAAAATAAAAAAAAAAAATAAAGACATTTTAAAAAATGAAAACAATTTTTTTTAAATTTTTAAAGAATTTCAAAAAATTTTAAAAAAATCTTTAAAATTTCAAAAATTTTAAAAACTTTAAAAAATTTAAAATAATTTTAAAAACTCTTAAAATATTATAGAATATTTTAAGCTAAAATAATATGTTTAGTATAGACATTTATCTTACGTATATTTTTTTCAAGATATTGAAAGGATAAACTTTTCTAGAATAGTTTATTATATTTATAATTATATTTATGAAGAAAATTTATATTTGGGTACTTAACCAAAGAAGATGAAAAAGGTGAAGGAATCTAATGATTTATCGACAGGTTAGATATATTAACTAAATTACTTAATTAATTAAACTACATTTTAAATTTATATTTATATTTAAACGTTGAGTTCAACCTATGTCTGCAGCAACTGAATAAATTATTCCTTAAATTAAGGGAATTTTTGGTCTTTAATATAAAAAATATTTCCTCTATACAAAAGGTCACAATTTTCTGAAGAGGAGTAGCTTATGAAATAATATTCCAAATCAGCGAATATTCAACATTATCTCGTTTTAGGTCCTCATAATAGGCTAGATAGCGAGTTGAAGATTTTTTGTTTGGATCTGTATAAGAATTTTTATGATTATTGAAGCGGGATTTAAATTCTGTAGAGGTAGAACCGACATAGTTAAATGAATTTAAATTAGTTTTAACATTACAATTATGAACTAGATTTTTAGCTAAGCAGTTGTTATTTAACGGACAGTTGGATTTATTTCTACAGTTACGGTTATTCGATTGAATATTGCTTGGGTTATTATTGGTATTTTGGTTAGATTTTAAATTTCTATTATTAATTCTATTAATATTTTGCGCTAAATTTTTGGTGGAAGAGTGGGTTAATTTTATAGTATGTCTATTAAAAATTGAGTAATATTTAGGTGTTCTAGGGAATCGTTTGTCAAGAGCTTTAAAGATGAAAGCATACCATAATGTAACTTGGTATCCTTGAAATATATATAATGAAATAAATATGGTTTTATAAATATAGTTTCCATTTATTAATATCGTATATCTACTCCAAATATTTGTCGAGTGCTTTATATCAGTTATAAAAATATTTGCTTGTGTGTATCCCAACAATTTAAATAAAACTGTTGCATATATATATATATATATATATATATATATATATACATATACATATATATATATATATATATATATATATATATATATATATATATATATATATATATATACATATACATATATATATATATATATATATATATATACATATATATATATATACATATATATATATATATATATATATATATATATATATATATACATATATATATACATATATATATATACATATATATATATATATATACATATATATATACATATATATATATACATATATATATATATATATATATATATATATATATATATATATAAATATATATATATATATACATATATATATATATATATATATAAATATATATATATATATATACATATATATATATATATATATATACATATATATATATATATATATATATATATATATATATATATACATATATATATATATATATATATATACATATATATATATATATATATATATATATATATATACATATATATATATATATATATATATATATATATACATACATATATATATATATATACATACATATATATATATATATATATATATATATATACATAAGTATGTAACAGCCGTACTAAGAGTGGGAAATGAAATTTCGTTTCATTTTATCCGTTTATATATATAATCAAGGTTTAGCAAATAAGAAAAAGCTTGAAGTATTGTGGAATAATAAGGTATATTTCTTTAAGTCGTTTGGAAGCCTCGACAATGCAAATGGGTAAATCTCCGGGTAACAAGATCCGTGGTGGAGAGACAGATGTAAGCGGGTGTACGTTGAGATGCGTGGCGTGTATAAGACGTGTAGAGGAATGAAGGAACAATTACATCTCTCCCAAGGTAACTCTGTCTCGTGTTGTTATTTTTATTTTATCCTTATGCTCTTTCCTTCTTTCCTCTACACGTGTTGTACACGCCACGCATCCCAACGTACACCCACTTACATCTCTCTCTCCACCACCGGATCTTGTTACCCGGAGATTTACTCATTTGCATTGTCGAGGCTTCCAAACGACTTAAAGATATATATATATATATATATATATATATATACTTGCACACATATATATATGTACGTATGGATTCACCAAACATATATTATAATGCTCGGTGCGTTTGTAATCAAACATCCCGAATTAAGCCGTACAGAGTCTAGCAACCATCGTTGCTCATTTGTTCAACACCGACAAAGGAACGCTGTACTAGTTTCAACCTTATTAGCTATCGTCAGCAACGTATACCTTCCTGCCAGATGGTTGAACGTCTGAAAGTATTTACTTTCCTTATGCATATTAACGGCTGAGCAGCCCAATTTGCATATCGAGTGAGTTATCGGCCGGGGTACCGAAAACGATAAGCGGAAAAAATGAAACGAAATTTCATTTCTCACTCTTAGTACGGCTGTCACTTAAATATAAGTATGTATAAGTATATACATATATGTATACAGACGTACAGTAGTATATATACATATATATATATATACATACATGCACACATATATATGTGTTCGTATGGATTCACCGAACATTTATCATAATGCTCGTTGTGTTTGTAAACAAACAGCCCGAATTAAGCCGTACAGTGTCTATCAACCCTGCTTATATGTATACAGACGTACAGTAGTATGCTGAACATTTTTTACCAATATTATTAAACGAGCATTTATGGTTATTGAAACGAGATTTAAATCTGTAGAAGTTGAGCCAACATAGTTAAAAATATTATCAGTGGTTTTGACATTGTATTCATAGACCACATTTTTAACTAAACAGTTATTTTTTAAAGGACAGTTAGATTTAATTCTACAATTACATTTATCAGAGTTTATATTATTCGTAACAGTATTATTATATTGGATATTGCTAGAGGTATTAGTGCTATTCTGGTTAATGTTTAGATTTCTATTATTGATTCTATTTATATTTTGTGCCAGGTTCATAGTAGTAGAGTAAGATAGTTTAATTGTATGTCTGTTAAAGATTGAGTAAACATTTGGGAAAACATTTATCAAGAGCTTTAAAAAATAGTTTAGCTAGAGGTGTTTTAATACTTAGTTAAAATGGAGGAGCATACCAGATTATATTTCTAGTTATATTTATTGTTAGTTTTAGCGTTTATGCTAGGTTTTTATTATAATTAATATTATTGTTAATTACCTTATCATTGTTGTTGATGTATTTAATTTCCTTTATATAGCCTGCTCTACTTAAAGCTTCGTTATAATATTGTGCCTTATCTTCAAATATATTTTTATTCGCTGAGATTCGAGAAATACGTTGTTGTACAGAATTTACGATAGTGTTCTTAATGTATCTAGGATGATTAGAGTTGAAGCTAACATAGTTTAATTTCTCATTAATGTTATGGAATGGATAGTATAGCCCAGTATTAAGGTTTAATATTACGTCTAAAAAGTTAATAAGTTTATACTTATTTTATATTTCTAACTTAAGATTATAACTATTAAAAAATGTTATTATTGATTTCCCAATTATTATTTTCTTTTCAATTAACAGCAGCATATCATCACAATATAAACCACCAGTCATCACCGGCAGTTTACTATGTAGTGTATTGTTAATAAAAAGCCCACAAGATCTGTTATTTGCGCCGAGTCTGATGACCCCATAATGATATCGAAATTATTATCTCTATCTGCTGTGGTCCAAAGATGGTTGCTGAATTTAATTAAGGTTTTCCGTGCAGTTAAAATGATATGCATTTCATCACTAGATACATGAGTATATTTAGATGCGTAGAGAAGGGCTTTATTAAGTAATGTATGCGCGATAGATGAGTAGTAATTTACAATATCCAATTGAATGATTTTTTTATTATGCTTATATTTTATGTTATTGAACCAATCTATAACTTCATTAGTACCGTTCCATAGTTTTAAGTAAAATATTTCTTTAAGTTGCGGTTTCATTATATTGGATAATGCTAGATACGGTTCCCAATAATATAAATTCCAATAAATGTAATTGTAGAAATAAATCTAACTGTCCTTTAAATAATAACTGTTTAGTTAAAAATATAGTATACAATTACAATGTCAAAACCAATTCCTTCAACTATGTCGGCTCTACATCGACAGACTTCAAATCTCGTTTCAATAACCATAAATGTTCCTTTACGAATATTGGTAAACAATCTTCAACTTCTCTATCCAACTTATTATGGAACTTAAAATCCAAGAATATAAACTATTCTTTATCTTGGAATATTGTCTCCAAACCACCATCCTACACAGCTCTATCCAAATTTTGCAGCTTATGCGTCGAAGAAATATTATTTATACTAAACTGTAAGAACTCTACTAATTTGCGTAATAATTTATTTAGTTCTTGTAAACATCGTTTAAATTCAACTTTTAGATATAATATATACAATTTAATATATGGTCAATCTTACTTACATAACGTTTTCTATATCCAAACACCTATAATCTTGTCACTCAGATTATATCTATATATGATTCAAGAATTTAATATAATTCTAACCTTAATAACTTCCTAAATACACTTATTAAATTTAAATTTACTCCTTAAAACCTTTACTTTATAGTATTTCAACTTCATAAATATTCTTTGTATTATTACACTTATCAATCCTCCCTCCAAAAAATATATCATAACCTTTTTATATGACTACTTGAAATCCTTTTAAGAAAAGGCTTTGAAAATTCTAAAAATTTCCTTCGAAAGACTTTTTGATCATTTTTGTAAAACTTTTGCTAACATTTTTGAAAGATTCTTTTGAAAGATACGGAAAAACCACTATTTTCAATTCTTCCAATATCTTTATATCTTCGCATATTTTAAACATTTATAATATTTATGTATTTTCATATATATCCCAATATTTATATTATTTATATATATGTGGAATAATGTATGTTTTATGTTTTCATTATATTTTAAGATGAATTTTAATAACTTTTTATAACTTTTTATAACTTCTTATAACTTTTTAAAGAGATTTTTATCTATCCTTGGAGACATTTGAGTTTAAAAAAAAATCCCTTTTAACTTCCTTTAAACTTCCTTATTGTTTTTATAATCTCAATTTTTATAGTCTTAATTTATAGTCTGAATTTTTAAATGGATTTAATATATACTTCTAATTAAGTACTTATTCCTTTGTAAACTCTCGTAAATTGTCGTATTTTTGGAATTATTTGGATTTTTAAGATTTGACTTACAACTATTAATAAATTCTGGCTAAATATAATTTTGCCAAATTTACATTAATCAAATAAACTATACTAGATTTTTTTCCAATGTAAAATACCATACATTTAAATAATTTATAATCTATAACATAACATACCCATCTAAACCCATATATTATTATTACATATTAATACATTTTAAATACTTCTTTTTGTAATATATCATATTTTAATTAAATTTTAATTAAAATTTTAATTAAATTCTAACAATATTTTTAAATCTTAACAATTCTTTTTATCCATAATTTAATTTTTAACTTACCATTATAAATACTATAAACATATCATAATGAACGATATATTTACGTTTTGAGTATTCATCCATGTAAAACTTATTTCTTCGTTCGCTTCCCTTCCGTTCATTATCACTGTGCATAATCTCGTCTTTCCTTCTTCTTCTCTCTTTCTTTCTCTTTTCTTCCCTCTCCCTTTCACTATTCTTTCTCCCTCCCTTTCAATATTTTTTCTCTCTCCCTGTCAATATTTTTTTCTGTCCTTCTCTCTCCCTCTGAATATATTGTCTTTCCTTCTTCTTCTCTCTTTCTGTTTCTCTTTTCTTCTCTCTCCCTTTCACTATTCTTTCTCCCTCCCTTTCAATATGTTTTCTCTCTCCCTCTCAATATTTTTCTCTCTCCCTCTCAATATTTTTCTCTCTCCCTTTTACATCTCCTTTCTTCCAAGAGTTTAATTTAAATAAACCGTTGTTTTTTCAATTTTTCGGGCACTCATTTGCATACTCACTCATAATTTCGTATCACCCTCAATAAAATATTATCTCCACTATCCAGCGAACTTCAACAGTTAAGGTTGTCTTTTTACCGGGTATGTCAATATTTATTTATGAAACAAATCTGTATTTTATTTGATGAAAGCGCACCATAATTTGTATTGGTTGCACTTGAAATATATATAATAAAATAATTATGGTTTTATAAATATAGTTTCCATTTATTAATATTATGTATATATATATATATATATATATATATATATATATATATATATATATATATATGTATACGTACATACATATATGTATACAGACGTACAGTAGTATGTATATATATATATATATATACATACATGCACACATATATATATGAACGTATGAATTCACCGAACATTTATTATAATGTTCGGTGTGTTTGTAAACAAACATCCCGTATTAAGCAGTAGTGTTTAGCAACCATCTTTGCTCGTTTGTTCAACACTGACAAAGGAACGCTGTACTAGTTTCAACCTTATTAGCTATCGTCAGCAACGTATACCTTCCTGCCAGATGATTGAACGTCTGAAAGTATATACTTTCCTTATGCATATTAACGGCTGAGTAGCCCAATTTGCATATCGAGTGGGTTAATCGGCCGAGTGCACTGAAAACGATAAACGGAAAAAATGAAACGAAATTTCATTTCTTACTCTTAGTACGGCTGTTACTTAAATATAATTATGTATACGTACATGCATATATGTATACAGACGTACAGTAGTATGTATATATATATACATACATGCACACATATATATATATATGTACGGATGGATTCACCGAACATTTATTATAATGCTCGGTGTGTTTGTGACCAAACATCCCGTATTAAGCCGTAGGGTCTAGCAACCACCGTTGCTCGTTTGTTCAACACTTACAAAGGAATGATGTACTAGTTTCAAGCTTATTAGCTATCGTCAGCAACGTATGAACCCAGCCACCTAACTGCCTTCCACTGCATATTGCATATTGAGCACATGCCTTTACGCTTTGGCTTCTAACTAATTCACAAATATCTCTTCTCCTCTCCTATCTCCTCTTCTATCTCCATCTCTCTCTTTAAGATTGGTTACTCTTGAACTGTATATATATATATATATATATATATATATATATATATATATATATATGGTCATAATAATACATTTGAAGACAAATATCCAAAGAGGGCTCGATAATGATAAATATATATTTAATATATAAGAACCGTAGAGCAAATATTTATTAAAATAACAGGTTAAAGTTTAATCAAAGAATCGCTGCTTTCTCCCTTAACAGGATCTTCTGAAACAAAAAAATCAATCTGTAAACCCAGAAGTAAATATTTCGAAAAACGTTGCAACCGAAGGAAGACAGGAAGACGATACTTTGGTTCGTGGAGACATTCCCTGGCAAAGAACGGAAAAACGAATATAATACGTCATTATTTGGTGCGATGAGGACAATTACACGCAAAGTCAAAACTACGTTTATGGTATAAATGAAGTCGTGGACTAATATTCTATTAGGTGGTTCGTGGGGACGTTCCCCGGCAATGAACGGAAAAAACGAATCCTTATCGAGTCCGCTTTGGATTTTAATCTTCAAATTTATTATTATTACTATTTGGCTTCCTTGGTTGAGCACTCTATTGACTTATATTCATCATGCAGAAACAACATCTGAATATTTCTAGAAAGAACATTCCCGTACCAAGCAGGAAGAAATACCTAAAACTCATGATATAGAAAACAGACTCGTTCATTAAAAGGTTGCTTTGGCGTGCCTTTTATTTCGATAATCAGGGAAAAGCGCACAACAAACCTACAATAACCCGCCGAGTAACCCAGCATTGCAACCCTTCGAAAATGATATCTTGGAACTCATATGGAATATCAAATTTCGGAATATGAGCAATTCCTTCCAGCAGGACCCGAACAATAGATTTCCTTCTATTAAGGATTCCAATGACGTGCACGTCGACTCCGACAAAACTGGCAATCTATATCAAGTGGAGCGCAGTACTTACCATCAACTGCTACATAATGTTGTAACTAAGGATTAACGTAAAACTAATCGGAGTGTCATTAATAACATCAACGATGCTGTGTTTACAATCGCCTCTGATCTCAACATCATAGACCGGACTGAAGCCTTGGACCCTTTTCTTCCCACTTAACCCTAAAGAACCACAAAACCAATTTTCCGAACAAGCCCTCTATTTGGCTTATTAACCCTACGAAGTCCGATTTAGGTAGACTAAGTAAAAGGATTTTAGATAGAATTATACCTAAAATTAGAAGCTTGGCGCCTCTTGCACTGTGGAACAATTCTTTCACGGTGATTGATTGGTTCACCGGCATATGTAACAAGGAATGTTGCCATCTTATCCAATTCGACATCAATAATTACAACTCCTCCATCACTTTACCACTTCTTCATAGAGCTATCAATTTCGGTAAAACGCTCACGGTAGTTAAGTATTTTGAAGTTAATGTCATCCTCAATGCTCGTAAGTCGCTGTTAATTTCGACGACTCTATTTGGATTAAAAAATCTAATAGTACCCCATTTGTCGTGAGTATGGGCGCCAGCGAGTCTGCGGAGGTTACTGATCTTATCGGCCTTTTCCTTCTTTTCTCTATCAACGAAGAATTCCCCTACGTGGGCGGTGTTTGTACCGTGATGACGGTGTTTTAACCATGACAAAGTGCGGCCCACCCGCTTCCGAATGTTTCAGAAAAGTACTCACAGCCTTCTTTAAAGGCTTCAACCTCTACATAGAGGTTGAGGCCATCCTCTCGGTCGTTAATTACCTCGACGTTACGCTCATTTGTCGAATGGCTTGCACTACCCATATAGAAAGCCGAATGATACACTTAATTACATAAGTAAGCATTCTAACCATCCTGCCAGCAGAACCAACAACCTGGTACGAAACGTTTCTTTGAAGCTTTCCCAGTCTATCTACAAACGAGCTTATTTTCACCGAGCATTCCACATATTACAATGAAGCTTTAACTCGGAGTGGATTTGTCGATAATGTATACCAAGTATGAGGATAGACCTAAGAAAAATATATCCCGACGCATTATATGGTATAACCCACCATATAATATGGAGGTTGCCAAACCATTAGCTAAGATCCTTCTCTCCCTTATTATGAAGCATTTCTTCCTAGCACATAAATATAATAAATTTTTTAATAGAAATACTATTAAAATGTATTTCTCTACGACTACTAACCTTGCACATAACGTCACTGTTTCAAATTTAGCTAAATTACCTAGCCGTAGGAACACATGCAACCCTGTAGCTAGTACTAAGTGTAATTGGAGGAATCGGGTTGACTTCCCCCTATCCATGAAACGCCTCTCTAGTAGCATTGTCTACAAATGTAAGGTTGAAACACCCACGTCCCGTAGGGCCTACATAGGGTTAACCACCAATAGATTCAAGCAGCGTCTTTACATGCATACCCATTCTTTTCGTAACCCTTTAAGAAGGAATATGACGTCACTTTCAGCTTATATCTGGAGACTAAAAGACAACCACACCCAATATAGTTTACACTGGGAGATCCTAGTTAAGGCTAGATCGTATAACGGTAAAAAAAATCCATGTTACCTCTGCGCGGCTGAAGCCCTGGAAATACTCTATGCCAATGACCACATCTTAAACAAAAAATATGAGGCAATTTCGGCTTGTAAACATACATTGCACAAAGGTTTCCTGTATTACAGCACCACGTTATACCCTAACGGATAGTACGAACTATACGCGGCTAATTTACGTCTTGATGTAGTAGCTAAGTATATTTTATGTCTATAACATTATTCATTTGTATAGGTAAGTGTATATTACCTGTATGTTTTGTGAAAGTACGTATATTTTCTCGTACGTATATTTGCTTGTATTTGTTATAGGCGTATATATTATATTATATATACTGTTACATGTGTATATAGGTATGTGTGTACCTGAGTTTTGCGTGTGTGTGTGTATGCAGGTTTGCACGTATGTAGGGCGTGTGTACATGAGTACTTTGTGTTTTGGTTGACGTACGTTTAGCGAACATATGTGTATTTACATGTAGGCGTGTGTGCGCGCGCGTTATATACGTATTTATGTGTATATTTATATACGTTTATATAATTATATGTATACGTGCGCACACACACACATATATATATATATATTTTTATATATGTTTTATGTGTATTTGATGTATACGTTCGTATCTGTTCGTGTACAGGCGTTGCGTGGGTTCTTGTATGTGTGCGCGTGTTTTTGTGTATTTGCCTGTTTTTGCATACCCATGGCGGGTGTTTTCGCGTATACATGTGTATGTAGGTATATGGATGCGTGCATGTATATATTTAATTATTATTGATTTCAATAACCTCTGTAATTTATCTATATATATAAAAATGTATTTGTCTGTGTGTGTGTGTGTCCTCATTTTTGCAAAGTCTATAGAAATCCACATTACTACTCCGATTTACTTCAAACTTGCATTTATATATTCCTTGCGGTCTAAAGATATTAACTGCAGCTGTTATTTTTCAATTTTCTGTTGTTAAACAGGTGTTAGGCGACGGTTATCTATCTCCGTAGCGCTCTTATAATATCTGTCTGTATGTCTGGCTGTCTGCATTACGTCATTCTGACGAACATTGATGATGTATTATGTTCGCTATTTTCCGTTCATGGAACGTCTTCACGAACCAAAGTACCGTCTTCCTGTTTTCCTTCGGTTGCAACGTTTTTCGAAATATTTACTTCTGTGTTCACATATTGATAATTTTAGATTCAGAAGATCCCGTTAAGGGTGAAAGCAAAGATTCCTTGCTTATACTTTAATCTGTTATTTTAATCTATATATGTATATATATAAAACTGAGCCAGGATGTATGTATGTATGTAAGTATTATGTATGTGTGTATGTGTGTATATATATGTGTTAGGTGAAACCCGAGAAGTTACCAACCGATTTTTTCAAACTTTACATATGTATTACTAATGTTTCAGGGAGTGTTATGCACGTGACAAATTCATCTTTTTGATCCTCCAGGGCTCGCATTAGATGTAAACTGCGTTTCAGCTTTTAAGGGTTATTTGAGGCATTACGTCAGGTTGATTGCCTTGAAATTGTAACTATGTATTAGTCAGTCTCTTCTTCATACCGTGAGCAAAGAAATTCCAACTATTTATGGCCTAGGGCCGCATTAGGTGAAAAACCTCATTTTTTCAGCAATTTAGGGCTTTTTTGAGGCGTTACGTCTAGTCGATTTTCCTTAAAATTCAAAGCATTTTATGCACATTAAAAAAATTCATTTTATTAATCCCCTAGGTCCAGCATTAATTGTAAACCTGCATTTTTCTTGCTTAATCGACGAAAATCTTAAAGATTATCCAGCCATCAGAGTATTCGGTTTATTTTCTTTACATATTGTCCAGGCATGCAGTTTTTCCACGATTAGGTCTGTTGTGCCGCGTTGCAAAATACCTTATCCCGCGCAACGCCGGGTACCACTGCTAGTTTACATTATTCTTAACTCTGAAGCCGAGAATCATTCGGTTTCCTAAATAGAGTTTTAGTATAAGACTTCAGTTATTTCCTGAATAGAAATTTAATCTACGACTTCAGTCATATCATAAACGTGGTTTTGTTTTTGTGTGTAATTGTTCTCATCGTCCCACATAATGACGTATTATCTTCGTTTTTACCGTTCATTGACAAGGAACGTCTCCACGAGCCACCTATTAGAATATTAGTCTACGACTTCATTTATACCATGAACTTGGTTATATGTTTGTGTGTAATTGTTCTCAGCCTTCCAAATAATGACGTATTATCTTCGTTTTTTTCCGTTCTTTGCCAGGAAACGTTTTCACGAACCAAAGTATTGTCTTCCTGTCTTCCTTCGATTGAAACATTTTTAGAAATATTTACTTCTGCGTTCACATATTGATTTTTTTAGTTTCAGAATATCACCTTAAGGGTGAAAGCAGCGATTCTCTGCTTAAACTTTAATCTGTTATTTTAATAGATACCCCCCTCCCTGCTCTCTCTATCTCTCTCTCTCTCTCTCTCTCTCTCTCTCTCTCTCTCTCTCTCTCTCTCTCAGTATATGGAAAGTATATATTAGGTTAACGCTTGATATAGCTGGAAGAGGGTCTTAACGTTTCGGACGCTAGTCTTTCATCAGAAGAAAGAATGAGAAATATAATCGATTAAGGCGACGGGCGGGATGGAATCGGAAAAAATGTATGTAGATAAATATAATAGGTCCATTCATGTGGACAACTATTGCAAAACTGTTGGTGCTGGCGTTTTGTGTATCTCTATATATACATACATATATATTATATATATATACTTATTTACATATACATACAGGCATATATATATATATATATATATATATATATAAATATACATATATACATACTTAGGTTACCTTCGTACCCTGCTTTAGGCTCATTCGGGATCCAGGATAGCAAGGTGTCGAGATGATTCTAGAAAACATCTACGTCCACACCATGCAGATCTCTCAAATTCCTTGGCATCTTTTCAAATGTTGACGGCCT
>OZ024742.1:76318384-76325884 GCA_964016885.1 Eledone cirrhosa | reverse complement strand
AAATTATCTATATTTATCTCCAAATCACTGATTTGTCGAGCAAACTTGTCAAAACCACTTCTAAAAAAAATTTTTTTTTTGGGGTGTTAGTAGGCGTCAGTCATCTTACCATCCCATTCCTTCTAACTAGCCTCTGTGTCACGTGATTGATTCTTTAGAATCGGCCATTTGACTTGAAGCAGTGAGAATTTCGGTACATAGAATCCAGTCCTCGCAAGCTGTTCGATCTACCGAATTATTATTATTTTTATATGAGCCGCCAGTGTCCGCGCATTGCCTGGAGACTTAACTGAGAATAGACTTCCTGATGACGCAATGAATTCTCGACAGTTGGATTACGTAACTGTCTTTATCCCATTGCAGAAACTAATTAGTTGGAGTGAAAATTTAAGTAAGAAAAACATTTTTTTTTAATTTTTTTAAAAAAATATTTTCTTATTTTACGTCCTTTATATATATATACATATATATATACATATATATATATATATATATATACACATGTATATATATATATACGTATGTATATGTGCATATATACATACATATATATACATGTATATATATATATATACGTATGTATATGTGCATATATACATACATATATATACATATATATACATATATATATACATATATATACATACATATATATACATATATACATACATACATATATATACATATATACATACATACATACATACATATACATATATACATACATACATACATACATACATACATACATACATACATACATATATATATATATATATATATATATATATATATATATATATATATATACAAATATATATTTATAATCAAAATATATTTATGATAACAGACAATAAATTCGGTAGTCGAAATATATCAAAGTAAGAATGAACGGTTAATGTTATTGATTTTATAATCTACTTTTCCGTAATTGAAAAGTATCCCAGCGAATGTTGATGGTGACAATATGTTGCTTCATAGTACTTCTATAATAATAACTGTCCTGATACGAAAGCGATTAAAGTGAAATATTGATAAAATACATAACATTCTGATATCCAGTAAATATATAAATGCCAAAAATAAATCAGACATATTGAACTATTAAATTATCAATTATATTTTACTTTTCATTTCCTTGATATTTTATAATTTTATTATATTATAGTTAAAGATACTATTCCAAAAGCGCAACAAATTTTATTGCGCTGTGGAGCATACCTTGCTGAAATGTAGATTAGGTGTGTATTTCTCGATATCTAAGCAACTCTATGAAATGGGATAAAATATATTTCGTCAATAACCTATGTATTATTAGCGAGGTTGATTTATCACATTATATTCTTTTATCTGTGAGACATTGAAACAATGTTGAAATATCAGTCATGAGTATTACCACAATATACTAGATGTACGCAGAGGTTCGTCGCTTGTACTGTTAAAATATGTCTCCGAATGCAGGAGCCGATGCCTCATCTGGTGGTCAGGTAAGCCTGTAGGTGTTTCGGCTCTTTTATTCTTTGACGATGATGTTGTGACTCCATCCAACTCAACGCGTCAGAACAGCACGAAATTACATGAGTCTGATAACATGTTTCTGAGTGGTCGTTTCAATATAGTTCAACATGTCTATCTCACCATTGATCCTCTCGTTTAAGAAAGTAGTAGTGGCTCTCTTTCTCGGATGTCTCTGATAATGCCGTCAAAGTGTCATTCCTTTCTTTTTTTGCCAATCCAAAGCCCGCGAGCATTGAGTCCTCCCTGGTTCCGACATATCCTTTTACACCTATCTATGGTTTCACTGAATTTACACAACTCACTGTAATTACTAGTTGTCATGTTGAATGCATCGATATTTACCTCCTACGAGATAGTCAGCGCCCCATCTTAACCATCTTCCTTTCCTAGCACCACAAAACAATGTTGTGTCTCTTGCTGGTAAAATGGTAGGGACATTTGTTTTCCAAGTCAATTGTATCTGTCATGCTTCATACAGTGGCTGTTGACTATATTGCATCGCTACTTCTCACTTCCGCCTTCATTACTAAGTTGAATACCCTGACCATTTTCTCCTCCTTATTTATGACGTAGTATGCTCTGCAAAAGGATCTAACAATCCCTTTACTATTGGACAGTGCTGTTTCTACTATACATTCATATCCTAACTATGCCACAAAGTACCCCGTTTCATGCGTTGTAATCCACCTTCTTCCAGGCATATTCCCACATGGAAGAACGGATGATACAATTGTCTTTGTGGTAAAGCCCATATAGATTTGTTAATATTTCATTATCAATGATGGCTTACATCAAAGTTGATTCAGAAAAGCCCCATTCCAAGCTCAAACAGTTTGTGTGGAACTGATTCTAAAGCATTTGTAAACCAAACCACACAATTCCCTGATTACATTTTCCCAATTTAGTTCTTCTGATATTCTATGCAGCTCGGTAAATATTGGCTGCCAGCTTTCTGCACCGTACTAACAATGTATCTATTATAAAATAAAAATATCATCACTTCTCTGACAATAATCTCAATAAATATGTTTAAATCTACATTCATTTGGGGAATTGTCCTAAAATCCTCAAGTGTTGAATTCTGCTATAAAGGAAGGTATATACTATCCGCTCTTGACCAGCAATCCATAATCATCATCTTTTTCCAGGCTCTTCTTCAATTTATTGATAAGAGTGGGACACTTTCTGAAAAACTTTGTATATCACTCCATCCTGGCATGGCACATCCTTTGACATTAGCTTTTATAGTGAGTCCCGTGAATCGCTCACATCAAATGTTCCAACATTGGTTGCATATGGATATCTCGGAAAGTGACACTATTCACATTGAACAAACGTGATGCAAGCACTTTTTTGGATGCCAGGTCATCATTTCTTCTCTCTCGGTAGAGCCCATTAACATTTCATATGCATCGTCGATATATTTCTTTCGGCCCTACCGTCTTAACCTTCTCCTTTTTTTCTTCTCTCAAATTAGGTAAGCTGGCAAACAGGCTCCTTAAGATCCTCATAAATCAGCTTTAAATGTGTATTTGTACTTCAGATGCCTCTATGTACTCATCAATGCCTTCTTCGTTTTAACTTCTATGAAGTATCTCATCTTGCGTTTGTCTCCTAGCACATTCTTAGTACTTAGTGTACTAATAATTTTATCGTCTGTGTAGAAGATCGATTCAGCTAGTTTCTTAACTCTTCTATACACTTTTCCTTGTTCCATTTTGACTTTCCTCCTCTTCCATATTATACAGATTACAACCTTTGAAGTTGTCAATTTCAAATGATTTTCGTTTCCTGATTATACATATATATATTAGTTCACATTAATGCAGCTGAAAAATAAATGTTCATATTTATCTTCGATGGTAGATTTAAGCTGTTACGCCTTGCCCCCTGCACCATAACAGTGGATGTCTTTAACGGAGCCAACTCTATTCTGGCCCGATCTCCAGTTTCGCAGTTTCGATAAACCTATACCATGCCTTCCCACAAGTTTCGGTGTCATGAAATTCCGTCTATAACTAAACTGTATAACGTAAATATCCTATTCATATGAATGGATTTGATGTTAACGTTACCACCAATTAGTGTAATCAGCAATGCCAACATATATCTTGCACTTGCGTATAATTTAATTTCTAACAGTCTCAGATAGATAACTGAAGAATTATTAATATGATTATAAGATTAATTAACTTAAACTTAATTTACTCTCCATTAAATAGAAATCAATTACTATATTTATCAATTACTATACTTATCTATTTAGTTGTTTGTTAATTTCATAGAAACAACATGAGTGTACTAAATGACCGGGACTTGTGAAAGAATATTTCATTTGAGGAATTATAGTTCATCTACAATATCAAATTCTATGTTTTGAGTGTGTGGAAAAACTACATTTTTTATCATTTAATATTACTAGCAGCATGCAATTTCTTAAGTTTTAGGAACATATACATCATGCATTATTGATTTCGTCTGTTATATATATGTCACGGGTGCTATTGTAAGTTAAACAGATACATTGTTCTCAATGGAAATTTAAGAAAATTTAACTATCCGTCTAATCGCCACAACATAACTACGTTTATCAACATTATAATATGGAATGTTTTATTCACCAGGTCACTGAAAGCTGCGGGAATCTAAAGAAAATTAAAATTTCCAATTGTAATTGAAATAACATTCCAATTTGCTTCCTCTTTTGTTGCATATGAATGAGAATGGTATCATCCATTTACATATTGAACGAAACACATTTGCATTGAAACAATGATTTCGTTACGAAAAATAATGAATAGTGTCTTCTATCGATATTATAATGTTGAAAATCCAAATAATTGATGTATTACGAAGGAGATTATTTAATATTATAGAATGTAATATATCGGTGTAACTGAATATATTTTGAAATAAATAAAATAATGATGAATAAGCCAATATATATTCATGAAATTATGTCAAATATCTCAGATAGTAACAAATAAGATCTGAAATGAAACCAATGCCTCACTGATAATTTATGTTGAAGCTTTTTTTATTTAAAAAATGAATTTTATTTCAAAATACTCAAATATATTTCTAAGAGAAAAGAACATAAAACATGTAAATAATTTAATAAATAGTCAAGCATATAGAGAAATATATTAGTATTGGAACGGACTATAAATGTTTTGAATGTGAGAAAAGGGAGGGAAAGGGGAAGTGTTATAAGGCAACTAAAGAAAGAGGGGAAAAGTAACGGTGACTGGCTCAACCCAATTCAGAGGAATGTATGGCTGATAAAGGCGACATTTTAACGATTCATTTAATTTATTTGGGTATAGGTTCAAGGACGTTTTCCTACGCAAGACAATGTGTTTGACATTGTGTCTTATCCTTACGAGTAAGTCTACTGTTTAAAATGGTTGTGTTAAGTTTACAAAGATCATGATCAAAAAAGACATTTGAATAATAAGTACTACATGATACACAGACAAGAGCATTTATTTATTTTTTTTTTTTGTATTGAACGTCTTCAATATTTAACTTTTCAATATTCATGACAAATGGCGAGAGAGAAAGATTCCCAGGCATTCATCAGTTTATTTTCTATTCATCTGAACAGCTTGTTTTCCTGACATTAAAGAAATAGAAGATAGTGGAAATTGTTCGTTTGTATTTATAGCAGCAACATTGTAAGTCTCATATGTCTTTTGGCCACATCCATGCACTAAAATGTAACCCCATTATTCGTAGTTTCACCGACACAAACAAATATAAGTGGCATTGGTTTTATTTTGTTTTCTTTCTGACATATGAATCAATATATAATGAACCAAAACCGTGGAAAGGTTAGAAAAATTATACAATGCTTATGAATTCTTGTTATATGTATTGGGGCATTAAAATTACTTATTGTCTAATATAACGAAATGGTTTTGTTAAAACAAACACAAGATAATTCATTGATTTATCGAATATGCAAACGATACACATTCTAGCAGTATTTTTACTTTCTTCTTTTCTGTATATATTACATTATCTACCACCACAACTCTTACAGCCTCATTCTCTCTTTTAGAATTATTAAATATTTTTCTACTAGATTGAACTTAGCCTTTACAGAGCAGCATAAAGCTGCTATATATACACAAACACCCACACAGATTCACACACCTTTATATATATATACAGGCACTCTCACTTACATACATATACACAGCAAAGAGGTATGTGACTTCTTCTTTCTCTTTATATATTATATATACATATCATATATATATATGATATATACATATATGTCATATATATATATATGTGTGTGTGTGTGTATCATATATATGATATATACATATATATCATATATATAAATATATATATGATATATACATATATATATGATATATAGATATATATCATACATGTATATCATATATATATAAATATAAATATATATATATATATATGATATATAGATATATATCATACATGTATATCATATATATATAAATATAAATATATATATATATATATATATATATATATATATATATATATATATATATATATATATATATATATATATATATATATATATATATGTATATATATATATATATATATATATATATATATATATATATATATATATATATATATATGTGTGTATATATATATATAAATATATATATATATATATATATGATATATATATGCATATATAACATATATATATATATATATATATATATATATATATATATATATATATATATATATATATATATATATATGTAAAATATATATATATATATATGAATATATATATATATATATATATATATATATATATATATGTATATATATATATATTATAAATGATAAAAATAGACATAGAAGCCTTCAATACATCAAAAGTCATTATTAGCCTACACTATTTCGTCACATTAATAAGGACTCATCAGGGCAATTAAACAGATAAGAAGCATTAACGGCCAGAACCAGCCAAAAGTCCGAAGAATAGGGAATTCATATCTATGAAAGCTTATGAGAGATATGAAGGAAAAGCATGCTAAAGCTAAAATTTTGCAGTTACAAAAATAGATTATATGGCAAGGAAGTGAGTAAAATGTCAAACCAACGTAGAAATTACAGTGTGATACAAATACATTGAATACAACATGGTAATATAATATGAGAATTACAATGCAATATAATGGGTAATAAAGCTTAATATATGTATATATATATATATCCATATATATATACATTTACATACTAACACTTAATAAGTATAATTATACTCTTTATAATATAAAATAAAATAAAAACACCCTGACGGTGCGCATAAACTAAACAAAAAATAAACTATACAAAAGATTAGCTATACAAGAAATCATAAAATAATATAGACATCAAAAATATACAAAACTACATCAAACATATCACTTAATGTCAACAAGTTGTATATAAAGTTATACACAGGGCAAGAAAAAATATCCTAATAAAACTGGAGTATGTTGAAAAATATATATATATATACATAAATACATAATTACATAAAGTATTGATAATAAGTATATATGCAGTATACATTTATAAAATATTACAAAGTATTATAAAATATAACAAAACAGTACCTTAAATATCAGACATAAAATAATACGTATAATTCCATTACATAGAAATAATATGATATATAAATATTAATATTATAATGATAAATAATATAATAATATAAAAATATAAAAGCAGACTGGCAGAGTCAATTGAAAATGTTTAAGAGATATTTACGCGAATGATATATAGGGAGGCAAGTTATTATGTAAAGCATATTATAGGAAGAGAAAGCAGCAAGTGGTAGTGAAGAAGTGATGATGATGATGATAGGACGACAGACATCAAGTGGTAGTAAAAAAATAAATAAATAAAATAAAATAAAATAAAACGAATAACAAAAACAAAAAACAAAAACAAGCACAGTACGTATGTATAAAGATT
>OZ024742.1:76163384-76313384 GCA_964016885.1 Eledone cirrhosa | reverse complement strand
ATATATATCATATATCATATATATATATCATATATCATATATATGTGTATATCATATATATATATATATCATATATCATATATACATATATATATCATATATATGTATAAAATATATATATATATATATGTATATCATATATATATATATATATATATATATATATATATATATATATATATATATATATATATATATATATATATATATATATATATGTATATCATATATATACATATATATATAACATATATATATATATCATGTATATCATATATATCATTTATATATCATAAATATATATATATATCATATATATATATATATATATCATATATATATATATATCATATACACATATATATCATATATAAGCATATATGTATATATATATATATATATATATATATATATATATATATATATATATATCATATATATATATCAAATATACATATATATAAAAAATATATATATATCACATATATATGATATATATATATATATGATATATATATATTATATATATGATATATATATGTATATATATATATATATATATATATATAATACATATATATATATATGATATATATATATGATATATATATATATATATAATTCTTTTCTATCGCACGCTTGCCAAGGCTGGTTCCCCTTTTCTCTCTCTCGTCTAGGATTTCACAAAACTTATGTTCACCGAATTCACTGACTGGACTCCTTCTTCCTCCCGTTTGACCTGTGCGGAATTCCTTCCTTGCTCACATTTCGTCTAGGCTTGATGGTCTTTATTCTCTCTCATTCACGATTTCACCGAACTTATATTCATGGAAATCTGGGCCTTGACTCTTTCTTCCTCATTTTTCGTTGCTTTACCATCTTTGTTTGTTTACACTCTCGCTTGTTCCCTTATTTACGTGTCCCAACGACTTTCTTTAGCCGTTACTCGCACCAACCGGAGGTATATGGTCTTTAAAGTGATGAAATACCAATGATGGTTGGAAGATCACTGATGAAGGACTAACTTTATTCATATATATATATATATATATATATCATATATATATATAGGTATTATATATATACATTTATATATATATATCATATATATCATATATATATATATATAGCAATAAATATATATAGCAATGATATTAAAAAATGGAAACTATATTTATAACACCATATTTATTATATTATAAATATTTCAAGGTTACCAAAACTTTGGTACGCACTCATCGGATAAAATACAAAGTTTGATTCATAAATATAGACATATCCAGGAAGATGTTCTTAACGGTTCAAGTTTTTCCTGGATATATACAATATATATATATATATATATGTGTTATTTTAATATATATACATATATATATATATATATATATATATATATATATATATATATATATATATATATATATATATATATATATGGAGGATGTTATACCCGACATCCACCACGAACCGTGCCAAAAAGAAAAGAACAGAGGACACCACACCCGAAGCACTACCACTTGCTTCATGATGCTCCCACACTTCAGTGACGAAACAACAACAGCCATCCGCAGAGCTATCAAACAAGAGGGACTAGATATCCAATTAGCCCACTCAGGATCTTCTCTACGCGGACAGCTAACCAAAAGACACTTCACCAGACACGACAACCGCTGCAGGCTAGCCAACTGCCCCATGAACGACCCAGACCTATGCCACTAGGCTGACGTCGTACACAGACTAGAGTGCGACAAATGCAGCAACTTCTACGTATGTAGCACCACCAGACCACTTCACATTAGAATAAAAGAACACCTCAATACTAACGCTTCCTCATTTAAGAAACACCTAGTGAAATGCAAAAACATCGTCAAAACCATAACAGTTAGGATAGAAACTAAGGAAAGAAAGCTCGGCAATCTTAGAATCAAGGAAGCACTGATTATAGATAAAACACGACCACCAATCAATAATAGACTAGAACTCAACACCCAATTTATAACTTGATAGAGCGTCTAACCCCATACTTACACCCCCTCCCAAACACATGCACACCCACACACACGCAAACACACACACACGCTTACACCTCCACTTATTCACTCTCACACACACACACACACACACAGAGACCAGTTCTAACACGAGAGAGCATATATCCCCCACATTTACGTAGAGGCTTATCTTCTCACACTCACACACACACACACACATACTTACACCTTCACGTATTCTCCCACACACTTAAACATACATGTACAAAACCCCTTTTAAAGAGAGACTACTCTTTATCCACCTAACCTTCACTCTTTGACATTAGAGATGGAACAGATACACTATACCATTTCCTGTCAGCATGACTTGGCAAGCTATTTAAAACGCTGGTATAACCGGTTTACTTCACTCCGAAGAAGAGATATTATCTCGAAAATTAAGGACATTTAAATAAATTTAATCTAAAAGATTAATTGTCAACAATAACTTTAGCATTTGCATTTATATTCTATGTCCATACCTGCATTTACAAATACAAACGTTTATATATATATAAATGTATATGGTATATATATATATATATATATATATATATATATATATATATATATATATATATATATATACATATATATGATATATATATATATATAAGCGTTCATCAATAGATAGTCCACACGTCGCATTTCCCCTTGCATATGGCTTATACTTAGTGATGGCTTTCCATTGAATGGAGTAGTCTATAGTTGAGTCCTTGAGGGTCCATACGTGGCTCGCGAGTTTCGTGGTTGAAAGTCTGTCCGGATATCTAAAGGTCGACTGGTGGTTCAGGAAGCGTTTCTTAAATCGGCCCTTCGCCATACCGACATAGGATTTGATCTCCTGTGATTGATTTGGTCGGATGGAAGTGACCACATCTTCATAAACTACAGCGGGTGTGTTGCATTGCTGTTCAAGAGGACAAGCTTCGTGCCTACGCAAGAGCACCCTGGCTTGTACCCTGCAACAGCAATGCACTCCCCCCATGTGGTTTATGAAGCTGTTGTCACTTCCAAACGACCAAATCAACCAGAGGAGGTCAAATCCTATGTGGGTATGGCGGAGGGCCGATTTAAGGAACGCTTCCTGAACCACCAATCGATCTTTAGGTACCCGGACAGACGTTCATCCACGAAACTCGCGAGTCACCTATTGACCCTCAAGGATTCAAGTATAGACTACTCCATTCAATGGAAAGCCATCACTAAGTCCAAGCCATTCGCAAGGGACAATCCGTGGTGTGGACTATATATTGATGAACGAATATATATTCTAAAGAGATTACGCAATAATGATTGCCTAAACACGACGAGTGAATTCTTCACACGTTGTCCACAGGTCTGGAACACCTACATAACTACAAAGTTCCGGATTGAATTACAACAACATCCTAATTTTCTTATCAACCAGAAACATTCGGACTTTCGCAGTTATCTCCCTTACACCTGTCGCACGCAATGTAGTATTGCCTGTGTGAAATGACCGTTTCTGCGCATGCGCGTTGGTACGGTTGTCCTTCCTGTTCCATATAACCATGTCCATTAATAGCTGAGGATCCGCTAGGGTGAAACAATTGTTCTCGGTATGTTGAACTAACTGTTGTGTAACCACTTCTACCTAACTCGTCCCTTGGACTCTGTGTTCTACCACTACGGATATTACCTTCCAGTGTTCTACCACTATATATATATATATATATATATATACATATGGGTGTGTGTGTGTGTGTATGTATGATGGTAGCTAAGGTGCTTCCATAGGCGGTGTGCCGGTTGAGCACTCTATGTTCTTACAGAGCAGAGTGTGATATAATATAAAACGAGAAATCAGTGATGCATCCGAACTCAATTTATTGTGTGTTACAATTGTTCAGATGCATCACTGATTTTTCGTTTTATATTATATATATATATATATATATATATATGATATATTTATATAATGTATGTATATACATAAGTGATATACTTCTTTATTGTCTATGCATAAAATGCTCTCAGTCACTTTTGTACCATTACATTATTCATATTTACCGTAAGAATAGAGAATTATTTTTCAATTGACGTTAAAGCATGTACATTTCCAATTTGATGGATTATAGAAGATAATAGTTCTCAAAGGATGCTCTTAATAAAATAAACCTATTATTTCAACTTTTCTTTTAAAGATGTACTAGCAGTAAAGCCCGGCGTTGCTCGGGGTCGCTCAGTAGCTGTGTTAAAGTTACAATGTTAAGTTGCTTTCTTGGCTTAAAAACTGTAGTGTCTACTGTGCAGACTTGCATGTGGTGTTTTTGATTAATATTCCCTCAACCAACAATATGCCTTATGAAGTTAAGAAAACATAACGATAACCCGAATGTTATAACAAAAGAGGATGCTGGGGATAGAAACTGCACTGGTTATTTATTAACAAAGATCGAAAATGTAAACACTGCAACGCAGAGAAAAACATTAGCGTAACCAAATTATCAGTTATGTCTGTCTGCACGCCTATATCACCTCTCTGCACGACTGTCTGTCTGCACGCCTATATCACCTCTCTGCACGACTGTCTGTCTGCACGCCTATATCACCTCTCTGCATGACTGGCTGTCTGCACGCGTATATCACCTCTCTGCACGACAGTCTGTCTGCACGACTGTCTGTCTGCACGCCTAACGACGAAATATTTGCTTGTTTTACGTAGTCTTTAAATAGACTTGTTTTCAAGTAAAAATATTGTTTGAAAATGCTTTTAAATGGAAATGAAGCAAAACGGAAGCTTAGTGTTCGAACTGATGAATTTTGCAGGTCAATATTTTGCTGGCTCGACAACTGTTCGTGTATTGTGTTAATGTCATTTTAAACGCTGAGAAAGCCAGCGTAATTTTTTACGTAAGACGCTCAATGTAAACAGAACAAAGGGAAATAACTGATAACTTACGCTCAAAAATCGATACATTATATTCGATTTCGTCACATAGGGCAGGTCAATTTGAAATATTTTGTTTCCGATATCTTCACTAGGGCTCAATGTACAAGTATAGCAATTTCGGTGCAATTCCGTGAGAAATTCTAAGAGGAGATGTGTGCCAAAAATCGATAGACAGACAGACAACCACAGTTTTATATATATAGATTAATGAATAAGATGAGGAACTGAGAAATAAAAACGTTTTTTTTTAAATGGATGATCGATGCGAATAAATATTGATTTTCTTATACTAGATTGAAGTCTAATGGGAAGTAGAAATATGTTCTATTCAATAATATTGATTCTAATTTAGGCACACGGTCAGCTTATTTCAGGGAAGGGTAAATGTAATTAAATCAACCCCAGTACTTAACTGATGCTTTATGTTATGTACACCAGATGAACGAAAGTCAAATATGACCTTGGTGGGGTTCGAACTCAAGATCTAATCTACAATATATGCCAATCAATCACCTTTATTGTTATTTTCAATAATATTATGAGCCTATATTTGTTACGCTCTTAAAAGAACAAGCAAGATAGAATATATTTAAAAAAATTGAATCTATGAAATAATTTAAAACATACTATCTAATACCGTCAATAATACCTAGTGATGTCATCTGAATTAGATACAAATCCATCAGTATTTTGTGCACTGAGGGAATTTAAGACATGAATAGAACTCGTCATTCCGTTTCGTTAGCTATGATATAATAGTAGGAAAAGCACTCTACGTTACTCAACTAATCCATCCTTGATGTTGAATCCTGTGGGTGGTGCATGAATGGAGTTAGATATTAGTTTTATGAGATACACAAGAGGCAGGACATATGAATTCACTTTAAATAATACAAACACACACATAAATTGCAACTAAATCTATTATTTTAATGAAACACTGGTAATTGATAATATATATTTATATTTTATCTATATTTACCCCTAATTTTGATTTTTTTATTTATACTTTATACCTTTTTTTATTTATACCTTTTTCTTCATGCAGTTTGTATGTATGGCATTATCATTTACTTTACACGAAATTCAACCAAATTTTAATAACATATTTTTTTAAAGGTTTTATAAATTTATAAATTTGTATAACCTGTCGTTAGCTGGTTTTGGCCAGTCGATATTCACACCGAATCTATTGAGCCTCACCTTTGTGGCTGTGGTATGAGTGGCTATTATTAACGGCATAGTATGTGGATATGTGTTGAAACTATACAAACCCCACATCCATCTTGTTCGTGCCTATCCACCCCACAATGCCTTGTACTGACGAGATTTGTTATTTTGAGATGGCATGTAGCAACAATAACATCTACTTCGCAGGCCATCTCCGAATCAAATATTTTTATATTTTCTCGAATCAATTATCCTTCGAAAATATTTCCTTTAGTAAATCTGTGTACTATCTGCCGACCGGACCTGTTTATAGTTGTTTATAATCTGCAGCATACAAACTGAAATCCGCAATAGTCAATTGCCATCCCTTGGATTTTGTGAGTGTGTATTTCAAGGATCTACATTTCATCTAGAATTCTTAAATATTATTTTCCTCTTACTGGGCCCGTCCGGATTTGCGTTTGATTAATCGTGCAGGGTGTTAAAGGGATTCCTAACGAAACACCCACCAAACATGGAGGTCAAACCACCCGATCAGCAACAGAGACCGGAGGGTAAGTAGCACCACCCTTTTTTTTCTGTTGATCAACCAGCCAACATGGCTATTATAAGAGTAGCTAGTTTAAATGTTCGTAGACTGGTGTCGGCATGGAAGCAACAGAACTTGAAGAACGATCTCAGATCACTAGATATGGATGTGATGGCTCTCAGCGAGACAAGGATTTACGGCACGCACGCAATTGCCTACATTACCGACGACTATCTGGTATTCACATTTTATAGTCAGCTGGGGTGGCAATGTTGTTTAGGAAAGGCCTGGGGTTTCCCGAACCCTGAGCAATATAGAAGACGGTGCTTTAGAATGGTGACCATCTATGATCTGACCGGGGGCGGACGGCCGGATTTCCTTAGGTGCCTGGAAAACTTCTAGGAACATCTCACCCTTTACTGTTAGAGGGGAACTGGAACGGCGTCTTCAACGCACGCTGGGATTTCGTCGGTGTAATTGATAAATGTGAGCAGTGCAAAAGCGTAAAATAAGTAATTAGCCATTTCCAACACTCAGATACCGACTAGAATTCCCGATTGCGCCGGAATGGACCTGGATCCACCGCATAGGGCCATCTATATCGTATATACACAGGGATAGTATACTTTTCCCATAATTCCAAACGGTCGCTTATGCAATTATGGATTTGTGGTCAGCACGTTCGACCTGGATAGATCATGTAGGTGAGGAACTAGTTACTGGGAGCTTGATTCCATTACCGGCGAGTAATCCCAACAGAGTCTGACACACTAATTTAGTTAATCGTAAATTGTCAGGGGGCATCGTGAATTAATTTTGCTGGGATTCTTTCAAAAGAGAGATTAGCGTAGTCCTTAGTATTTAGCAAAGAAATAGCGATAGAAATAAAATATGGTGGGTAGCTAAATTAGAAGGGTTGATTAAAAGATTCCAACTGACGTGCTATCGGCTATAGCAGCATTAGACACATTCTTGAAATCGAAATGCGAAGGTTGTATTATTAGCTTTTATAACCACTGCTGCCGTGACTCTCACGGGCTGATACTGAGTGCAGCAAAAGTAAAAAAAACAGCCTAATTTCGGGCTGCCATGGTCGGCTGCACGACATGTAAGTTAACCAGTTTGAAAGGTGTATCCTACACGTTTTACGTGGACATATCAGACAGAACTGTCCACCTCGAATCGGTATATTGCAACTGGCAGCATATAGGAAGTATGCCCAGTTCTGTGACCCAGGGTGTAGTTACGTTGATGAGAAACGACAACAAGAGAGATACATATTTTCAGGCCCATAACTACAAAGCACAGTTTGATATGTTTTCCAAGATGTTAGCAAAGAAGTTGCCACTTGTCATCGGGATCTAGTAGGGAAGGAAAAACATTCCGCAGTCCTGAACAAGTCCTTACAAAACAACCTCCACCCCATGCGTTACATCATAAAGAGGGTTGGCTGTAAATCTGGCTTCGTAGTGGGGGCATATAATCTAATTAGATCAAACGAAATATTTCGATATGTTTGGCGATAGATACATGGAGGCTGTCATCGAGTCAGCTGGCTTCAGTCCCGGCTTACGGGCTGGATTGCTGTAATACACTGTGACATGAGCTCGGTGGGCGAATTTTTTGGATACAAGGCTGAAATAGAAGGGACAATACTAAGACAGGGACCTAGAGCTGTTGCAGGGCATCACACTGCGTTGGCATAGTTGGTCGATATCACCCTGATGGTGTCGAGTATCTCGGAAATTGAGGTGGTTGGCAGATACCTAGAGAAATATGAAAAGTCGGAGAGAATAAAGCTGAACCCGGAAATGTCGGTGTGTTTGAAGCTCGGCCTCTGGAAAAGCAAATCTATGCCATTTAACAACGTTGTCAGACGCTGGACGGACAGACAGCTAACGTTTCTTGGGGTTTGTTTCGGACTAGACCTCCAGGTGGATAAGAGTGTGGATGAGGTAACAGGGAGGGTGGCCATTCTGACACGGAAATAAGCCGAGATGAAGTTTTCCCTGATAGGTTGGGTGAAAGTGGCGTCTCTCTTCTGTTACTGCCTCACAATCATAAGTTACCCTTTAAAGCATTTCCAAATTGGAAGGTTCTCTCTTCAACTTCCTTTCGTAAGGCGGTCCATCTGATACTAGCAACTTGTACGGGGAGGGATGGGCATGTTACGGATTTATGACGTGCAAACATGCGCTGAGGCTGTGGCATCTCCAGATATTCTGCCTGAGCGGGAAACAGGTGTAGTCACCATTTGTTAGACACGCAGCTCGTGTCTTTGAGTGAGCTGCAATCCTGAATTAAGAAGAGACCGAGCCTGGGAGCCTAGCATCTGGAATGTTGACAGGCGCTGTCTGCCCTCTACCTCGTGGGCAATGAGGTCAGTGGAACTTCCATTCTCTAGTTCTATAATAGATTAATGATGGCGACGACGCAGGCAGAGAGGCTCTGGGTGCCTATTTTGAACATGCACTTGTCAGCTGGTGTATTTGAGGAGGAGGGAGGTGCCCCTGAAGCGTCGGGTGCCTCAGGATTGGTGAGGTACCTGAGTTATCCCTGTGTTGTTATCCCCCTATTGAGGAATTTAATTCTTTATAATTTCCTCTTTATTTTGGTACTGTTGTTTATATTGTTTACAGGTGTTATGTAAAAGAAATCCACTATCCCTGTCTTTGTATTGTCGCTTCTATGCCAGTCTTGTTTCCAATAAATGGAACAATTATTATTATTAGTAGCAGTAACAGTAGCGCTCAACACAGAGTTTAAGATTTTGGCCACGGTGTTAGCGAAGAGGTTGGCGCTTGTCGGGGATTTGGTTGGGGAGGCGCAAACTTGCGCAATCCCAACCAGGTAAATAGACGACAACCTCCACCTGATGCGATATATCATAGAGAGGGTAGGGTGTAAACCTGGTTTCGGTGGGGCTCTGATAAATTTAGATCAAACGAAAGCATTCGATAGGGTCGACCATCGCTACCTTGAAGCTGTCCTCAAGGCGGGTGGTTTCGACCCCGTCTTCAGAAGTTGGATCGTTGCAATGCACAGCGGCACCTGCTCGATGGTCAAAATTAATGGCCACCTCTCGGAACGGTTTCATGTCTCCCGATCGGTCCGTCAAGGGTGCTCTCTCTCTCATCCCTTCTGTACGTATTGACTCTCGAACATTTACTGCGGACGCTGGAGCTGTTGCAGGGCATCCCGCTCGGACCCGGACGCGGAAAGGTTGTGACGGCTTATGCGGACGGACGACATCACCGTGATGGTGTCGGACACCTCAGAAATCGAGGTGGTCGGCAACTTATTGGAGGAATATGAAAGGTTGACGGGAGCAAATCTTAACCCGGAAAAGTCGGTGGGCTTGCAACTCGGCGCTGGACGGACGGACCGGTAAAGTTGCTCGGGGTTTGTTTGGGCCAGACCTACAGGTGGATAAGAATTGGGGCGAGGTGACGGGCAGGGTAGCCAGTCTCACCCAGAAATGGGCTGGGATGAAGCTATCACTGAAAGGTCGGGCGGAGGTGGAGAACGCGTACATCACGTCCGTCATCTACTACCGTCTGACCGTCGTCCCTTCCCCCGTTCGCGCCTCGCCATCTTGGAGAGGCCCCTCTTCAAATTCTTGTGGAGGGGTCAGGTTCCGCTGGTGAGGCGGTCCATCTGCTGCCAGCACCATCTACGTGGAGGGCTGGGCATGCAGTGGCTAATGATGCGCAGACACGCGCTGAGGCTGCGGCATCTCCAGATATTCTGCCTAAACAGTGAACAGGTGTGGTTGCCGTTTGTCAGACGGGCCTTTCCGCAGCTCGTTTCTTTGACTGAGCTGCAGTCCTGGATCAAGAAGAGACCGAGACTGGGTGACTGGCATCTGGAATGTTGCGAGGCACTCACTGCCTTCTACCAGGTGGGCAATGCGGTCAGTGGAACTTCCACTCTCGAGTTCTATAGAGGATTAGTGGTGGGCAAGTGCGACGACGCACTCGTAGAGGCTTTGGGAGTCGACGAAGTTGAACTAACCAGTCTGTACCGGAGGACTTTCAAGCAGGGGACGATGGATAATTTCCAAAAATCCCTCGCTTGGCAGTGCTACCGGGGGGCACTGCCGGTTCGAGATAAACTCTACAGGCACGGAAGTGCTGTCAGACGGACCTGCCCGAGATGCGCGCAGAGAGACGAAACCGTTCTGCACGCACTCGTCCACTGTCCGTGCATTACTGACTTGTGGAGTTATGTTGAACAGCTGTTGTTGCGTGTAGAACGGATCCGGCTATCGGCCGAGCTATAGTGAAGATCGACCCGCCGCCTTCTTTTGGCCAGGAAGGGCAAGCAATTTTCCTCTGTCTGGTGGCAGTAGCGAAAGAGGTTGTATGGTGGACGAGGTTGAAAGGACTGAAGACAGACACTTTTCTCTTCAGCCAATCCCTCATCAACCTTTTCAAGTTTCACTTGGAAAGGAAGGTGCGGGTGGAGAGAGAAGTGCTGCCCCCAGTACATTTGCTAAAGGTGGGTGAATGTGGCGAGAATGGCCCGTGTGAGTGGGCCTACTCTGGTCATGCGGCTGTAGGTAGGTAAATTTGAGGAGGAGAGGGGTGCCCTTCCAGGCTTCTCTCGAAGCGTCGGGTCGTTCAGGATTGGTGGGGTACCTGAACGAACCCTGCGTGGTCATCCCCTCTTTTGGGGAATTTTTCTTATTGTATTTTTCTTGTTACTTTGTTATTGTTATTCATATTGTTTACTCAATTTTTCTGTAAAACCGCCACTGTCCCAGTCTTTTGTATTGTCCCCTATATGTCGGCCCTTGTGGCCAATAAATGAAATCATTATTATTATTATTAGTAGTAGTAGTAGTAGTATCAGCAGCAGTAGTAGTAGTAATGCCGTTAATAGTGGGGTTAGTAGTTATTCGATATATTTCTAGACTCAGTAGAGAATCGGGATAGATATATTCTGGTATTTTTAACACTTTTAATATGTTCATTTCAAAAGCGAGCCAGCATGGTCTGTCCTTTATTCTTCAGTTTATACAGTAGAAAGCATTTAATATATAAACAATGAACTAGTCGCTATGAAACTGTGGGACTGACTAGATTATTTGTTTTCTGAATTTAACAATTGTTGGAACCTTGAATATATAGATAGGTTTTATCAAACAGTCGAATTTTTTTGCCATTTTGTCAAAATAGTTCCACTAATATGTAGTATTTATATATTGGCGCCAATAGAATTGATCGTACACTTTCTCGATAAATGTTTATAGCAGACTGAATATGAGAAATCCTCATTGATATTAATAAATTAGTGTGTATTTTCCATCCTAGCACTTATAATGTATCATGTTAATTGACATTAAGCAACCCATTAACTGCAGTGAAGCCTCCAGATAATGTAAATGGATATATATATTAGTTTTGAATATGCAGATATTGTATGGGAGGGGTATCGAAGTGAAGAGATTCGAGTGGCATAAAAGAAAATATAATATAATACTTATAAATCACAGCTTTAAGCATACGAACTTATATACATCAATGCATTTACCTTTTTGCGTGCATTAACTAAAAGATAAAAGCGAATGCATAAATGATAATTTTCTCCCCAAAAAACAGGTTAAAATATATTTTAAACTATTAAGTGAGATTTAGCACTTATAATATGCTAATACAGATTATTAATTAGTATATGGTTGTGTGCTTTTTTGTGTCATATCTGTGCAATTGTATTTTCATACGTGCCTCAATATTCCGTAGGTTATATGAAATAAAATACAGAATACTATATCGAATAGTGGATAATAATTATCAGAGAAAAATAGGTTTTAAAAATACAAATGTAAAGCAAAACGTGTGATTCATAGACGTCAATGAAATTACAGCAAGTATTATCTCAGAAACAACAAAATAGAATGAATACCGTGCATATGAGATAATAAAATGAAAAATATTCGATATAAGCTGAAATAATATATTCATATATAATCGTTATAGTTGATCTGAAGTGGTGGGGTTCTAGAGAAAATAGGTTAGGATGATTGTACAATCGTGTCGGGCGTTTCAAGTTTATAATAGCTCAATGCAAGTAAATATAGAAACTGAGGCCTAAATTACTGTTACGTGTTTCTCAACACTTGAAATGAGAATAGTAAAAAAAAGTTGTAAGTGAGTAATATATATATATATATATGCATGTATATATATATCTATATATATATATAGGGGAAAAGTGGGGACCACGACGGATGAGCTCCGGACGTTTCGACAGCTAGATGCAACTTCAGATCAAGCGGTCGAACCAGCCGGTGTCCTGACTCTTTTCCTATTACCCACTGTACTACCCTAATTATCGAGTAATTTGGTGCGTTATGGTCCACCTGTTATCTTATCACACCTTCTTTCTTATATATATATATATATACCACCCCACATACATTCCTCAAATTAAGAATGACCTGTAGTATCGATAAACCTCAATTGAATATATATCTGACCAGGAATGCTTTTTGTGAAAATCAGTCATATGGAACTATTGTGATCTTGCCTGACGGTTTGAACTTTACAACACCACCTACCTCTTTGAGGTCAAATACCAACCATACTAGCATCTACAAACTGACCAATAAGAATTAAGACCATTCCTGCTGACAACATTAAATTATCCCTAACAAGCTCATATGTCCCAATGCTCTGAAACCATCAACACCAAAAACACGGAGCTGGCATATCTAAGAACTGACTAACTGCCTGATATATATATATATAGCAGTAAATAAAGGATTATGAGTTCATACAATTGACTTATGTTTCGTCACTATATATATATGCATACAAATCACTGAATTTTTGTAAAAGTACAAACAACCAACAATTACAAAACGTACTCTATATTCATATAAAGTTAAGATGTTAGAATTTCGTGGAACGTGCCGTACGTGTGGGTCATAATCTAATTGGGCAATAATAGATTCGCCCAATGGCTGAAACGTATCCCAGTTTTGGCCAATTCATTTTGCATGCCAAATATTCACACATCCGCTTCTTTCCCGACTTGTTTATTTTACATTCTTAAAAAAGCAATGACTTGGTCCCCCTTGATTTCTTTAAGGTCATGATTTCGATTGATACCTGTGGATTTTCCTAACACATCCCCCTTAAAGTTGTTGGGCATATGGTCGAAGACGAGGATTTCCTTACAGCGGTGATATTGTTTGGTTTGATCTTTGACTACTCTTTATTGTGGGTAGATTAAAGGTGTCTAAAACGATTTCAAATGTTAGCTGCAACCATTGCTGGAATTGATGCAAAATTCCGTTTTTATAAGATATCTGGTTAATTTGTCTAGTCAAGACTTTTAGTTTAATTTGGATATCATGAATCAACTTTATCTGTTTGGGTATAACCACTCCAGTTGTGCATCTTACTTGTCCACGATGGTTGCGAACAAGTGTGATATGCCATTATTGCCCCCCCCCCCCCCCCTATTAATTCTGATTTTTCATTCCTGTATTCATTATCTGCATTTGATGCCTTGCAATCAAGCATTACAATGTTGTTCATAATTTTCCGACGAACATACATTCACCTAGGGATTTTCCATTTGGTACATTTGGAGTAGGGATGTTTCTGTGTGCTAATTAATATTAAGATTAATATTAAAGTTAAGATTAATATTATTTCCTTGGGCACCCCTTTTACCTCTGACATTAATAGCACCCGCTTGAATGTATCGTCGAAGTCTTCTGTCTGAGCATTAGACTATGGATCATACGGGGTGAATTTATATGACGAATGCCGTTTCCATTCGAAAACATGCGTACCAGTTAATTGACTACCATTGTCAGTCCCGATACTTTAAGGAATTCCAAATTGACTAAACAACTGTTTCAAAGCGGCATCTGTTGCTGCAGTAGTAATGTTCGTCATTATTCTTATATCTGGCCACTTTGAATACGCCTCAACTAAAATCATATGCATGATTTCCATCAATTGAACCAGGAAAATCTACGTAAATGCGGTTCTATGGTGGATCTTCTTGTGGCCTGCCTCGTGGTTCACTTTTCAGAGGTAGTTCAAATGTAAATACTGTTCTAGTTCTTGATCCAGAAGTGACCAATAAACAAAAATCAATGATATTGTTTTGATCCTGTTGATATTTGGACGTTCTATGTGGAGCTACTTGATATCTGGCTAGAGTAGCTGTGGAACCACAATTTCTTCACCAATACTAAGCATCTTTTGACCACAGATTGTGACAACGTTTGAAAACTTTTTTATTATACCATCATTTGTTTTGACCATCCCTACCGTAGATAACTGGTAACTTGTTGAATGAGCTTGTTTTATTTTCTTTGTAATACATCTGAATGCATTCTTTCAGCTGATCAACTGTTGCCATGATAACCACTTCTGGAGGTGTGTGATTGTCAATAAGATGAGATAATGCATCTGCCTGACCAAATACATGTGTTGACTGATATTGTATTTGAAGTTGTATGCTCTTAATGTCGATTCCCATCGATGTAAATGATTTGTTGTGGGCATTGATAAACTTTTCTTGAAAGTAAACATTTGTAACCGTAGTTTATGATCTTTAAGTTGCGTAAACGTATGTCTCCACATCTGTTATTTCATTCTTGTTCTGGCATTGAGTGAGCTGTATGTACGATGGATTTCATTAAACCATCAGGGAAATAACGAGAGATGACGCTCTAATCATTAAAACATGTGTCTCCACACACGCACACAAACACACACATGTATTCGTGTTTGTGAGTTTATATGAACACACACACACACACACACACATATATATATATATATATATATATATTTATTAAAATAACATATTAAAGTTTAAGCAAAGAATCGCTGCTTTCACCCTTAACGGGAACTTCTGAAACTAAAAAAGTCAATCAGTGAACGCAGAAGTAAATATTTCAACGAACGTTGCAACCGAAGTAAGACAGGAAGACGATACTTTGGCTCGTGGGAACGTTCCCTGGCAAAGAACGGAAAAATATTATTATTAATGTATATATATATATGTGTATATATATATATATATATATATATATATATATATATATATATATATCAGAATAACATTAAGAAAATGCTGATATTACATGAATCGTTTATTCAAAATTATTATTTCACCGGTTCTCTTATGCAACACATGACGTAACTTATGCATTTATTGTTGTTATGCGAACGCTAACTTCAGATGAAAATCCGATAATGTGATATGCCGCAGGCAAAAATACGTCCCTCTTCTCGTGTGCCCAGCTTACATATATATGTGTAATTATACACTAAGAAACAGGAACACACTCATCCACCTCCCGACATATATATATATATATACATATTTTATACTTATAATTTTGCATCAATAATTGTAATTGTTAAAGCTTCAATATTGCCTCTATGTTTACATACTTATATGGAACTTTCTAGTAGAAAATGTGTGTATATATATATATATTTATTAAAATAACATTAAAGTTTAAGCAATGAATCGCTGCTTTCGCCCTTAACGGGATCTTCTGAAGCTAGCAAAGTCAATCTGTGAACGCAGAAGTGAATATTTCGAAAGACGATACAACAGGAGGAAGACAGGAAGACGATACTTTGGTTCGTGGAAACGTTCCGTGGCAAAGAACGGGAAAAAACGAATTTAATACGTCATTATTTGGAGCGGGAAAAACAATTACACGCAAAGACAAAATCACGTTTATGGTATAAAAGAAGTCGTAGACTAATATTCTATTAGGTGGTTCATAGAGACGTTCCCTGGCAATGGACAGAAAAAACGAAGATAATACGTCATATGCGGAGCGAGGAGAACAATTGCACGCAATGACAAAACCACGTAAATGGTATAACTGAAGGCGTAGACTAAAATTCTAACTAGGAAACCGAATGATTCTCCGCTTCAGATTTAAGAATAAAGTAAATAAAATACAGATGTAATTGAAATTAAATAAATACATACACGCATCCATATACGTACATACACAAGCAAACGCGAAAACACTCGCCATAGGTATACAATCAGACGCACGTACAAAAAAAAAAAAACCGCCGCACATACAGAATCCACGCAACGCCTGTATTCGCACGCATACGAAAGTATACACCAAATACACATAAAATATATATAAATATATATATATATGTGTGTGTGTGTGTGTTAGTGTGTGCGTGTATACATATATTTAAATAAACGTATATAAATAAGTAAATACGTATATAACAAGCGCACACACATTCCTACAAGTAAATACACATATGTTCAGAGACCTACGTCAACCAAAACACGACGTACACATATACACACACCCTACATACGTACGGACACACATACTCACACAGACGCAAAACTCACGTATACACATAACCAAAAGCATATGTACCAGAATATATAATATATACGCCATAACATATACAATCAAATATACGTACGAGAAAGTATACGTACCTTCACAAAACATACAGGTAATATATACTTACCTATACAAATAAGTAATTGTATAAACATAACATGTGGTTTTGTCTTTGCGTGCAATTGTTATCCCCGTCCACATATGACGTATTATCTTCGTTTTTTCCGTTCATTGCTAGAGAAGGTCTCTATAAACCACCTAATAGAATACTAGTCTACGAGTACTTTTATACCATTTACGTGGTTTTGTCTTTGCGTGTAATTGTTTTTCACCGCTCCAAATAATGACGTATTATATTCGATTTTTCCCGTTCTTTGCCAGGGAACGTTTCCACGAACTAATGTATCGTCTTTCTGTCATCCTCCGGTTGCAACGTTTTTTTAAATATTCACTTCTGCGTTCACAGATTGACTTTGTTAGTTTCAGAAGATCCCTTTAAGGGTGAAAGCAGCGATTCTTTGCTTAAACTTTAATCTGTTATTTTAATAAATATTTGCTCTACGGTTCTTATGTATTTGATATATATTTATCCTTATCGAGCCCTCTTTGGATTTTAGTCTTCAAATTTATTATTATTATTATTATATATATATATATATATATATATATATAAATAAAATTTCTGAAGATAGCATATATAGGTGAAGGTATGTATATCACCTCTGATAATTTGTAATATTTTTTTACATAGATCTTTAATATCATATACATACCAATACACACATATACACATCCCAAAAACGATCGTAAAATGATGATTTTTTTTTCAATATAAGAAACCTGTTCTTTGTTTTTATTTCATTGTTTTAATTAATTTATCTTGACTCTGTTTTACTATGATTTTTATCGTTAAATTTCGAATGCACTATCCCTTTTCATGATATCTTCTATAGTTGGATGCAGTATCGGTAGAGGGTCGGACGCCATTCTTTGACGCATAGAGTTACGGTCTTTGCCATTCTGAGTTCAAATCCCGCCGAGGTTAACTTTGCCTTTCATCCTTACGGGGTCGATAAAATAAAGTACCAGTAATGCACTGGGTAATTGCTGGCATTGTGCCAAAAGTAGAAACAATTATGTTCTTCATACGGATTGGACACTAAATACGGTTATATATATATATATACACACATAGGGTTAAATATATATATATATATATATATATATATATATATATATATATATACACACATAGGGTTATATATATATATATATATATATATATATATATATATATATATATATATATATATATATATATATGCACACATCAAACAACACCAAAATATAGTTGAACACAATAATAATATGTGACTAAATGTTGGTGTATTTGGAGTTTATGGGATTATTATTCTATGAATGTGACTGTGTTTATGCGTGTGTGCTTGGGTTTGTATGGCTGAATATTGGTGTTTTGCTATGAGTTGGATAAGATGAAGTCGAGGTAGGAGTAAGAGACGGATATTATAAAGAAGCTGGAGGTGATGAGGGAATGATGGGTGGTGTCAATGTGGACGGACATGTCCAGCAAGTGGAGAGAAGAGATGGAGATGGTGAAGTCAGACTGTGAGTTGGAAATTCCAGAGAAAAGATCAAATGGAGTGGGGCTGCTATAGGCTTCGTGAGGTGGCTTCAATACATTCGTCGATATAACGGCGATAGAACTCAGGGCTCGGGCAAATGGCTTGGACTAAGAGTTCAGCCTCAACGTAACCATCGAATATGTTGCTGTCGTTCAGGCCTATTCTTTTGTCCATGGCCTACCCATATGTATATATATATTTATATGTACAACCACACACACACACACACCAATATATAAATATATATATATATATATATATATATATATATATATATATATATAATGGAAAAATCTGAACAGGAACAAAACAGAGAGGCAGTACAACGAATGTTTATTAATTTCACGCTCTGGAGAGTGGGGTGGTGGTGGGGAACGACGTTTCGGGCATAAGCCCTTCCTCAGGTGAGAAGTGTGTGGGAACAGAGTTCAAAGGGTGTGTAGGAGAGTGGTGGAGAGACATATAGCGAAAGGAAACGGTGCAAATGGAATTAAAAATAAAAGTAAAAATAAAGCATGATCAAAATAAACTGAAATTAAAAAGGGGTAAAACAGGTGGTGGAAGGGTGTGGGGTGTGTAGGGGTGGTGGCGGGTGGAGTGGGGAGAGGGAGACGGGGTGGCCGAGCGGGGAGGGCTGAAGGTGGTGTGTGTGTGTATGTGTACGTGTGTGTGTGTGTGTGTATGTGAAAGTAAGGGTTGGGGGAAGAACGGGGTTGCATGTTCAGGAAGAGGTGTGTGTGTATGTGGGGGGGGGGGTTTGTAGGTCGGAGTGTATGTGCGTGTGTGGATAGAGGGGTGGGGGGTAGGAATCATATATATATATATATATATATATATATATATATATATATATATATATATATATATATATATATATGTATATATATATAATAATAAATTTGAAGACTAAAATCCAATGAGGGGTCGATAAGGATAAATATATATCAAATATATAAGAACCGTAGAACAAATATTTATTAAAATAACAGATTAAATTTAAGCAAAGAATCGCTGCTTTCACCCTTAACGGGATCTTCTGAAACTAAAATAATCAATCTGTGTAAGCAGAAGTAAATATTTCGAAAAACGTTGCAACCGAAGGAAGACAGGAAGACGATATTTTTGTTCGTGGAAACGTTCCTAGGCAAAGAACGAAAAAAAACGAAGATAATACGTCATTATTTGTAACGTGGAAAACATTTACACGCAAAGACAAAACCACGATTATGGTATAAATGAAGTCGTAGACTAATAGTCTATTAGGTGGTTTGTGGAGACGTACGTTTAGCGAACATATATGTATTTACATGTAGGTATGTGTGTGCGCACGTTATATACGCATTTATGTGTGTATAATTATATACGTTTATATAATTATATGTATACATGCACACACACATATATATATGTTTATATAAAAGGTATATATTGAGTTAGGAACTCAAAATAGTCTCTTACAACAAAATAGCTCTAAGAAAGAGATATTTCCGCGCCGTATATTATAATAGAATGTAAAAGAAAAACGAACACACATATATACATATATGTGTTAAAATCGTAAGAGACCGGATTCGCTAAGGTGAAAAGAATACTAACTATAGACAATTGGGTTTGCTTGTCTCAATTTAAGAAGAAATCAAGAAAATAAATACAAACCGGAATTGTGCTAAATACCCATCACCCAGACAACTTGTTGTTGTTTCGCAATGTTAATTGTGAATAGAATTACCAATCAATTCAAGCTCATCAGTGGGTGATGAATTAGTATCCTAGACACTTCTAAGTATATTAGGAAACTGAATAGTGTGCTATATATAATAGCGCACATGGCATCTTAGCGGGTCTCACAAACTTACACCACTAAAAATAGCAGCCAGGTCTATTCGACATTTGAAATAGCTCAAGAAATTAACGGAGCCGAATATATCAAATGTATATAGTGAGTTAGGTACTCAAAATAGTCTTTTACAAGAAAATGCTATTATATATAGCACACTATTCAGTTTCTTAATATACTTATAAGTGTCTAGGGTACTAATTCATCATCCACTGATGAGCTTGAATTGATAATTCTATTCACAATTAACATTGCGAAACATCAAAAAGTTATCTTGGTGATTGGTAGTTACCACAATTCCGGTTTGTATTTATTTTCTAGATTTTTTCTTAAATTGAGACAAGCAAACCCAATTGTCTCTAGTTAGTATTCTTTTCACCTTATCGAATCTGGTCCCTTGCGATTTGAACAAATATATGTATATATCTGTGTTCGTTTTTCTTTTATATTCTATTATATATTTTTTTATATATATTTTTATGTGTATTTGGTGTATACGTTCGTATGTATGCAGGAACAGGGGCTGCGCGGGTTCTGTATGAGCGTGCGTGTTTTTTTGTGTACGTGCTTGTATTTGCATACCCATGACAGGTGTTTTCGCGTATGCATGTGTATGTACGTATTTGGATGCGTGCATGTATATATTTAATTTTTGTTGATTTCAATTACCTCTGTAATTTATTTACATTATTCGTAACTCTGAAGCCGTGAATCATTCGGTTTCCTAAATAGAATTTTAGTCTACCACTTCAGGTATACCATAAACGTGGTTTTGTCTTTGTGTGTAATTGTTTTCAACGCACCAAATTATGGCGTATTATCTTCGTTTTTTTTTCGTTCATTGGCAGGGAACGTTTCCACGAACCAAAGTATCGTCCTCCAGTCTTCCTTCGGTTGCAAGGTTTTTCGAAATATTTACTGCTGCGTTCACAGATTGAATTTTTTTAGTTTCAGAAGATCCTGTTAAGGGTGAAAGCAGCGATTATTTGCTTAAACTTTAATCTGTTATTTTAATAAATTAATATATATATATATATATATATATATATATATATATATATATATATATGTGTGTGTGTGTGTGTGTAACTGTGAATACAATTTCTTGATAAGACTAGTAAAGGAATCGATTATGTATATTGGTACATTTTTTACAAATCTCTCTTTCGGTCTAGAATGTTTAATTAAATGCAACATATAGGATGAGTTGTTAGTGTGTTGACATTCTCGTGATCGTTGGCTCGCTTACGAGAGCTGGTGTTGCACTCAGTCGTGGATCCTTGCGGTTTCTTTCTATAATAGTTTCTTAATATATCATCTATTCAGCACTCATCTCTTTCATGTCCATGCATACAACATTTCGATTTTACTTTATATATTTTAAATGCGCGTTTAATGTGTAACTACCAATAAAAAGTAACAATTTTTAGTGATTACATAAAGACCTCATGTCAAACAAGTGTGCATATATCAAACACCAAATATAAGTATTAAATTGTGCATTTACAATAATTTAAAGAGATAGACACATACTTTTATAGTATACGTTTTACGGGTACAGTATCTGATTTATTTGGCTGAATATTTCATACTAACATAATCATTACGTGAAATATATCCATATCAATTTTATCACCAAAAGTAAGCAATACAATGTTAACATAAAACGTCGAAAAGAGAAGAATAATGTAATGGATTAAAAGACTCGGAGTTAGGATGACCAAATAATTGTTTCTACTTTTAGCACAAGGCCAGCAATTATCCCAGTGTACCACTAGCACTTTATTTTTATCGACCCCGTAAGGATGAAAGGCAAAGTTAACCTCGGTGGGATTTGAACTCAGACCATTAAGGGCCGTAACTCTTTGCTGCAAAGCATGTTGACCGACCCTCTCCCGGTACTGCCAATCACCGCCCTAGGATGACCAAATAATAAATAGTGACATGGAATGTTATAATCTAATATGATAGTATGCTATGTTTATGGCTCCTTATGCTTTAAAGTAGTGTGCTGCCTTTTATTCTATTATAGGCTACCCTATTGTAGCGCAATGTAGTCGGGGAAGGTGTTCTATAGGTGCTGTTGGATATTATGGAGTTATGGAGCGTTGTGTGGAATATTCATATCTCGGACGGTGGGTATTTACTTGTATGTATTTTGAATTATTTCAAACAGATCGAGGAAACAGTTAAAGGTTAACACAGAATACTTCTTTTGACTTTGTCGAGGATTTGTTCTAATATTCCAATGAACGTAGAATTGTGTATTCTGTTGAATTTAATTTTTATCACACTATTAAAAATATTGTTCACTTCATTAATATTTACGTTATAAGATCGTATTATATGTTATAATCATTATGAAACTATTCACAATTGATGCAAACTGGATCTTTCCGTTTTAATATTTCCAATTTAATTTGAAAAACTACTAATAAATAAAACCAACAAGATCGCAAATAACGTGAAGGAAAACTTAATAACCTGCTTAAAACTAGTTAAACTGGTTTGAACCAACGCCATTCTGCTCAAATCAATTCAATATCATTTGGTAGTACTAAATGACACGAACCAACTTAAACTAATTTATAAATGTTTATATCAGTATAACCAGTATAAACATATTTAAATTGTACAAATTGGTTTTATTTCGTTCAAATAGCAAATGAAGCGAAATAACCGAATTAAAACGGATATTTGGTTGCTATTAATAGCAGGAAGAGAGGTTGTGCAGATGCTGTTCATAGTAAGTAGAGGAATAAATAAATAATACGGTAGAAAATCTTAAACGATAGGTCTATCAAATTTAAAGGCTATACAGAAATATGTATTTTATTCAAATAATAAAAATGACACTTCTGGACCAGTAAATTGTATTAAACTATGTACCTCTTTTCGAAATTCTCTAAATCGTGTGTTCAAATGCAGCAAGGGATTTAATAAAATAATTTATGCCTTGGACTGATTTTGCCAAATAAATTACATCTTTCCTAAAAATTCTCAAAAACCAAAAGAAACAGTCTGTTGTATTGGGAATATAAAATGAGAAACTTAATACACCATCAATTATAAAATAGGAAATATATTGGCGGCGGTGTATTTGTTTTGCCAGGTTTTTTATATGAAATCGTATGTTGATACATATATTTTCATATCTGGGGAGGGTCATGTTGTCCTTAGTAAAATCATATTCACTGTCGGTTTGGTTCTTGCTTCAGTTTCACTATATTCTTTTTATATTTATATAAATAATTTAGCTGACAATCAAAGTTTATCATTAATTGACCATCCTCAGTGATTATCGCTGTTTCCTCCCGTTGAGTTTCTAAAACGTTTTTTTTTTCTTTATGTGCGTGTATATTATTTGGTTGGTGCTCTCTTTTCCTGTGAGTCTGCGTCCTTTTATGTGTTTATATTCCATCTTTGGTCATTTATATGTGTTTGTGTGGGGCTGCTATTATTGAATCTGTGTATATTTATAATCTCTCTTTGAACCCTAGTGTGTTTTTGTGTATAGTCGTTGTTATTCCACTTAACTTTTATGTTTAGACTAGGTTTTGTTTTAATTATATTCCTGTAGCCTCCCAAATTTGTCTAAGTGTAGAGTCATTCCTATGTTTCGATATTATATTATCTTCTATGTTGTCTATTTTACTAACATGTTTTAGTCTGGTGTGTTCATATAGTATTGAATGGTCTTTTCATCCTTTTCTTCATTTTAGTGTTCATGTATCCTCTCTCCTATGCTACGGTCTGTCTCTCCTGTGTACGCCGTTGTCATGTTTCTGCATTTACCTTCTGTATAGCTTATGCTTTAGACTACGTTCCTAGTTTTACAATGTATATATGGACTGACTCTACATAGTATATATTTCTTATTTGTACAGCAGGTTTTCTTAAACTGGTAAGATTCACTGATCAGGGATGTTATGGTTGTTCCTGGCTATTCTACCACTTTAATATTTAAATAGGGTTTTCTTAGTGCTTTTCTAAATTGATTAGCTAGTTCACCTCCATGGGTTGCATCCACGAATATGATACCCTGGTATCTCTCTTTGTCGTACCATGAGTTACCTTTCCCTATCTTTGTCCTAGTTATGTCTATGCTATTCCATGATTTGCTTCTGTACAATGGGCAAACCCCTTCCATGTCTATTTCTATGAGGGTCTTGTATATCACCATGACCCCCTCTATACCCGGATCCTGTCCCTTTTACTGTAGCTAGAGAACTACATACGATGGATGAAAGAAATCTAAAACAGCACGTGTCTTTCTAGTTCAGTTGGATCATGAGGGAGACATTTTTCAGCACTATTGAACATCGCTTTCTTGTGCATTAGGTATTCGGATGCCATGTGTTAAGCATACTGGTAATATTCAGACAAAATGACCCACCCCAAATATGACAATATCTATATCAACACACGTTTTCATATAAAAAATCTTGCAAAACAAATAGATCGTCGCCACAACAGAGGCTTGTGTCAAACTAGTTGTGTATTGAAAGACACTGTTTCCTGTTGCGTAAAAGGAATAATAAGAATGGAAAAAAATCTAAAATATAAACTAGAGACTTTACAACTAATGTAGAGAAATTATCAATAAATAAAAAACAGGCTGAAAAGATAAAACAGACGTTCATGATAAATATGAAAAGAACCGGAATAACAACACCCCCACACAAACACACAATAGTGACAAAAGATAGAATATAAACACATAACAATTCACTCAGGCAGGAAAGCACGCGCACACATCAAACAGAATACATGCACACAAATGCATATTCAAACAGAGAAAACAAAAACTAAAACATTTTAAAAGAACATCGGGGGTAAACACAGCGATAATCTCTGAAGATGTCACAGGAAAATTTGTGGAATGAACTTTGAGAAATTATATTTATATTTATATTTTTAACTATTGGTCAATCAATGGTAAACATTGATTGCCAGCTGAATTATTAATAGAATTTAAAAAAAACACAGATAAACTGAAGCGAAATACAAGTGTGTTTTACTATTCTTTTGCAATATTAGGACAACAGGACACTCCACAAATATAACAATAGAAAATAAATTATATTCTTAGAGTGTTTAGTTTATAATCTAGTTTTGCTACATACAAAATTAGATTACGAGTAGTTATGGTGTTGGAATTACAAACATAAGGTGAATTGTTTTTCGTTCCAGGAGCATGAGGCAAGTTGTGATTGGCAATCATTTTATTTCATGTTCCTCTAATGTAACCAAGAGGAAAATGTGTTGCGACGACTTTAGTCCCAATCTCTATCGGCAATTCGCTTTCTACTGTCCAACATCTTTGGAGTGGATATCGAAATTGGCATGTATTGGCAACCGTTTGTTTCCACAAAACACCATACCCAGGATTACACCGAATAAAGGGAGTGAAGTTTCCAATAGAAAATATGTTCAGCTGTGAGAGAAGAATGAGACAGTTTTCGATAAATATTAACTTTTGACTAGTATGAAACATTGTTTATCTTGATTCAACGTGTACAACAAAATATTATCTTAGTTTGGAATTGAATTGTATTGAAATGCAGTATTTTCCAAAAGACACCTACTCAATACAAGTTCAACTTGAACTTCAGCTACGTAGAGTTATCGTTGGTTTTATGGTGTATAACATCTATAGATACTTTTACGAAAAAAAAAACAGTATATAAACCTAAAAGTTTGAATGAGATATTGAATTTTTTTTATAGGTCATACTCACAGATTCTGGAAACTTTTCTCCAAGCTTTATAATATTTATTTGACATGCTTTTAATATTCTTTTGTTCCTCATTTGAAATATATTCCTTTATATATGACAGTTGAAATATATGATACTTCGTATCATGAACTAGTATTATTTTTCTCAGCTAAGCAAACATAATGCACACCATTAGCACCAAATACCCATAGAATATGTTTCTCATTTGCATATGCAAATATGAAACACATTCTATGGTTATTTTCTTTCTAGAATGCAGTTGATAATCATAAACCGGTCGGCGTCAAAAATAATGTATTTCTAAATCTGTATATGTACATTTACGTAAATTTTTCCAACATACAAATTTGTTTCGCATCCACAATATAGAGATAAAAATGGATCATATATGTAGATGGATTTCATTGTGCTGATTTGTATCAAGTTAGGTTTCGAGCGTTAGTTTTGAAAATAATATGCTTTCAGATTGTTCCCTGTCATCCAAACCTAAGTGTCAATATACAAGGTTTATTGAACCATTTATATTTGTTGTATCTCTGTTATACTATGAATAAAAAATATCATGAATTTCCTTCATATATGAATGAATTTACATAAAGAATATTAATACATATCATTTATATTATTTACCCCCATTTAATACTGAAAATAACTTTTTCCCGAATTCTATCTTTGCACGTGACTTTCTCGCAAATATTGAACCTAATTTTACTCGTAACTTTAACAGACTTTAACAGCAAGTGCATCGCACCTTCTCCAGGGATATAGAGCTGTTCAGGTGTACTTCCCCCTTTTCCAGATATAACCGAATAAAAAAAGACTTATTTTGATCAAATGAAATATATTTTTATATTCTTTAAGATGCTATGGATGGTTCGGGAACGCCATCCACCGACTTCGTAAAAAGAAGTCCTTCTCCACACCTGCTAACCTGAAACGCATCTGGGGTTCTCTCTTCAGAGAGGTGCATCCTCGCAAGCGGGTAAATATATTTTGCTGATCGCCTAAATCTGATCACAACAGCATGTTCTGATTTAGACGAAGTGAATCTGGGAGCGGTGACTACTCTCCCAGAGCCTGAGATCACAAGAGCAGTTAAAGAGATCAAATGTGCCAAGGCAGCTACGGAAATTAATCTCAGGCCCGAGGTGTTAGAAGCCTTATATAGAGAAGGTATTCTCTGGACGATCGTGTGTGCTGGGTAGCCAGTATCTCTGGAATGGCAACTAAGCAATGGCAATTTGTGAGAAATAATTCCAATGTTCAAAAGTGCCGTCGAGAGAGATTGTTCCAATTACAGAGGAATATCCTTGTTAAAGTGTACGGACACGTGTATGTCAAAGAGATGAGGGGAGATTGTCGAGTTCGAGCTAGCTGATGAACATTGCGGCCTACGCCCAAGTATTTGTGTTAGGAAAAATGGTGCCAAATCGAAACCATTCAATATAGGTGTCGGACCCCACCTGGGTGCGTATTTTCCCCTCTCCTATTCATTATGTTTATAAACATGATTGGCATGCGCAGCAGGGATGTAAGTGGTATCACGACTGGTGTGTGCAAAATCAGTCGGCTGGGATTTGCAAAGGACATGGTGATAGGCAACTCGACAGAACGTCATCACAGACTTACAATTGATAGGTTTGATGCCGAGTGTTGCATCCTGAATAAAAAAGCAGTGCTGTGCAATCTGAAACACTAGTCTGGTAAAGGAAACCTGCACAGTGCAATCTACATGTGAATGGAGTTTCACTGGAGCAGGTTGAGAAGTTCAAGTATCTTCGAGCCGTATTCATGTGTGATGGAAGGCAGGATGCCGACTTAAGTGCCTGAATTGCAGGAGTTGGTGCAGTAATGCGCCACATTTAGCATTCGGTAATCAGATAGGAGTTAGGTGGAAAAGCCTTAATCGCTACCTTCAATTCGGTATTTGTACAAACCTTTACCTATGGTCATGAATCTTGGGTAATGACTAAAAGAATATGACAAACGATTACAAGCGGCCGAAATGGAGTTCCTCCAAAGGGTCATTGGTGTACAGTTACACAATAGAATGCGTAGCTCGGACATGAGAGAATCATTCCAGGTAGAACCGCCACTTCTACGAATTGAGAGATCACAGCTCCGATGCTATGTTCATGGGGCTAGAATGTCTGAGAAAAGAATCGTCGGACTGATTTTTTCGGCAAAACCAACTGGCAGGATACCCAGGAGTAGATCCCGAGCATGATGATTAGATAACATCCATAATATTGAATTCGTATCGTTTAGGGATCCTGCCAGATCATTGGGGATGGTTGCTTCTGAAAGGACCCGTTGGAAGGAGTGTTTGAGGACTCTGCGCGCAGGACCCTCTCAGAAATAAGTGTGCGAAGAAGAAGAAAAAAAGAAGAAGAAGAAGAAGAAGAAGAAGAAGAAGAAGAAGAAGAAGAAGAAGAAGAAGCTATAGACTATTTTGAGCATGTGAATCGATCGCTTATATATCTTTTTATAAGTGATATATTTCGACACTGGAAGAATGTGTAAAAGCATCACTCATCCTAGATATCAAAGCAGTACAACTAGGATATACACTACTTGAAAGTCCCATCCTAATTTATCATTTCTAATTCCATACAGAGAGCAAACGATGTAGCAATACAGTCAACTTAATTACTGAGAGGAATATTTAAAGTGTTTATTTACATAATTCTTCTGCTTTACATAGTTATGTATTTTGACAATATTCCAGCATTCTAAGCCCACATGAACGTGAACGTTTTCACTATAAGTTTTAAATTTTGTTCAAAAGTTACATTGAATGTTTACATTTTATTACTGTCATAAGACATTAAATTATCAATTCGCCCAATTGTTTATTTGCGCAATTTAATTTTCTAATCAAAATAAATTTATTGCCATAGAATTTAAATTTTTTGATGAACGAACACATTAATATATTAAAATATATCTAAATGTGTGAGCTGTTTATTACTTTAATTGTTACTCTTGTTTTCGTTTGCGAGCGAAAATTTGCGTGAAGTAATTACGTCAATTTTTTAATACTAATAAAATAAAACCCATATATAGTATAAATCAATATTCTTAGTAATATTGGAATGCATGATGCGCTTAGCATAGATGGGGTGCTACATGAAATTCCGTGCATTTTTTGTTTAAATCTCGAGCTAATGGATTTTGCTATACTACCTAAACAGCGGCTTCGAGATCAATCAGTGTAATCAGCAAATTGTGACATATTTAATTGGGTTAAGCTAATTGCAAATAAGCCTTAGCTGAAACTAAGCTCTTCTGCCCTTTCTAACGTTCACTGACCACCACTAATTTCATTAGCTATCATTACACATAGTTATTCTATGTGATACGAATGGTAAAGGGTTTAGATAACCCACTGAATTGCAAACCAATGATAAATTACTTTAATCTTTGATTTGAATCCCAAAGTGGTAAACGTTTTACATTTAATAATTCAGAGCCAAACCACTATACATGATCGGGTCTTCAGGTAGCGATATAAATAATCATTATTGGTGGAGAAATAGCTGTGTAATGAACCTGAAATTGTTATGAGAAATAATTATGTTAAACGAATTCATAGGGGTATTTATTTGAAAATAGAATGTTACATATATATATGACACAGGACAACTAAAAGACACTTAACACCAACAGACAAACGCACCACTATCAACATATATAACATAGAGGTACATCTTATATAAACTGAAATGTACCAGATCATTTCTACTGTGTGGTGTGAGAGGTAACGGAAGAAATAAGTCAAATATGAAATTAAATTGTACTAGAGGTGAAAGGTATGAGTTTCAAAGATTCAACGTTGAGAGCTACATGTATCCCTGTTTAGTTTGAAAGGTTAACTCTAAAGAAAATAATCATTTTAGTATGTATTAAATTGGCAATGTATCTATAAATTGAGTGTCCATCTTGTAGATAAAAAAATTGATTTTAATCTGGGTGGAATATCAAAGATGAGAGAGAAAGAAGAAATGATAAATCTTTTTCAAGAATTCACACATTTCAATATAAATGATGACTATTTTCAGTGTAGTCAATTTTTAAATAGTTCTACGCTTGTTTGTAGAAATACAATGCCCACACCTACATGGTATATCAGGGAAATATGGTTTAGTAGTAGTAGTAGTAGTAGTAGTAGTAGTAGTATATATATATATACGTGACAACCCATAGTCATTCGTGACCAAAGGGGAATTTACGCTATATATATATATGGTGGCAGCCAACTCGTTTTCGAGTACGGCCACTACTTTATATCCATGTAGGAGAACCCCTACCGATGCGCTGAACGAGTGTGACTTTTTAGTCCAGCCACCGATTTGAAAACTCTGGTACAAACACTACACTTGTGACAATTATTGACACATAGTGCTGGGCCCATGGTACCATGTGACGACAAGTGCAGAGAGATCTCCAGGTATAAAGCAATGCCTGTATATATATACATATTTACAAGCGTACATACATACCTGATGAAGTTAAAGGGTGAGATTTGGTAACTGAATATAACACAATCTTCACGAATTATTTAAGTAAAGGAAAGTATGATTTTATTTATTTAAGAAAGAATTCATATGAACATCCTTTTCACGAGTATGATTTGAAACAAAATATATTTTCAAAAGGAGACAGCTAGTTGAATTGAGGTTTGTAAATCTATATATTAATTTGAACAACGTCAGTATTCCGTGTATCATAATTCTCGATTATCATTGGTTCATAGGTTTCAAACGACTCCGCCCACCCCAACGACGCCAAACTGAAATTAATATGCATAATGCCAAGAAGGGAGTGTGAGGGGAGAGTGTGAACGCTATATGTGTCAGTGTAGAGACATGTGTGTCTGTGATGTGTGTGGATATAAGAGGTGAAGGAAAGCAATAACTATTAACATGCGTGCGTGTGTATGTACGTGCGCGTATGTTTATGTGTGTGTGCGTAGAGCGTTCCACAGAAAGTAAAAACTATCAACATGTGTGAGTGTGAGTGTGTGCGTGTGTAAGTTTTCGTGTGTGTGCGCGATTCCATGTGTGTATGTGTGTGGCGTTCCACAATCGCCACGCTGTTTATCTGTATGTGTGCCTGTCTGTCAGTCTAACATACACAGAGTTGTGAAGGGAGTAAATAGGGATCTTTTTTTACATTGACGAACATCTTTTATATTAATTATATATATATCTATATCTACATATAATATAAAAGATTGGAACTTCCATCATCCTTTTGAGAAACGTGGAACAACCACGTCTATGCAATGATACCCGTGTTACAGTCAGGCAGAAGTTGAACCATCTCCTAGAGGTCACTATTCTAGGTGGGAGCACCTATAATTGTTCATATACTATGCACAAACGGTACAACGAAGAATCTGGTATATCTGGAAGATTTTTTTTTACTGTTTTCTGTATCACACAGACACCACGCACTCGCCTCATACTGTAACCAGACAAACATCCAATACAGTCATTTTCTCTTTTACCTGTCTTCTCTTATCATCTGTTTACCCGGGCGAAGCTGGTTACGTCAGCTAGTTAATAATAATTGTTTCTACTTTTGGCGCAAGGCCAGCAATTACTCCAGTCTATTACTGGTACTTTATTTTATCGACCCCGTAAGGATGAAAGGCAAAGTTAACCTCGGCGTTAATAATAATGCAACTTGTTTCGTAAATAGAAAATGCGCATGAATTTTAATTTTTAAGGATTTTTCTAATTGAAACTATACTCCATTAATAAATGGTACATGTTTATAGAAACAGAAATTAATAGGGAGCGGTATTTCAGTATATTTATCATTTAGTTTGAAATATTCTTGAAAAGGTTTAGTTCGGAACACAATTTTATGATACCACACATTCATGAACTATTCACTATTGTATAGTCGTTACACATCACACACACATATTTGCATGGGTTGGATTTATATTTGAAGATACATATTACGTTTTCTTACATTAATAACACTTTTCCCCGCGTATCGGTGGGAATATGAACCAATGAAAACACTTATATCACTGTATTTGTTGTGAATATGATGTTTATTATGGAGTTATGGGGGCACTTAAGTCTTGTATAGTCTACAAACATAATAATGATATTTTCTTTGAAAATTGCAACGTTTACTTTCCATCTAGATGTGTCATATTATTGTATCGATAAGCGATACACATAACACCATATAATTGCAAATAAGAACGTTACGTATCATCATTTTATTGTAGTACCTCCTAATATCAGGTGTCATTTAAATATCATTTTTAGTTATTCTGCTGTGTTTAGGTTTTTTGTAACAATCAAGACAAATGTGATATGATTTTAAAGTCACCAGATGTCCCATATTCGAATTATTATCTTACAGACAGAGAAAATAATTTTTGTTTACTGCACAATGTTTTACTGCACAATTGTTACTGCACAATGTTTACTGCACAATGTTTTAGAATAGCAGATATTTGAAACCGCATCTCTAATGAAATATCGAGAAATATTTATTTTAAAAAAACAAAATTGAATGTTTGTATTAATTTAATATTTACTGCAAACTCAAATATCTATATGATTAAAAAATAAAATTATCGTTTGATATAAAATAGTAATTCATTCTGTTTAATTTTTTAATTCTTTTATCTATGTAAATCAAAGGATAAACTACAATTGAATATTGTAGTAATTACGTCTGCTTAAACATGATTATACACACCCACACATATATATATATATATTGGCCTCAACAACTCGATTCCTACCTGCTATATGGCAGCTACAACATCGATTCATATCCAATATATATATAAATTTAATGGCTGCATCACGATCTCGGGAATTGCCATCACGTCACCATTCTTTTGTACATTCGTGTCATGAATATGTTTCTTTAGTCCTGAGAAGTTCTTCATTCCTAGCTACGTATGTTGCAGTGAACGATATAAAAAGTCATCAACTAAGGCCAGCTATGCTGATGTAACACATAAGGAAGTTGTTTTAGAGTTATTGCCCTTTGTCAAGATTTTGTAACTCTATTTTCTGTCACACATTAGGAATCTTGGGAATCTTGCGAATCACATTAGGAATCTTGGGAATATATGGTATTCTCGAAAATATAATTCGGCTGATTAGAATAATGTGCATACTGAGCAATTTTACGGCTGACTTTCGACTTTTCGGTTTTACAGAAAAGAGAGAGAAACAATCTTGACAAAGAAACAAGTTTCCATTGCTTCTCGCTGCCACCGCTAGGATAATAGAATGACGATAGTCGTCAAAATAACACAGCGTTATGTGGCTGTTTGCTTGCAAACAAATCGAATATTATTATTATTCGATATAAAACTGATGAATGTATTTACGTATCCACTATATTAAAGCGAGTCAGGTGCTACTGGTGACATGTAAACAAGTACAACCTGTCGCATGGTCGGGTCGTCGGTGACTAAACTGCAACCCCACCAAGTTTACTTGGTGAGGAGGGTGATTTTGGACACCCTGCAGGACAAAAAACAAAACCTGACAAAGGGCGGAAGAACTCATAAGAGTCAACGGCTATCCAAAAATGTGTAAATATGTATACACACATGTACATATGTATGTGTATGTGTATGTGTATGCCTGGGGTGTCAGGGAGGGGCATTTACCTCTGTAGGAGGGTTAGCCATGCCCTTTTAAGGATAGCTCGTCCTGCATTGGGTCGACCTGACACTCAGCTCTCACCTGTGGCCCTAAGAAGCTGTAGCATGCGACAGCGGCCACACCGCGGTAAACCGCCTTGGCTGGCGGGCCTAACCAGGTTGAGGGTAGCCGGACGGGTCTGAAGCCCCCCGGTGAGTTAGATAGGGGATGCCTGCCCCTGCATGCGAAGACTGGACGCCGCAGAGAGAGTGGAGGAGGACAATATCGTCCCAACGGTCACGAAGGCGCCGATAGCCAGCGGTGTGGAGCGCTAGGGCACGGCAAGGCACTACAGACGTCGTGGCCATCCACAGCAGCCAAGGAAGTCCATAGTCGTGATGGTCCTCCGTAGGACCGGATTCTGGCTTCTGCAGCGGAGTGAGTGGGACCGTCACTGTGCACTGGCCCTACCACTATAAACCTTTCCCGCACAGGTTTCTTCTTTAGCGTGCACTCCCAAAGCCCTGCGGAGATAGGCAAGAGTCGGAGGTAACAGGTGGTGGTAACCCCTGAGAGTTGCCAGGCTGACTCCTGTCTCTTCCCCTGCCCCACTGTCCCCGGATCTGCATCTCAGGGATGGGCCTCCACATCCACCATCGTGCCCATGGCAGACGGGAACAACAATAAAGAAGATGTCAACATCGTTTACGTTGGACAACCAAGATATTAAAGAAAAATTAAATTTTCCTATTAAAATTCAACAAAGCCAGCCGTAACATCGCTTGGTATGCAAATTAGGCTAATCAGCCGATGTATACTTTAGAGAAATCTATATATTCTCAAGGTCAATAACCCTGTCGATTGTTTCTCTAGACCACCTCTAAAACAAAGGAATGGCGATAGTTGTCTAAAACACATAACGTCGTGCGGTTGTTTGCTTGCAAACAAATCGAATATTATTATGAATCAATATTATATGAATATAATTTTTATTCACATCTGACGCTTTGTCAATCTTATGAAATTGTAGTTTCTATTCGACAATTCTGGTGGGTTATTCATCTGTGCAGTCATTAATGTGTTATACATCTCATTTGTATGAGTTCTGTTAAGAGGGTATATATCTAAATTAAAAGACACAAAGAAAATTCAAAATGTAGAAAAAAAGCTTATATCATTTTAGATCTATTATGGCGGTAATAGATGTAATCGATATAATATTTTATGACCCACCATAGACGTCTTACAATGCAATATTTTCTGTCGAACTTCAACAGTCTTCAGAAAACACGTAGTCCTATTGTCCAAGGTTTCATTTTATATAATGAATAAACCTCAGCTGAGTCTGCGCTTGAACGTTTAATCTGCTTGTAATGTGTGCTATATGTTGTGGTAAAAAGAAACCTACTATTTTAGTAACGTTAAATATTATTTCAAAATTTGTAATTACAATAAAAAATGAGTTTGCATATAGTGCTCATTTTACAGGCCATCAATAAAAGGATGACACATTTTGCTATAATCCTTCTCGATCGCATCACTAGCTTGATCAATAATGAACTACTTCATTCCATTCCTAACAAACTGTTATTCTCTTCTTTGTAAATAGTGTATCATTTTTTTTTATTTTATGCAGCTTTTTTTGTTATATTTCAAATGTTTTCACAACTAGTGAAATAAATGATAAGAACAAATTATATTTACCTCAAATACCATTTTTTCTCATATTGAATATATATGCTCATAAATTTTTAAATAAATGGTAGATAGCCAGAACTGAAACACTTTTGACCATAGTTCTGATATATTATTGCTTGTAAATGGATTAGATAATATTAATAATAACTATTGCCATTTCTGAAAAGTATTTGAATATTTTCTTGTAGTGAATCTCAAATAGTCTACAACGCTACAACGGCAACAAATATATTGCCTTGTGCTACTTCAGTTGTTAATTATCTGAATTCAACAATATTTTAATATGTATGGAAATGAATGTAACAATAGCGGTTTTTATAAATCTCTATTGTTGCAGATTTCTTGGAATAATTGAAATGAATTGTGCCTCACATTCACTGATGATCAATCATAGCAATCGTATAATTATCACATATATGATGTTCCATTTCAAAGGGTATGTCGTCTTTAAATAAATAATTGCAGCTTTGATTTTTAAGGCTAGTACATAATGCAAAGCTGCGAATCACACTTGAATACTGAGCGCATATATTAGACGCTTCAATTCCTAAACACAATCGTCTTCATAAGAGAGACAGATGATAACAACCCTAGTATTCTCTCCTATTAAAATATATTGTATGCCATCGGATTGCATCAGCGCTGTGCCATATCTCCCATTGCTAAATGCGTTCTTCATAATCTGATTTAGGCTGATATCTACCAGAATAAAAGTAACCAAATTGTATCAAATCTATTTGCATCTGGGCAATCAACTCTAGAACTACTTTCATATTCATTTTCTCGAACAGCAAAGTTTATTTTCTCTATGGTTTCAATCTACAGGAATTACTTAATGAATATCAACGTTCCGTGTATAGCAGGCTACCAATTCAGTTTTGGTTCTGTAAAAAGATCTCATATTGATGAAAATCTTAAATATCAATTAAGAATCTGGGTTGTATCAAATTTATTCTAGGTCCACATCGACTTTAATGTTCCGAAACTAATTAGCCACTGAACCTAAACTTTCTATTTTGAATTAAATTAAGTTCAACAGATTCAATTCAAAATTGGTAAATATTTTATATATGACATACACATAAAATTTATCTTTTGTCACGGACTATATTCGAATACTTACTGTAGAGTAAACAGTATTTTATTCCCTGCCCTTGGCGAGTGCGTTTCCTGTCGCAAAAAAATTAGTTTGAAAAAGAAATTAGTTTGAAGAAGAAATTAGTTTGAAGAAGAATTATATTAATATTTTAGAATTAGTGAGGGATAGTTAATTAGATTATAGTGAGCGTATATTTCTATTGAAAATATTCTTTGTATTATCTCAGCTGCACCCTATAACTTGCTAATTAATCACCTTTATAACATAAAATATTAACTGATCATAGTGTTATCATTCTATCCAGTGACGTTAGTTCAATTCCTTCTAATCTTCTGAGAGCCGGTCTAGTGTACCAAACATGCTACCTTTCAACATGACGTTGACCATTACAATATTACAAATCATTTTCCAATTAAAATATTATTATTAAACCGGAAGAGATTAAGAAAACAAAGAATGTTTTATGGTGATAAAACAAATTCAGTTTCAAAAAGCGTTTACCACAAGATTACAGTCTTTTTCTTGTGATAGTTGTCTACATTTTCTATCATTTTATTTGCTGTGGAATGTGATATGGACAGATTGAGTTGAAACTGTGCAAATATGAATTATCGCATAAGGGTTTGGACACATTATGCGCCATTTATTTTTTTAGTAGTGACTTTATTTATGTATTAAATTCCTATAAGACCGCTATAATTTCATCCCTTGGAATAATTAATCATATTCACACCACGTTAATTGCTGAACATTGCACAATGGGCTAAATAAATGTGTTTACTTTCATGTAATTTGTAATTTCCTGAACACTACAGAGGGCTAATGTGACAAGCAGATTTATAAGACAATCCGTTAAGGCATGTTATGTAAAATATGTAAAACAAAGGATGAATACCCAATGTTACTCGTGATGAAACCTTTGTATTACAGATTTTCCAGGCTAAATATAGTTCTCCGTATTATACATAGGCTTCTAATTTTTTGGCATCATATCATCTCTTAACCTTCTGTAATTTTTTGTGTTTATATAACATTTTTAGAAGCCCAAAACAACTTCATAAACAATTTTGCACGTCCTCGCGAATGTTTACGTGAACACAAATTGTGTTGCTGATCCTGGACCTGAATCGTATTTTCCAAACGCATATCATTTATGTTGTTATTAGTAGTTTACACGGTACTAGTACTGATAATTTACATTAGAATTTATATATTTATTTGCTCATCGTTCGTGAGAATTATACAACTATTTAGAGGTTAATCTAAATAATTATTTTTATGCAGAAATATTGTATATTTCAATAAATGTTCTGCAGATTTGGAGAAATCCTCATCCATAATGGTAGCCTTCGTATTCTTATATAGGTTATCGTCACAATTCTTTGTAAATTCAAGCAAATTCTACCAGATGTCTCCTGAGAGAACTGTGGTAAATCCACCAACGAACGTTCTGAACTTTGTTAGATTATATATTAAGAATCAACAATCTTCTTCTTTGATGGAAACACCATCTGATATACAGCATTGTAGTATGGCTTTTATGAAGCCATATTTGCAATGATCCGGAAAATATACATTTACACCTAGAATACGCCTGATACCGCTGCCGCCGAAAGTCATTTCGTATACAAAGGAATATGAGAAATAGAGTGATTTATAATGATATAAACTAAAAGTGGTAAAGCTTTGAGTAATTACGATTTTCACATTAGAACTTTGTCATCTAGGGAGAAGTGATATGGCGCGAACTGTTCGGCTGTTTCCGGCTACCTTCGGCTTAAATTTTGAACGGTTGCCCTGTAACCATATGTGTGTGAGGGATAAGAGAAGGGTGGGCGTTAAACACTGATAGAGCGACAAAGCGAATAAATAAAAGAAATACTATAGAAGAGAGTTAAGAAAGTGATAGAAAGTGAGGTGCAATTTTAGAAAAATAGAGCAGTACATATAGCGTTGAATGAGATATGTTTCGAGAATTCGTTGCAAACATGGAGCTATAGGCAAATGACTGTATGTCATTGAATGAGAGTGTCGGAAGATATATATTGAAATAGAAAGAAAACAGAGTTTCTCAACACGTTTATATACGATTGCGTTTTCTAGCAGGTCGGTAAAAACGTATTTTGGTATGTTACTTTACCCCATCCACTAACAGTTCATTAATCGTTCTGTCTTTCTTTACATTACATTTCACTACTTCTACTTTCTAGCAGCACGATATATTAATGAAAAGCTAACGTCATCTCGTTTATATGCAATAACATATGAGTGACCTACCTCTTAAATATTATTGACATTTTGATTATATATGTAAAAATGATTGTCACCTGATCAAATCAGTTTGCAAAGCTTTCATTAAATGGATGAAATCTATTATAATAATAATAATAATGAAATTATTGTGTACAGTGCTCAGGTGCACTACAACTCATCAAAGGTGCATGTATAGTACATAGAATAATGTACAAATGTCAGGAAAATAAACAGTGTATGAGTCATGATATAATAACAATAACAATAATGAAATATTGTGCACAGTGCCCAGGTGCACCACAACCCATCAAAAAAGTGCATGTACAGTACATAGGGCAATGCACAAACATCAGTAAAATGAACAGTGCACACATGTGTGCATGTGTATGGAAGGGGCACATCAGGTGTAGTTTTGGCGTATTTCGGGAAGCATGAGTGTCTTAAAGGATGCAGTGTCTCGGCAGCTAACAATTGACGCAGGCAGTTTGTTCCATGTTTCAGCAACTCTGAGCGTGAAAAAATGTCTGCGAAAGTCATGGGAGCTGTGCTGTTTTCTTATCTTGTAGGCATGTCCACGTGTGTTAGATACATGGAGATCAAAGAGGCGCTCAGGGTTGCAGTTGGCGAGATGGTTAAAAACTTTGTGGGTATTCACCAAGTCCACTGCCAGACGTCGGAGCTTCAATGAATCCATGCCCAGGGAAGCAAGGCGTTCAGAGTATGGTAGGTGTCTGATGGAGGGTATGCGCTTGGTTGCACGTCTCTGAACAGTTTCCAGGAGGTCAATGTTCCGAGCAAGATAGGGGTTCCAGACTGATGATGCGAATTCCAAGTGTGGTCGCACCATAGCTATATACAGTTTTAAATAGATGGCTGGAGAGCGGCTAACAAAGGTCTTGCTGAGTGATGCCAAGACACCCTCGGCCTTCTTGACAATCTTAGAGACATGCTTTGTCCAACGCAAATCGTTGCTGACAGTAATGCCCAGGTCACGTTCACAAGAGGAATTTTTGATGTCAGTGTTGTGGAGGGAGTATGTGGACGCTGGATATTTCCTTCCAAAATGCATGGTGGTACACTTGTCCACAGCCAGCTTCAGTTGCCAGTCTGGGATCCATTGCTGCATTGTGTCCAGGTCTGATTGTAGGAAAGAGTTGTAAATTTCAGGATCAGTCCTTTTGATTTCAAGGTACAGCTTGATGTCATCTGCATATTTTAGTACCGTGGCATTCTGTAAGTTGGCATCTATGTCATTAATATATGCCACAAACAAAAGAGGACCAATAACAGATCCCTGTGGTACACCAGATGACATCTCATATGGTGAAGAATGCTGTCCTAGAACTGTGACTACTTCCTTTCGGCTGAGAATGAAGGATTTCAGCCAGTCGAAAAGATCATCCCTCACACCCATTGCAGAGAGTTTTGCCATAAGTCTTTTGTGTGGCACAGAATTAAAAGCCTTAGCAAAGTCAAGGTAAACAACATCCACCCATGAGCCGCTGTCAGTGATCCGGGTGATGTCCTCAAGGAACTCGATAAGCTGATCACAGCAGCTGGAGTTAGGGATAAATCCAAACTGTGAGGGCCGGATGAGGCTGTGAGAGCTCCAGAAGTTCCAAAGTGTTTCTCTGACACAGGATTCCATCAGTTTGGCCATACAGCTAGTAAGACTGACTGGACGATAGTTGACAGGTGACATGCGGTTGCCCTTTTTGAACAGGGGAATGACACTGGTAGTTTTCCACTGCTCTGGAGTAGCACCATTGCTGAGACAGTATTGAAAGAAAAAAGAAAGCTGGCGCAAAAGGAAATCCCCGCCACGTTTGAGAAGCAGGTATGTCACACCATCAAGACCAGGGGAGGCATAGTTGCGCTTATTCTTAAGGTGACGTCGCAACATTGCAGGTGTAAATTCCATAGTTGTTATGGAATTTGATGTTAGAGATGGTGGAGATGGTACATTCTGGTTTTCAACAGTAAAAATACTTGCATAGCACTCAGCAATGAGTTCTGCGCACTCCTTGGGATCGTCAGTGATCTGGCTTGTGTGGGGATTGCGAAGAGGACCAACTGGAGAGTGAGGTCTCTGCTTTGAATGAACATATTTCCAGAACACCTTACTGTCGGGATTGGTTGCGATGCACTGTTCAAATTCAAGCACTGCCTTCTTTGTCACTTGCTTGAGATGGTTAGAAGATTTATTCCGCTTTTTTCTGTTGGCATCTGATCTATCCAGTTTATATTCCCGTTCAGCGTTCCGACGTTCTTTCCTGGCAAGTCGGACTGCTGAAGTTTCCCAGATTGCACTTTTGGGGTGGTTATTTTTCCGCTTCCGTGGCACTGATGCTGCACACGCTATCCATATTGAGTCCAGGATGCTCTGGAGTATAGAGTTCACATCTCCAGAGTTATACATCTCATGCCAGTTTGGGCGCTGTAGCTCAGTGCAGTACAAGTTCCAATCTGCCCTCTTCCAATCAAAGCAAGCAGATTGGAGATGGCTCTGGTTTTTGTTGCTGCCCTCAAGTGCCAGATTGGCAATGATCATAGCATGATCAGAGTCGCCTAGAGGTTCCTCAGTAGTACAACTGATAACCACTTCAGGAGTAGTGGTGAAGATCAGGTCCAAAGTGTTGTCACCTCTTGTTGGAGAGGTGACTACTTGTGACCAGTTTGAGTCCAGCACTAGTTCAAGGAAATCGTTTGCACCCTGTGGCCAACGAAAGGTTTCCCAATCGATCTCAGGATGATTGAAGTCACCTGCAATAAACACATAAGTGGCTGTTTTCTTGGCAGCAACTCTGAGGATATCGCAAAGCTGTGTGTCCTGATGGTAGTTTGGGGGGCGATAAACAACACCAAGCAGAAGTGTTGACATGGTCATACGTATGTCACAGAAAAAAAACTTCTTCCTGTGATTCGTTCAAATCAACGCAAGGAATTACCGAAAAGTTTGAACGAACGTAGACCATCACACCACCACCACGGCGGTTAATGCGGTCCTTGCGGAAAAGGTTGTACCCAGTAATGGTGAAAACCCCATCACAGAGTAAGGAATGTGCCCATGTTTCCGTGACAGTGATGAAGTCAGGGTCGATGCTTCTGACGTAGGATTCGAACAGATGTATCTTGTTGCATAAACTGCGAGCATTTAAGGACAACAATTTGTACCCTGCTCGCAGTTTATGATGGTGTGTAGAGGGTGGCAGGTTGTTCTGGTTTAGTTTCCCAGAGTTGTAGCAGTTTTTACATTGCCAGTTATTGTGGGTAGATCACACTCAGACCAGCTGGTATCTCTCTTCCACGTTTCACCAGCCTTGACAAACCTCCAGATCTGCCCATCATCACGCAGACTGAAACTTTCATCTTGTGCTGAGTTCCGATTCAAGGAAGCTGCAGCACGTAGTTTTGGACGTACATGGGGTGGTAGGCCTGGGCGTGTTCGGAAGGTAATCCGATTTTCACGCCCAGCTTTAGCAGAGGCCAGATGATATGAGGTTGCCTCTGCGGGGTCCGAGAAAGACAGCCTGATGAGTCTGGGTTTTGGACCAGGTCGGCAAGGCGGAGGGCACCCTTTGGGGGAACACAGCCTAGGTCTTTGGCCGAGCTGGCAGCAAATGCCTGAAGATCGGCCTTGTCCTCTGGTACGCCAATGGCAATCACTTCATGGGTAGCAGATTCCGCAGTCTTTTCAGTCTTTCCAGCAAGAGGTACAGGGAGATTCTTTAGCAAGGCATTCCGATAAGACCCCTCATTGTGGGGTCCTACCCGAATGCTTGCCTCTATTCCTGCAACTTCCTTTCTCAGAGCAGAAATCATTAGTTGCAGTTCCGCAAAATCTGTACTGGTCGGTTGTTGTTGTTGTTGTTGTTGCTGCTGGTGATGATGTTCCTCCACGGGAATGGCAGGGGAGGACACAGTCGCAGGTTGTTGCTGTTGTTGTTGTTGTTGTTGGTGATGATGATGTTCCTCCACGGGAATGGCAGGGGAGGACACAGTCGCAGGTTGTTGCTGTTGTTGTTGTTGGTGATGATGATGTTCCTCCACGGGAATGTTAGGGGAAGACACAGTCACCAGTTGTTGGTGTCGAGATGTACTGGGAGTGGAAGACATGGGTTGTTGTTGTTTCTGATGTTCTCCCACAGGAATAACAGTAGAAGCCAGTGTCATAGGTTTTTGCCGTTGTTCAGTAGCAATGGTAGAGGAAGACACAGTCATTGGTTTTTGTTGTTGTTGTTGTTTTTCAATAACATTAATAACATTCGTGGAGGCAGGCACACAGGCCAGACACTGAAAGGACCAGGATTTTAGCTGGACCATCTCCCATATTCCATCCATCATAGCATTATGATGTCTCTTTTTTTGGCCTGGGATCCTCCGGAAGCCTGTGACGCATTGAAGGCAGACAGAGATGCGACAGGTTCCACATTCGACCCAGCGATTACGGAACGAGTTTTCGGGTTCCGCACAGATATGGCAGATGTGATTTTCTGGGCAATGTTCTATCTTGGGACATCGGCCGGTTTTGTCGCATATTTCATCGATGGATATCACCATGGCAATTTTGTTATTTCTACCCATCCGTAGAAAAACACAGAATGTAAACAATATAGGTTTAGCGCACTTGATTACGATAGAAATAAAATGTCTGTTTTTTTGTGTATTTTGTTTCCGTTTTCCTAAATGTTGTGTGTGTACAGAAGAGTCTGAATTACATTACATGTAAACAAATAAATATGCTGCGTAAGTTAAATGAAACGTACTGTAGAAGGCAGTTGTTTATTAACAGCGAAATAAGGTTTTTTTTTGTTTTTTTTTTTCCCCTGATACTGCTTCTTTATAGTAAACTTTCAATAATATTTTTTTTTCCAAATTATTAACTTTCAGCTGCTAGTATATATATATAATTAAAAGGTGTATGTGGGTTAGAAGCGAGGTCAATGTTAAGAAATATTTTACCAATGTAAATTGGTAAAATTGGCCGGTATAGTGTCTCACACGAAATAGTGTGGTTTCTTTTCACGTGTGTGTATATGCATATGGTATGTATCTGTATATAAATCTGTGTGTATATTGTTGTTTATATGTTTTGTGGAGTACTTACTGCGATCCTTAAGGGACGTAGTGATTTGTTTTTTTGTTTTTTTTTCTTTTTTCCCCGTCCATGTCCACACGTGGTTTGTTGGCGAAAATCAAGTCAAATTATATATACTTCGTTAAAATAATTCTATCTTGAAACTGGTACTAGTTGTCAGGGAACAGTGAAAGTAATTGTGATAATGAATATTGTAATCCATCTGACGTGTTTAAAGGGCAGTTTTTGGTGAAAATATTATATTTTGTTCGGTCAAGACGTGGTCAAGCGACCTTCCTTGTCGCCATGTTAACTCCCTAATCATTATGACAAATACATATACATATTTGCCGAGGTATTTTCCCCACTGGAAAGAAACATTGTAGTTAATAAGGAGAAGAGTTAAAATATTTACATGCATGACTCCTTTATAGTCAGCCTATGATATTTTCAGCCGACCCTCGTATTATTTCCTAGAGTTACTATCACTGCATATGTTTGTTGTGCTGGACAAGCGTTTCAACTAAGTCTATGAATTCATTACGTGAAACTAAACTTTCTCTCTGGACACACAATTACCGCTAGATTTTGTTCTCTTTTTCCAAATAGGCTGCAAGTTACAATTACCATACGACATTAACAGATCGATATATTTTAAGCATAAACTAATAAACATTCCCTATATTCAATGTTTATATTATCTGCAGTGTCTACAGTGTCTGCAGTGTCTACAGTGTCAACTGTGTCTAAAGAGTTGGGAGCTATGGTAAGGCTCAAAAACTAGAAATTAAGATATTCATTAAAGGCTATTTCCTTCTAATATGATAATCCCTTCTCTGGGATGCAGCATAGGGCAACACGTTTCTGTCTCGATCCTCGCTCGTTTGTCACAAGCCCTGGAACCTAGAGCCGCAATGCAGAGGAGAGGCAGGTGAATAAATACCACAGCTTCTACGACAGCTTTCTCTTTCCACAGTCGGCCGTCGATACCTCAGGCTTCCTCTGACCCCGTTCAGCACAACGTTTCCGTAAACTCGGAATGGCAGCAGCCCGTCTAAATAAAGAGACGCGCGAGGTGATATGTCTGTTGCAGTGGGTGTCGCTAGCCATTGTCTGCGGCAAAACCTTTCCTATTTTGTCCACTGGACAGCTGAAACTCCACTCATACTTATATGAAGTGTCTGCCACACTTACACCAACCCCAATCTTTCGTTGCTTATTACCCCTTGCCCTTTCTATCCATTTCCTCTCATTTATAGTCTTTTGCAATGCTACTTTCTTTTTCTTTCATAGATTTCTATTGATTTGTTTCTCTTGAATATTCCATATTCACTATATATATAGCACACATTGTGTTTGAATGTACGGAATGGAATACATAAAAAGTGTTATACTAGTTTTTTTATGTGATATGATAAACTAGTCATTCATAATTTAACTTTTAAGGAACACCTACCAAAATATTTCGTTTGAATTTTACCACTGACTTTAACAACTGAGATGGCAATGTACACATCAATACAAGGATTAAGGTGAATATAATGAGGTAAGTGAGGATTACGGAAGTATAAAATATGAACTCTTAATTCCAAAAGCAGGAATAGACACTGGCGCTATAACGAATACCGCTGTTGGATCTAATTAAGTGAGTTACAAAATGGAGAATGCGCTTTTGCTCCTCAATGAGGATCTATTTCTACATTTCATAACATAAATACAATTTAGTTTCATAAGTTTGGGGATTATATTGAGCAACGGATTCAATCCCCTGTATAATATTTCCTTGAATATATATTCGGGGACCAAATGAAAGAATGCTTGAATGGAGCATAAATATGCAAACCATTATATACAATCATGAACATCTTGATTCAGAATTATGTGATATTACACACGTAATTACAATATTTCAATGTAGTTTTATTTTTTATTTTTTCAATAAGTTACTTATTCAATTATAAATGAGTGGAATATACATAGGTACATAATTACATACTACAAGTATAGGAGGTGTGTCAGAAAAGTTCCAGGACTGATGTCACAAAATATTTATTTCAAACCCAAACTTCACACTTACAGTTTTCACCTCCAAAGTAATCCTCCTGGAGTAGGTAACTGTAATATTAGCTCTCTGCAGCGTTCAAACTTTTTTCTTCATAATTTTATATACATGTCCTCTCTTTAAGGTCGTCAAGCAATGAGCACAGAGTAATGAACAAACTTGAAAACACCGTCAGAAGCACTGGGATTGTGGCAGCAAGTGTAAGGAGATGAGTCGATGTCACGCACACGTGATTTGAGTGGTGAAAGAGGTTTAAAGAACGACACGAGGACGTGGAAGATGACCCCAAGAGCGGAAGGCCCTCAACAACCAGGACTGAGATCAACGTTAAGCGCGTCAGGCAGATGATGCGTAGCGATCGTCGGCTGACTTTTCGACTGATGACAAATGAGCTGGGCATGAATCGGGACAGCCTCTGGAAGATTCTCACTGAAGATTTGGACATGCGGAAAGTCTGCGCAAAAATGGTGCCAAAACTGGTGAACCATGACCAGAAGGGTCATGCAAGTGTGCCAGGACATCATCGAGCGTCGTCAAACCGAACCAGACTTGCTAGGGACAGCCATCACCGGTGATGAGTCATGGATCTTCGAGTACGACCCAGAGGGGACCCGTTTTGAAGATGTGGACGACATCAAAAAGGCCGTGACGACGGAAGTGCGGAGGATCGGAAGAATCCTTCCAAGAGTGATGCAAGCGTGGCAGAAAAGGATGGACAAGTGCATTAGATCCCAGGGGCATTACTTTGAAGGAGAGCACTCTTATTGTGAAGTTTGGGTTTGAAATAAATATTTTGTGACATCAGTCCTGGAACTTTTCTGACCCACCACGTATATGTATATGGCTTCAGCCGAATGGCTGGAACAGGTAACAGTTTAAAAGAGTATATATATAAACCTTCTGTTAGAAAGTTTATCTATAGCATTATTAAACAGACAATTTGATCATAGCTATAGGAAAAATATATTTCTGGAATACTTTCGTAAAGTCACCTTAATAACCATGCAATCTATTATGCTGTCGATAGCACGCACATTTGATTTTCATTACACACCTAGAAGAATATTTAAAATTATTTCCGATTATTCTCTGTCTTGTATGATGAAGCAAAACTTAGAGTGTGTATCAAATCACTAATTTAAAGCGATCGTTCGATCACTGTGTTTGAAGTAAACCTTCTGGTCTTATGTAATATGTAATATGCAATATCTTTCTCGCAATACACATATACACACACTTACAAATACACACACAGACACACAGACAGACACGCACACATATATATAGATAAATATATATGTATATATATATTAATATATACAAATAAAATACAGAGTTACTAACTCATACCGATACCCTGCAATTAACAAGCTCAAAGTATAAATACTGAGCATTATTCAATAATTGGCAGTATCGGTAGAGGGTTGGACGCCATGCTTTCTAGCATAGTTACGTCCCTTTACAGTCTGAGTTCAAATCCCGCCGAGGTTAACGTTGCCTTTCATCCTTACGGGGTCGATAAAATAAAGTACCAGTAATGTACTGGGTATTGCTGGCCTTGTGCCTAAAGTAGAAACACTTATTTAATAATATGTGTAGAAATAAACACAGTACATTGTGTGTCTAAAATTACGATGGATGAAATGTGATATTTGAACCCTCTTAATTTTAGACACACAATTTACTGTGTTTATTTCTACATATATTATTATATAATTGTTTCTGCGTTTGGCACAAGGCCAGCAATTACCCAGTGCATTACTGGTACTTTATTTTATCGACCCCGTAAAGATGAAAGGCAAAGTTGACCTCGGCGCGGTTTGAACTCAGAATGGCAAAGGCCGTAACTCTATGCTGGAAAGCATGGCGTCCGACCCTCTACCGATACTGCCAATCTACCACCTATATATTATTATATATATATTATAATACAATGCTCAGTATTTATACTTTGAGCTTGTCTGTTTAGTTGACTATATCTGGGCGATTACACTGTCGAAATATTCGATAAATACTCCGCTACGGCCGACGCGAAGCGCTAGTTTCGGTTATTTATCAGAGATTTCTTCATAGAAGCCTCATTCTTATAGCCTGGTCTATTCGATTTTTTATATAGTTAATTATGCTAATTGGGAGAGGAAATAGTATATATTTTATCTTGTGATTCTATAGACATATTTTATGATATATAGCTCTGATTGTTCAATTTATTAATGTTTCATTGAGCCACAAAGTGACCAGTTGCAAAACACGTATATGTATATGTATGTATATATATATGTAAACTTTTATATATATATATATATATATATATATATATATATATATATATATATAAACAGTTCAATAGTAACCAATCTTAAATAGAGAGATGGAGATAGGAGAGGAGATAGGAGACGACGAGAGATTGGTGAATTAGTTAGAAGCCAAAGCGTAAAGGCATGTGCTCAATGTGCAATATGCAGTAGAAAGCAGCTAGGTGGCTGGGTTCATGGAGAGATTAGGTGCGCAGAACTGGAAATATTCATTAGTTAAGCAAAACAAAACCACACATTTCACAAGGAAAACATTATTAAAAGATTGTCAACATATTTTAGTTTCAAATAAGGAATGTAGAGAATAATAATAATAATATTAATAATGTCCGTTTACAATTGTTTCGCTACAATTGTTTCGCTATAATATTTCTGTATCAGATGACTATATATCATTATTGATCTGGTTCAGTTGAAAATAATTAACATATTAAAAACAGAGTATAACTCCCACACCACGGTACCACCACCCCTATCAAATACACCACGCCACTACACCAATAATTACTCTAGTAGCACACCTCCTCCATCTAATCCTTCTAGCACTAACCAACAGCTTAGGTTAAACTAACTTACTCTCACTAACCGCAGAAGCAACTGCAACTTGTGTTACCCTAATGCATGCCCATTAAATGGACACTGCCTTACACCCAACATAGTCTATAGGTGCACGGTTAACACTGCTTCGAATACCAGCCCTTATATCGGGTCTACCTCTAACCCTTTTAAGATACGCTATAACGCGCATTCTTTTTCCTTCCGAGACCCTAGCAACAGATGTTCGACATCTCTAGCTAGGCTCATTAAAAACCTCAAATTAAGCAACATTGAACACTCACTAAAATGGGATATCGTAGCTAAAGCCCAACCGTTCAATGGACGAAGAAAATCTTGTGATCTCTGTATTACTGAAGCATATTACATAACTCTATCACGACCTCTACCGATTAACGATAGAACGGAGGTAACTATTAGCTGTCAACATCGAAGGGCTAATTCCTTCGCCAATAGAATATTTGACCCAACATAGTCATCTAGCCCCATTTTCACTTGTAGCTAATATGTTAAATAGCTATAACTTAGATAATTATAAGTTACCTCCCCTACATTGTCTCTCAATTAAAAAAATTAAAAATTAGCACTTATCTATAAACTACACACAATTTCTAATCTTTTGAGGAGTTACTTCCCCTGAAACCACCCTCTAATTAGTAAGGAAAATATGTCCTTTGGCGGCCATCTTGTTACCCATAGGCAGAACTCACACAATGCAGCCTCGACAGCTGAATACTGCTTCATTATGGCTGACAACTGATACAAACAGGACACCATAGTGAAACACCAACATATGGAACACTAGATTATATAACATTCTCTCCTTATTTTAATTTATATTCCTTTGAAATTCCGATGAGCCGCTCTGTTTTTAAATATGTTAATTATTTTCAACTGAACCAGATCAATAATGATATATACTCATCTGATCCAGAAATATTATATGGAGTAGCGAAACAATTGTAAACGGACATTATTATTATTAATATTATTATTATTCTCTACATTCCTTACATCATATATATATATATATATATATATATATATATATATATATATATATATATATATATATATATATATATATATATGATGTAAGGAATGTAGAGAATAATAATAATATTAATAATAATAATGTCCGTTTACAATTGTTTCGCTACTCCATATAATATTTCTGGATCAGATGAGTATATATCATTATTGATCTGGTTCAGTTGAAAATAATTAACATATTTAAAAACAGAGCGTCCGATTTGACGAAAGTCGATCGTTCCTATATATATGTATATATATGTATATATATATGTGTATATATATATATATATATTTATACATATATGTGTGCGCGTGTGTGTGTGTATGTGTCTGTGCGCCAGTGTGTGTATGTGTGTGTGCATATAGATAGCGAACTTTTATGATTGAGAACCTCCCCTAATGAACAGAATTATGAATGAATTGACAAAGAAATGTAAGTGAAATGTTCGAAAAGGGATGTTGATTCACTATTAAGTAAGTACGAATTATGGAAACAAGAATGTGGAAATACAGAACATGTATCCTCCTAAAGATAAGGTTTTTTGTTGTTTTTTAAGTAAAAAGTAAAATTTAAAAAAGAAAATGATTCGGATAATCCGTATACTAATTTAAAGAAACAGCAGGGACACAGCACATACAGGTGCAATAAAGTGAGATCACGATAAGAAAACTTATCTAGGAACAGAGAGGCGTTATCCTTATACCCAGCAACAGGTAAAAAGAGAAACATTTCCACGAAGAAAATCCCCATTATGATGCACAGACAGGTTATGGAACCGAGGTGGAAATCCACCAATATGTATAACTTTACTATTCCTGCGTTTTATTGTTTTATTTATCAACTTCATATATATTCATTATATTGAAGCTAAATAGTGAGAGTTGTTACAATGGAGTTTCGCCTATTTATCGCAGGGCCATCAAACAAGAATTACTGTTTCAACAGCAGTTAAAGTATAAATTAAGGAAAACGGAGATATATAAATATAAAATTCCCGAGATACATGGACGAGTTCTCTCCAGCGGTCTCTGTTCCTCATTATCGCTGCATTGTCCTGCGTCTCAAACAGACCAGTGTCTGTTCTTAGGGCATCAACATATGTTAACTTCGGTCTTCCACTTCCAGTGTGTCTATGCAGGGGCTCCCACAGGAGCACTGAGTGCAGTGTCATCTATGGATGTCGGTGAGCATGTCCAGCTCACCTCAGTCTCATCTGTGTCACTTTTGAGCTGACTTTTGGGAGACTCCCGTACATTTCTGAGTTCTTCATCATCAGTGTATACTGTTTAATAATAATAGCCATCCTCTGCGTTCTCGTGTTCTACCCATCCACCATCTGAGTGAGTGTATTGGTCAGTGCCCAAGTCTCAGACCGGTATAGCAGCAATGAAGAGGCGGATATTCAGGTCTGAAGGTCCGACTTCCACACCGATCTCAAGCTCTTCCTCTCGACCACATCATCTTCCATATTCCCAATCTTTGCTCCCAAATACAGGAAGTCCTCAACCAATTCTAGCGGCTTCCCGTCTACATTAGTAATCTTCTCTGGCTTCTTAATATTCTCTACCAGATATTTTGTCTTAATCTCATTCATTCTCAGCCCCACAGTCATCGTCACAATCTCCACCTCCTGCACCAAATGATCTGCCTCCTTCACATGTTTGTCACCAAAATTATGTCGATATCTTGTTTACCATAACTCTCCTGCACTGAGCCGGTGTTACAGTAAAGCCAATCATCGTGGTGTCTTTCTCCTGCGCAACGCGCAAGGCGCATACGGTAGTCCACTACGATGATAATAAGGTAGGGAGCCCCTGAATCTCCCTGGAGCACTCTAGTCAGTATCTCAAAGAACTCTGTCATGCCATCAGGTGAAATGACTTGGGCTTTGGTGTTGGTGTAGAAAAGTGATATCAGGTCCACTAGCTTCTTGGGGTTTCCATAAGCCTGTAAGATCTTCATCAGGCAGTGATGGTCCATTGAATCAAAGGCCTTCCTAAAGTCAATGAAAATCATAACCGCAGGTAGGCACTTCGCTCTAGCTACCCCTAATATCCTCCTCATATACAGGATGTGACTGCTGGTTGATCTCTTAAGACGTTCTGGTTGTCCCTGAGCTTCTTCTCCATCTCGGCATGTATCTTGTTAAGAATCATCCTGTTGAGGGTATTTGCTACAAGTGACGTCAGTGAGATCCTTCTGTAGTTGTGGTGTTAGAGAAATCTCCCTTCTTTGGAACTGGAACGATGTTACTGATCCTCCACTGATTCGGGGCAACTCTTTCTCCCGTGCCTGGTACAGAACTCCAGGATGATATCATCAAAATCACATCTGATGCCACTCCATCTTCCCCATGAGCTTTGCCCTCCCTCCACTTCTTCTTGGCCCTCTGAAGGTCCTCTATGGTGAAGGGCTCTGTCTCAATATCCAGTTCCTCAAACAGACCCCTGATCTCCGCAGTGTTCTGGGCTGTGGAGGGCGGCTCTCCTAGTAGGGTCCTAAAATGGTCCAACCATTTCCCCTTCCTATCCTCGGGCCCTGTTCCCTGGATCTGACTCGAACACCATCTCTTTCTCCCTGTGATCTCGTTGATGATCATCCAGCTCTCCTTACATCCAGACCTGCCAACCGCTCTCTCTCCACACTTCTCAGTATAGAATTGGTCCTTGGCAGATTTCAGGTGTTCTCTGGCTGCACACACTTTTGGGTCTGCAGAGCTGACATGCTTCCTTTTATTCTTCCCCCTCAGCACCATGTTTCACTTGCTTCCGCCACTGCATTGGTGAAGTACCAGTACCTCTTCGTCACACTCTACTCAGTCCCTCCAATCTCTCTCTCCTATGTCTTTCCACACAGAACACTCAACCTATTCCTCAGTTCTACTGTGATACTCTGCCGTAGCTTATCATATTCCTTGAAAGCTCCCTAGTCATAGATTGCTCTCCGGGGCTGAGCCTTGTTCTTTCTTAAGCTCTTCACTTACAAGCCGGATCTCACTGCCCAGTGTACTGTAATAGTTGTATGGTTCTGTGTTCAGAAGACTATTCCAACACTTTTTCCTCACCAGAATGAAATCAATCTGGGACTTGGACAGGTACATATCTGAGATGTAGGTCCACATCTTCCCCGGATTCTTCCTAAACTTTAAGTTGGTTGCTATCAAGTCGGCTTCCAGCAGGGTGTCTCTCAGTAGTCTTCTATTTCGGTTGGTGTTGTGATGGAAGTACCAGCAAGGATCTTCACTGCTGCTCTCCTTACTCAGATGTGCATTGAAGTCCCCCAGAACAAGCAGCATGTTGTGAGCTTGTGTGGTATTGACATCTCTACACACCTCCTCATGGAACTCTTCTGCACTCACATGACTGTCTCCCTCGGTTGGACTATAGGCTGAGATGACTGTCAGACTTGGGTTTCCATTGAAGGTCACCCTCATCAGTCGGGGGGAGACAGGTATGATTTCCCTCACCAATATATTGGTTTCTGTGCTGAAAACAAAAGCCACTCTTCCTACTGCAGCATTGGTCATGTTCTTCACTGCTGATGTGGTGGTGAGCTGGCTCCTCTTCCCAATCATCACACTCCTCATGGGCTCATCGCGTAGGATCCTGTGTTCTTGGATCGCAAGTATCTGCATACCACTCTCCTCGAACAGATGTCCCAACTCCTCTCTCTTCTCCAGTGTCACAATAGTCCTCACATTCAGAGTGCCCATTTTGATGGCTCTTCTGCATGACAAAATTTCATTCTTTATATTTGTCTCAGAGATAGCTGATACATCGTCCACTGGCCCTCCCTGTGGCTCTAAGCCAGCAGAGTCATAACGACCATACTGCTCCTTGACCATGTAGTTAGGGGCTCTAACCCTAGTGCTATTAAATACACTCTCCATGTTCTTTTCAATGGCTGACAATACCTTACCGGCGCCACTCGAATAAGGCAATTATTTAACCCATAACCGGTACTACAACTCCGGGCCAGAGCAGACCTGAGGGTTATGACAACTAAGGGGTAACTCCACGTTCCCCACATCTCCCGAACTCCCGAACTGGAGCCTTGCCACTGAATGTATTCAAGTTCCTCGGAGGACTAACAGCACATCAAGGAGCTGGACATATCGATGAATTGACAGTGGAACACATTCATCAACATGTTTACCTGTCTTTGGCACACTAATTCGGACTGCCTGAAGAGGTCACAGCCAATAATACCTGTCACCGAAATATATATAGCAGAGAATTTAAAATAAACGAAGCCAAATTTTACATGTTTGACTTACTTATTTTACATTACTCCGGAGTAATCAAACCCGCATGCATATTTCGTCGAGTATTCCAATCTGCATACTGAGGTGTATATATATATATACATATATGGACTATTTTTTTCATATGTAACCCATGTGCAACCACGCAGCACGCAATTTTTCTCATATTTTTATATATATTTTTCCCAGCTGCGTTTCTCTGTTTCTCTCTTACTGCTTCCACCCTCTCTCTGTATCTCTCACCTTCTTTCGCCCCCTCTGTCAGTCACACTTTCTCTCGACTGGCCTCTTCCTCGCACTTCCACTCACTCACTCTCTGCTTCTCCTCTTGTCACTTCCTCCCGTTTGCCTGTGTGGGGTCCTTTCTCGCTCACACCTTACTCACGTCGGGCGGTCTGTTGTCTCTCTCGCCCATGAAATTCTCCCAGCTTAAGCTGAACGGATATCATGTGCTTGTTTCTTCCTATCTTCCCGTTGCTATACCTTATATGTTTGTTTACTTGTCTCGCTCGCTTTACGCTTTACTTGTCCCAATAGCTTTATTTAGCTATTGCTCGCACCAACTGGAGGTATATGATTTTTAAAGCGATGAAATACCAATGAAGGTTGGAGAATCACTGATGAAGGACTATTCTTTTCATATGTAACCCATGTGCAACCACGCAGCACTCAATTCTTCTCATATATATATATATATATAATTTTGAAACATAATTCAATGCATTAGAAAATTAAAGGTGCCAATACAAATAGTATCTTACCATTAGTATCCCCGTGAAGGTCTTAAAGGTTCGATCCTTTAAGACCTTTAGAGGAAACTCGATAATGAATTTTTAAAAAACATTTGGGATTATTAAATGTGCTACGGTAAGATTCTATTGTTAACTTGGCAGCATTAATTTTTTAATGCACTGTATTGTTTTCAACATTATTTAAATTTATATTTCCTATTCAACAATGCCTCAAGCAAACTGCTATATATATATATATATAACATATGAAATCACAACATGTAAGAAGGCAAATTCAAACACGTACATTAAAACGAACGAGAGGTTCAATAAACACCCTGTGTATACTGTATGTATTAATTCCTACAGGGCACACACCGGTGGTGATCATTTTTTAGACCAACGATACTAATACATTACTCTTCCAGACCGAACATAGATGCATGAAAGCAGTCGTTTTTTAGACGGAAGTAAAGGGCGTCAAAGCATTATACGATGAAAAGATTATATGATAATCTATTCTGTATTTGTTTAAAGGACTAAAGTTTACACTTATCCTACTAAAAAATGTAATGCATCACAAATTAAGAATAATATCACATCATTTTACCGTAAAACTAAGATTGTCTGAATACTTTGTTTATATAGATAACATTTATCAAAGGAAAGCTAACTTTTTCTCAAAGGGAAAATAGAAAAACACTGAATAACTTTTGTGATTTCTTATCTCCTGATAAATTCAATATCCTAGAGAATAAACATATAATACCAGTTTGTTTAACTCTTTATTGGACTCACCTCACATAACTACAAGACACATTGCGAAGCCAACAAAACAAACGTAGTTGTCATTATACTACAAGACGTAACAGCCAGAGAGCCGGAATCTTCGTCATGCCAAGATCATTGTGCAAAATATTCTCAACTCTCTCACAGGATATGCTGATAGCATTGGTTATTTGATTGATAGTAAATCGACTGTCATTTATCACGATGTGGTAAACACGATCAATGTTTCATTCGATAATGGCAGTTTCAGGATTCCATAACATGGGTCATATACAGGACTCTCCCTTCCCCTCCTAAATGCAGCTGCCCACTTATGCATCATACTCTAATGTAGCAACCATGTCAGCTTGAATGTCCTTAGAGTCTAATCCCTTTTTCTGCAGGTACTTCATAATACCACGATGCAAAACGTTATCGATTTTCAAAAGAAATCACTACTTGTTACATTTGAAGCTTTCTTTGATCTGTCAGGTTCAGGTTTATCTAAAAATACATAATGCAGTTATTAATAAAAAGAGTTGAATTTAATGCATGCAAGATTTGACAACTCTAACATCACTCCTTAAAGAGTAGGTCTATAGAGATTCCAGTCCCCTCCTATAACTCTTAGTATACACATCTTGTCAAAAAGAAACGAGAACAATATGTTAACTTTGAATGGGCACACAAATATATACATTCCAAAATAACGGGAAGATTTATTGCATTATTGAAACTCTATTGAAGATATTTGACAACAAAATTGGTAGATTATATAGTAAAATTCAAATATAAAACTGCAATGTTTACAGCTTACTGAACTTGAAATATGTTAATAATTGAAGCGTGACAAAATTCAAATTCTTAATGCATTGAATTAATTTCACCGCAAGACATCTTGTCGATGCTCCACAATGCAAAGAGAATAAAATAAGTAATTTCTTGGAAATTCTGATAAAACCATTCCTAATATGTTTAACAAGCCTTATTCGTGATGGACTAGATTAGTTGAGCCAATTACCAGAAAACGTAAATCTAGACACAATTATTGGTTCATTTCATGTGTTTTATTTATATTTTGACACGTCTCAACATTCAGATATTTTAATACCGTAATGTTTAGAAAGCAATTTCGTTATCAAATGCTTAGGTATATAATACATACAAATTTTCTTAGTTTCAAAAGCGCCAAATAACAAGAATCATCATGTGTTTGAATATATACTCAAGAAACATCATTCAAGTTATGGATTAAACACAAAAATAAATTTATCGAAGAGTCGATACAATATCAGTCACAGGAAATTTAATAATACAAGAAGAAGAAGAAGAAGAAGAAGAAGGCAACAATTATAAGTAATACTAAACTGGCTATGATAGATTTAATTAACACCAACAGAACCATTAGTAACACACAAGTGTAAATAACATAATACATGCAGTAGTCACTACTAAAAAATAATAGCAAAACCTATAGAAACCAGGAAATAATCAACACGTATTAAAGAGAGAGAATAAAAGAAAGGACATCACAAGCTTAAATGAAATAGGAAAGATAGCAACACGTTGAAGAAAATTGTAAAAAATAAAAATATTTAAGAAATATTACATAACAGAAATGGAAATCACTGAAACTAAAGAATGTTTCAAACAGAGAATACTTGCAAAGGCACCAAGAATCTGTAGATATGAAAAATTTAACCAAACTGGTCATTTCCTTCCAACCTAAAACGATTCAACCAGGAACTTAGTATAAGCAAAATAGAGATAAATGTAGCGCCAGAAAGAAAAATATTAGACGAGTTCTGGGGAAGATTGCTGGAAGCAGTGGAATCGCCATGCACGAGAAACCGAGCCGCTAAAAAAATGTTGGAAGACATCACAGTGGATAACGTGTCTGACACATTGAAGAAAATGAAGCAAATGGAAGAACCCCAAACTTCAAACTGAAATATTTTGCAAAATCTCATGATCTAATTACTGGCGAGATTAAACATGACTCTCGACTAGGTAACCAAGAATACCAACACGGCAAACGCCTAAAATTACAATACTATAGGATGCTGTTTATAACCTCTAAAACCTTGAAAGCAATTTTATCACAGTAAAAGACGAAGCATTTGGACAAAGACTGTTTCCAGAGAACAGAGAAAGTTACTGTAAAAGCCCATACCAGAAAACTGCATGAGAAAAATCAAAATCTCAACATGGCATGGCTTGATCAAAGTACAACTCATGAAATAAGAACACTTATCAAACATGTAATGCGTCAGTTGCCAAACGTTCTGCTGATAAAAACGAAAAATATATATTTTAAATAACGAACTATTTTATTTAACAGACTGATATTTGAAGGGTATTCCTTTTTATTGCAACTCTGCTACCAAGCTATCACACTGGTTCATGCAGATAGAATTCCCTGTTGCAAAACCCTACCAAAGATGCAGAGGACTTGTTAAACAGAGTGGAGGCTCCTGCGAAATCCTCTGGAATTTTCGTGAATACTGTCAACACAAAATCCATGCATTTCAACGCAACATCAAATGACCAAATACATGCGCTTGACGGTCTGGGGATTGAAGCAGTTAACGACTTCTTATACCATGGCAGTTACATGAATAAAGAACACGGTGTGGGTACCAAGATAGGCAAGGCATGTAGTGATCACTCAACTCAATTTCGAAGATGTGGGTTCTCCGTTCAAAATGAGTTATTTCAAAGCAACGGTTGAGTTCATTCTCCTCTACAGGTGTGTGTCATGGTCATTAAGAAACACTTATGAATATAAATAGCTCATACATGTGAAAGCTGAGAAACCTTCGGATCATCTCCTAATATACCAACGTATGCATATATTGATCTACAGTTTACCCTCTCACGTTTCTGACATTATACGTTTACGGGGACTTGCATTAACTGGACATGTGAAATGTCAAAATGAACTTACTGATAGATATTTCTTTCTGGAAATCATATGTATGCAGGCTATTTGGGAAAACAAATAGCACAATGAAGGATGTTTTTGAATATGACACAGCTTTGTAGGTAAGGGAAATTCAACAGGCCATCCTAGCCAGGGTGGAGGAGGAACGTCGTAATGGTAATAGTAGCTGATGTGCTATGAAGAAAATACATAGAAACTGAACATCATATTTGTCTGTACCCAGATTTGCATGATGGTATTGGAATAATTGAGGCAGATTATTATGATACTTTGATGAATATTTGGGTATTGAAAGATACATGGTTTTCCGGATGTGTCGAGAAAAAACACAGTTAAATAAAGTACTCAATATGTTAGTAGTGGAGTAGCATATATAATTTATACAGAAATAAAACTGTTCAATTCATATGGAAACATCTGGTTATTCATGCCGATTTATTAACAATAATATAGTTCTAGTTCTGTAGAAGTCATTTTTATATAAAATGTACAATTACACACACACACACACACATCCATATATATATATTGGGTTTGTATATGTGTGTGCGTGCGTGTGTTTGTGGGGGTGTGTGTGCGTGTGTGTGTTTGTGTGTTTGTTTGTGTGTATGTTTGTGTGTTTGTTTGTGTGTGTGTGTGTGTGTGTGTGTGTGTTTGAAATAATGAGACAGGGTGAGTAACTACACAAGACGAAATATCTGCTCATCAGTGAACGTTCATTTAGAAAACAACAATATATCGGTATAATTTAATGTAAACCATAATACCAATTTATTTCTCAACGTTCAAATGTGTCTATTTACATTTCATTTTCTTGATTGGAGAGGATGTAATTTACAAGTATTTTAATTTGCCATTTTCAAGACGATTATAGATTAGTAATTAAGGTTTGTCTTCTTTTCTTGTTTATTATTAGACTTTATATTATCCTCTATTATAAATTTGATGGTCTCATTAAAATGAATAATGAACATTTTTTCGCTTCATTCTCAAGGTCATAGCTTTAGGACATCAATAAGAAGCAGAAATATAGAGAGATTAGATGATTATCTATTAACGAAACAATATTCTTTTAAATAAGAAATTTCCAAGTGATTACTTTGTTCCATACAGATATATATATTGTATTAACTTATTATTTTCTATATTTACATGGGCGTACTTTCACACGCGCTCGCCTGCACCACGAAATCAGATACACCCAATGCGCATACAGGTACGTGGGAGATTAGTGAATGGTTCATTTAAATCACGATCGCAATTTTAAGGGAATGCTTACCCACCTGAATATTGTTTTTATGAATGTATTGTACCGTTAATGGCTTTTCAAATAAAAACTTTAAGGTATTACAGTAACTTCACTATAGTGAGGCTCGACTACAATAGAGCTTTTGCTAGTATATCACACAGTTGAATTATCTACGCTTTATAGTTATCCAAAATTCCAAACTTACTACTAGCTGCTATCAAGAGCATAAGTATATTGGGCATATCATTTTGCTCCTTAGGTGTTATAAGAAGCAACACGTGTCTGATATCATTTACTATCAAAAAGGTATCTTTCAGGGTAACCTGTCAGTGCTGCTCTTCGTCCTTTCATTAAATCCATTATCACAAAATTATCAAAACATAGTGGAAATAATGGATCGGGAATCGTCTCCCATATTTTATCTTCAATGACATCTCATGGAGCGAATACCAACCATATGAATAATTGTATATTGTTACGCAATTTTCTACAGACATTGGAATGAAATGTGGTGAGTCCAAAAGTACATTTGAACGCATCACACGGGGAAACGACGTGCCTTTCTCTGAAATCCTAAAACCGAACGGCTTGACGTCATAGCCGCTACAATCAGGTGATAGTTATAAGCAACTGGGACGTGGGGAGAGTGTCAGATATGAAGGAGCCATAAATAAGGAGAGGAATACGTATGAATGCCTCAGGAGAGTAATTAGAATGACTTGGTAAAACACTCATCATATAATAAGCACATTACACATAATAATTTTGATGTGCCTATCATAACACCAATATTTGACTTGCTGACCTAGTCATTGCAAGAATTGAAAGAGATGGATATAAAAAGTGCAAGCTGCTCAGTGTTACTGGAACCGTTAACATATTAACATGAAAATAATGTTATTGTTAGGAATGCCATTGATCGAGAAGAGAGACATGAAATACATATCTCTCTCCCAGGAACATTAGATGACTTTACTCATTAATCGCACGAATTAATAAATGGACCTATTTACTTAGAAGGAGTTGGGAAAAACACACAAGCCATAGATGGGGTAAAACATACTAAAATCCTTACATGCAGTTTCAACAAATTCATAATATCCCACATTGAAGAATATCTCCAAGGTACAAGAAATTTCACTCAACTTCTTATTGCACAAACAAGCAGGGTCATATCTTGAAAAATGTAGGTTGTGCAAAACAAAAACCGATGTTGTTAGCCACAATATTGCCAACTGTGAAAGAATGTCTTCCCGTTACAACCTCTCCAAGAGGCATGATGTGATAGCTAGAACGGTTTAGATTGCATTACGAGATATTCAAATAAAAAGTTGCAAATAAAATTGAACAGGGCAGAATATGTTGAGACTTATGCCTCAAAGGAATACTTGTGGAACCTAAAAATGAAAACCACTTCTAATTAAAGCATAGACAGTCTGATATTGTCCTTTGGAACCACACAAAAGACACGGCATGTTATAGAAGTCAACTGGCCCTTTGATGTCAATATGATATGGAGCATATCTAAGCGATGAAAAATCTGCAGATCCAGTATCCATGACTGTCATTATTGGAGCTACAAGTTATATACCAACCCACTGGAAAAAAGTATAACCGGATTTGTGAAGAAAGAGCGTAGCTTCTGAAATTCATAAGCAACAATTATTAAGGGCATAGCTCCTTAATTCATAAGCTACAAAACACCGCGATATCTGGAACTTTCAAAATGTGTAAAACATTCTTATTATTCAAAGTATGGGTCGCTTTCACAAAAGAGGATGTCACTTTTATTTATTAAACCATTGTCGCCGGGAAAGTGACCGTTCAACAACAATAAACTTCAAATCAAGAGAAAGAGAACATATATACATAAACGCACAAACACACACCCATACACACACCCATGCACACACACACACACGAACACGCACACACACACACACACACACACATACACACACACACACACCCACACACACACACACAAACACACAATTATTTTTCAAAAGTAAAATGAAGATGGATTGTTTATGGTTCCGTTGTGGTGTGTCTGGCAACTTTAAATTCGAAAATTATTTCTGTTTTATACGGGAAAAGTGGCTCAGATTGCTACTTTTTACATGTAATTTGTTTGCTCTGATGACAGTCACGTTATACACACACAGACACATATATATATATGTAAATATAGACACAGATACCTCCACCAATTAATGGTAGGGTCCCAGAACTACCCTCCACAAACGATCGTAAAATAATTGTTTCTACTTTAGGCACAAGGTTAGCAATTACCCAGTGCATTACTGGTACTTTATTTTATCGACCCCGTAAGGATGAAAGGCAAAGTCAACCTCGGCGGGATTTGAACTCAGAATGGCAAGGGCCGTAACTCTATGCGTCAAAGCATGGCGTCCAACCCTCTACCTGTACTGCCAATCCACCACGATCGTAGAATAATGAGTTTTAATATGAATTACCAGTATTTTGTTTAATTTTATTGTTTTCTCTATTTGTATTATATATATATACACGTATATATATATATATATATATATATATATATATATATATATATATATATATATATATATATATATATATATATATATATATATATATATATATATATATATATATATATATATATATATATATATATATATATATATTTGGGGAGGGTCATATTTGCGTAATATTGCCAGAATTAATAACAGAACACACTCACTGTTTGGCTGGTTTTCGCTTCTCGCTGTCTTTTATATATATATATCTGCGATCTAACTTACTCGGTCCTCAATGTTGCCATTGACTGACCGGCGGTCAAAAATAATACAGATACAATATAGACACAAACACATATATATAGTTTACATAATTTACATAAATCTTTCGTTGCGCATCTGCAACATCGTCAGTGGAGTTATATTCATTGTTCCTCCTGTTGTGTTGTATGTCTACGCCATTTTTTTTTTTTTTTGTTCAGTCTGTCTATATATTTATTTATTTATTTGCTTGTTTGTTTATCTTATTTTATTTTGTCTTCTTTGCGCATGCGTTTGCGTGTGTGTATAGTGTGATGTGTGACTAGTGTGTATAGTGTTGTGTCTGCTGGGTGACTAGTGTGTGTTTATGTGCTTGTGTATGTATTTATTTAGATAAATACATACACAAGCACATAAACACACACTAGTCACCCAGCAGACACAACACTATACAGACTAGTCACACATCACACTATACACACACGCAAACGCATGCGCAAAGAAGACAAAATAAAATAAGATAAACAAACAAGCAAATAAATAAATAAATATATAGACAGACTGAACAAAAAAAAAAAAAAAAATGGCGTAGACATACAACACAACAGGAGGAACAATGAATATAACACCACTGACGATGTTGCAGATGTGCAACGAAAGATTTATGTAAATTATGTAAACTATATATATGTGTTTGTGTCTATATTGTATCTGTATTATTTTTGACCGCCGGTCAGTCAATGGCAACATTGAGGACCGAATAAGTTAGATCGCAGATATATATATATAAAAGACAGCGAGAAGCGAAAACCAACCAAACAGTGAGTGTGTTCTGTTATTAATTCTGGCAATATTACGCAAATATGACCCTCCCCAAATATAACAATATCTGTTTCGACACACGATTTCATATAAAAAACCTCGCAAAACTATATATATATATATATATATATATATATATATACACGTATATATATATATATATATATATATATATATGTGTGTGTGTGTGTGTGTGTGGTGTGTGTGTGTGTTCCGCAGCAACTCTTGATCCGCAAGGCCGATTTTAAAAATTGTTTTTGTAATCAACCACAAATTTATCAGGGCAGGTCGTCAGAACATTGCGAATGCTACACTCCCCATTTGTCCAGGTAAAAAAAATCGATAAAACTGACTATAGGTACGACTTACCAGAGAAAAAATGTCTATATCTATAAAAATGAAAAAGAAAGAGTGAGAGTGAAAGAAACAGAAAGACTAAAAGAGGGGGATAGCGGGAGAGAGAGAGAGAGAGCGACAGACGTTGCGTTTGATACATGACAGTGGAAATGGGGCAGGATAGCTATAACTAATTAACATGTGTGCGTGTGTGTGTGCGTGCGCGAGTGTGTGTATGTGTGTTCGTGCAGCGTTCCAGTAAGAGTTAAATCTATTAACATGTGTGTGTACGTGCACACGTGCGTGCATGAGTATCCGTGCGTTTGAGCGTTTGTGTACGTGAGTGTGTGTATATAATGTATGTATTTCTCAGCTGGCCTCTTCCTCACTCTTCCACTCACTCACTCTCTGCGTCTCCCCAGCTCTCACTTCCTCACGTTTGACCTGTGTGAAATCCTTTTCTCGCTCACATCTGAACCGTGTCGGATGGTCTGTATCTCTCGTCCATGATTTCACCAAGCTTAAGCTTATAGATATCATGTACTTGTCTCTTCCTATCTTTCCGTTGTAATACCATGTTTGTTTGTTTACATGTCTCGCTCGCTTCACCCTATGTTAATTGTCCCAATAACTGTATTTAGTTATTGCTCGCACCAACCAGGGTTATATGAATTTTTAAAGCGATGAAATACGAATGAAGGTTGGAAGATCACTGATGAAGGACTAATTTTATTCATATGTAACCCATGTGCAACCTCGCAGCACTCCATTTTTCTTATATATATATATATGTATATATATATATATATATATATATATATATATATATATATATATATATATATAAACTTATAAAGAGGCTATTTTGTGTTTCCCACTCAATATATACCTTCGATATATATATATATATATATATATATATATATATATATATATATATATATATATTTATAAAAATAAAAGATTAAAGTTTAAGCAAAGAATCGATGCTTTCACCCCTAACGGGATCTTCTGAGATAACAAAGTCAATCTGTGTACGCAGAAGTGAATATTTCAAAAAACGTTGCAACCGGAGGAAGACAGGAAGACGATACTTTCGTTCTTGGAAACCTTCCCTGACAAAGAACAGGAAAAACGAATATAATACGTCTTTGCGTGTAACTGTTTATCACCGCTCCAAATAATGACGCATTATATTCGTTTTTTCCCGTTCTTTGCCAGGGAAAGTTTCCACGAACCAAAGTATCGTCATCCTGTCTTCCTCCGGTTGTAACGTTCTTTGAAATATTCACTTCTGCGTTCACATATTGACTTTGTTAGTTTCAGGAGATCCCGTTAACGGTGAAAGCAGTGATTCTTTGCTTAAACTTTAATCTGTTATTTTAATAAATATTTGTTCTACGGTTCTTATATATTTGATACATATTTATCCTTATCGAGTCCTCTTTGGATTTTAGTCTTCAAATTTATAATTATTACTGGTGTATCTCCACGCTGAGTCTAATCACGCTAGATCTATAGTTAAGGCCGTAGTTAAGAGTGTCTGTGATAGGAACTCTAACTTGTCGGCCAATAAAGAGATCTTCAATAGTAACGCTGATTACTATAACTCAGCTCTAGTTAAGGCGTCCCACAGCGATAGGATCAGCTATAACCCTAGGGACATGATCGAGATGATACAAGGGTACCCCGGACCAATACCCTCAGGGGTATGAGTCGCCCACCTAATACCTCGGTGACCAGTAGTAACACTCCCAGACCCCTATCCGTCACCATACCCGGTAGAAGGTCCCGCATATGCCACCGGTCTAATAACTACAACGCTGAAGACCACTGTGCTGCGGACCATAGGCACCCCTGCAACGGCCCCACCACCCGCCGAACCCTAATTGAGCAGGGAGGCTGCACCTCGCAGGTTTATAGCCCCACGGTGGGCCTATATAAGCCTCATGATAGCGACCGCTCCGCACACCCAGGTGACACGAACCGAGCTCGACCTGAGCTGTGCACAACCACGCGATGGCCCACGGCGGACACCCAACAACCCCGCAAGAATAGGACCAGGAAGTGCACATGGTATAACCCTCCGTACTCGGTGGGTCTACGTACCAGCCTGGCTAGAACATTCTTTAGAGTACTGGATATATGTTTCCCCAGGGCCCATAAGAACCATAAAATATTCAACAGGCACACGGTGAAACTTTCCTACTGAACCACACGCTGCGTAGCCCAGTACATAGCTGGCATAAATATGAATAGGCTCACTGCCTCTAATACCACCGTAAATCCCGGAGCCACCCAACAGAACCAGCACGCTGGGACGCATCGGAACCAGGACAGGCCCAACTAGCATACCGGAACCCAACTACCCTGTGCTGATTGCGGAGGCTACCCAGCCAACCCCGAGTAATGCTAACCACGGGGTACATGTGGTGGGGCTTAAGAAGTCATGTAATTGCAGAGACCCAACGCTATTCCCCCTTAGTAATGAATGCATGACCAAAAATGTGGTCTACAGGTGCAAGGTCACAACCCACTACATAGGATCCACAGCGACGAGCTTCAAAGCTCGGTGGTATAACCATCGCCATTCCTTTAACAGAATAGATAAGAGGAGATGTACGGCCCTTTCGGAATTGATCTGGAAGCTCAAACTTGAAGAGACCCCGCACTCTCTGGTCTGGTCCGTGGTTAGAAAGGTTCCCCAGACAGGGGCGGGTCTGGTATTTGCAACCTCTGTCTTAGTGAGACACTCGTGATTCTTCATGGCAGAACCAAGCTATTAAACAGAAGGGCCGACTTATTCGGTACCGGCAGACACCTAAGGTCGGGAACTTTCCTCAAGCTATATGGATAAACCCCGGTTACAGCCTCCCACAAGCCTCCCCCCTCGGTATGTCCCCTACACCCCGTACCAATGACAACAACAACCACCCATGGTTTGCGGTACCTATGGTGGATGGTTCACCGGATCCTTTACTGGTTGGGAGTCATCTAAACAATGTTTTATTGAACCTGATTTTATATATATATATATATATATATATGTATATATGTATCATGTGTATATATATGTGTATTTTATATGTGTATGGATGCGTATGTTATATATGTGTGCGTATCTGTATGTATATATTTTATATATATATGTGTGTATGTGTGTATGTGTGTGTGTATTTTATATATATATATATGTATGTTCTGTGTATATATATATATGTATACTTCTGCGTACATGCATACATGCATATATATATATATATATATATATATATATATATATATATATGAACCGGCATGGATTTGCGTGTGTAGATGTGTGAGTGTTTGATGGGGTAGGTGTGAGTGTATGTACAAGTGAACCTGCATAAACCTTTTATTTCTAAATTTTCTAAAATATCTAAGTATTGGACTCTAACCATTATATTAAGTATTACCACCCCACCTTTTGTATGTGTGGATGTGTGTTTGTGTGTCTGTGGAGGTGGGTGTGAGTGTAGTGCAAGCCAACCTACATAAGCCTTTTTATTTGTAAAATTTCTACTCCAACCATAATTTTCAGTAGCACCACTCCACATAAATTCCTCAATTTAAGAATGACCTGTAGTATCTCTTTCATACTATTAACCTTACTTGAAAATATATCTGACCAAGAATGCCTTTTATTAAAATCAGTCATGTGGAACTATGGTCATCTTGCCTGATGGTTTGAACCTTACAGAACCACCTGCCTCTTTGAGGTCAAATACCAACCTACTACCATCTACAAACTGACCAATGAGAATCAAGACTATTCCTGCTGACAGCATCAAAGTATTCCTAACAAGCTCATATGTCCCAAGGCTCTGTTACCATCAACACTATACACACAGAGCTGGCGTATCTAATACCTGACTAACTGCCTGATGAGGTCACAGCCATTCAATGGCTATCATCTAAATATATATAGCAGTAAGTAAAGGATTATGTGTTCAAGCAATTGACTTATATTTCGTCACTATATATATATATATATATATATATATATATATATATATATATATATATATGAAACATATGGGGAGAAGAATACTGCATGGTTGCACATGGATAACATGTTATAAAATGAGTCCCTCATCAGTGATTTGCCAACGGTCATAGGTATTTCAGTACATTAAAAATCATATACCTCACGTTGGTGCAATAATAACTAAAATAAGTTATTAGGACAATTAACACGCGTAAAGTGAGTGAGACAGGTAAACAACACAGAGGAAAGCTAACCGAAGATAGGAAGAGATACAAGCTACATAGTTATTCTATCAGTATAAGCTGGGTGAATATATGAGCGAGTAAGAAATAGACCTTTCGAGATGAATCCGATGTAAGAAAGAAGGAAAATCGTTTTTGTCGCGAACGGGGGAAGTGAGAAGGGGAGAAACAGTGAGTGAGTGAGTGGAAGTGCGAGGAAGAGGTCAGTAGGAGAAAGTGTTAACTGACATGACAGAGGGGACGAAAGAAAGTAAGATAAACAGAGAGAACGAGGTAGCAGTAAGAGAGAGAGAGAGAAAAACAGAATCACAGTTTCGGTAAATATATGTGAAAAATATGGGGAGAAGAATACTGCATGGTTGCACATGGTTAACATGTTATAAAATGAGTCCCTCATCAGTGATTTGCAAACGGTCATAGGTATTTCATTGCATTAAAAATCATATACCTCACGTTGGTGCAATAATAACTAAAATAAGTTATTAGGACAATTAAAACGCGTAAAGCGAGTGAGTTAAGTAAACAACACGGAGGAAAGCTAACCGAAGATAGGAAGAGACACAAGCTACATAGTTATTCTATCAGTATAAGCTGGGTGAATATATGAGCGAGTAAGAAAATATATCTGATCAAGTATGACTTTTGTGAAAGTTTTTTAAATATGTTAATTATTTTCAACTGAACCAGATCAATTATGAGATATAGTCATCTGATCCAGAAATATCATATGGAGTAGCGAAACAATTGTAAACGGACATTATTATTATTAATATCATTATTATTATTCTCTACATTCCTTACATCAAACTAAAATATGTTGACAATCTTTTAATAATGTCTTCCTTGTAAAGTTTGTGGTCTTGTTTTTCTTAACTAATGAATATTTCCAGCTCTGCGCACCTAACTTCTGCATGAACCCAGCCTCCTAGCTGCTTTCTACTGCATATTGCAGATTGAGCACATGCCTTTATGCTTCGGCTTCTAACTAACTCACCAATCTTTCCTCTCATATCTCCTCTATTAACTCCATATCTCTCTTTAAAATTGGCTACTCTTGAACTGTGTATATATATATATATATATATATATATATATATATATATATATATATATATATATATATATATATATATATATATATATATATATATATATAAATATATATATATATTTATATATATATATATATAAAAGACGTAAATAAGAAAGTTATGAAAATTGACTTACTTACTAAAATTTCACTCCAACTAATTAGCTTCTGTAAGTGGATAAATATGGTTACGGAGCGTATCCACAAAGAAACCTTACGTCATCAGGGAGTCTATTCTCAGCTAAGCTTCCAGGCAATGCGAGGACACTGGGAACTTATATAAAAATAATTCAGTGGATGGAAAAAAGCGAGCGGGGACTAAATTCCAAAACATGGAAAAATTCACTGCCTACTTGGTCAGTGCAAATTCAAAAGAATCAATCACGTGACACTGAAATCAATTAGTGAGGAGTGGGGTGCTGTTAAGACAAGGGCCTAGCCACTACCATTAATCATAGTATAATTTCGGCAAGTTTTGCTCAACAAATAATTTGGAGATAATTATAAAAATTAGTATATCTACCAACATATGTATACAGATGCATAACTATGCTAGCAAATATATATGTTTTGTCTTAGTAACTTTGTGGTTCTATGCAAGGGGATGCAGAACAATTATATGAAAGACGTAAATAAGAAAGTTATGAAAATCTGGAAGCTTAGCTGAGAATAGACTCCCTGATGACGTAAGTTTCCATGTGGATACGCTCCGTAACCATATTTATCCACTTACAGAAACTAATTAGTTGGAGTGAAATTTTAGTAAGTAAGTCAATTTTCATAACTTTCTTATTTACGTCATTCATATAATTGTTCTGCATCCCCTTGCATAGAACCACAAAGTTACTAAGACAAAACATATATATTTGCTAGCATAGGTATGCATCTGTATACATATGTTGGTAGATATACTAATTATTTATATATATATATATATATATATATATATATATATATATATATAAGTTAATATGTCCAGGGATACTAGGTACCCCTAGAAATACATAGGTTGTCTATGATTCTCTGATGAGCTTTGGTTTTCCATCATAAATCCATCGGATTTATGAGGTTTTACAAAGCGAAACTGATCAGTAAGGGCCACTAGAAGAGGTAAATATTTATATTATATTTTTTAATGTATTTTGAAAAATTGATTGAATTTTACTTGTTCTGCTTATCTTAATATATATATATATATATATATATATATATATATATATATATATATATATATATATATATATATATATATAGCCTTCCCCTCACTTCGGTGACCGCTATATCGCGTGGTAAATTCTCCCTTCCGCGAAATTCTCACTTGGAGCGAAATAATATTTTCACTCAAAACGTCTCTTGAGACGTCGCGAGATTCACAGCATTGGTGCACTTTTCTTACATTACAGCTTCAAACCAATCGGCGAGAATTCTGTCGGGACTTTGAAGAAGAAAGTAGGTATACTTTGTTTAGTTTTCCTCCTAACATTTATATTTTGGTATATAAAAAAAAAAAAAAATATATATATATATACATGTGTGTGTATATATATATATATATATATATATATATATATATATATACACACACGTGTGTGTGTGTGTGTGTAAATGTGTGTGTGTGTGTGAGGGAGAGAGATAGAGAAAAGGTGAAGTTTAAAATAGCATGGACAATATATTTGAGGGTCTGTTTTTCTTTTTTTTTCTCTTTCTTTGGTTCGTTAGTTTGACATTGAAAACGTGAGAGGGACAATTCTCTTCAAAAAGAGTCTCTATATATATATATATATATACGATATTAATAAATGGAAATTATATTTATAAAACCATATTTATTTCATTATACATATTTCAGGGATACCTCATTAAATTATGGTATGCCTTCATCAGATAAAATACAATATATAACAGTTTTACAAATAGCTTTGACGTACCCTTTTAAAATACAACCATATATATATATATATAACTGCATTAGCAAAGTTTAAGCACATAAATAAATTCTTATTCTACAAAACATTCATAGAGATACGTTGATACTATTGTTGCCATCTATAGTGTCATACTCAAAGTGATTTTTGCCGTTATTGTATGTTATTTCAGCCTCACTTACATGTATAATAGATGTTCATTTTAATTTCATATGTTACATTACATCCATATTAAATGTTCCTTCTGATGAACGAATTCGGACGCCTCTGTTGGGGTCGCTTGTCTACGCGAAACCTTGGGTAATGGAATAATGATATTGTGTTGTTTATTACGTAATTAAATATATATATGTATATATATTTATACTATAAATCTGACGGCCGCCAAGCTTTCCGCCAAGCGGCTGGACCAAACGGCACCGAATTTGCACCATATATGTAACTTTTTCCAAGTAAGAAAGTGAAGGTATTTTTGTCTACTGAAATGTGTTAAATGATTAAAGACATTATTTATATATTCACCTCTTTAACATTTTCAAATGTCAACACTTCCGGTTATACGACATTCCTAACGTCTTCACGAACCAAAGTATCATCTTCCTGTTTTCTTTCGGCTGCAACGTTTTTCAAAATATTTACTTCTGCGTTCACAGATTGATTCTTTAGTTTTAGAAATCCCGTTAAAGGTGAAAGCAGCGATTCTTTGCTTAAACTTTAATCTGTTGTTTTAATATATATATATAATTATATATTCGTATACAGATATTTTTGCATACACAAAAACAAAATATAATCAAACGTATTTATTTCCCGAAACCACAGACGGCTTATCATCATTGTTACTGCCGAGATGCCACCCAAAAAGTCCCTGCCCGGACGCAACATCAGATTTTCCAGAAGTAAAAATCGTACTAGAGCAAAAGAGAGACTAAGCCTCGCGATTACTATCAACAAAGCTCAGGGTCAAATCCTAAAAGTGGCTAACGTTCATCTGGGAAAACCATGGTCAATTGTATGTAGGATGCTCTAGGGTGAGCTCGCCAAACATTCTCTTCATCTTTGCTGCCGAGGGCCGAACAAAAAATATTGTATATTCTGAGGCTCTAACAATATAATTTATGTATCTTATGTTACTTGGAATGTCCATTATGGTTTTACAAATTATTGTAAAGTTTGTTAAAAAATGTGTTCTCTATTCAAACTTTATTGTTGTAACTATCAATTTTCCTTAACGTACTGGCTCAGAAAAGAAACCTGCAATGAAAGAACATCTTAAAGTTTGCCCAAACCAAATGTTGTATTTATTAACATTTCTATCTGCAGGTTCTTAGCAAGCTTACTGGCGCTTTAGTATGGTATTCAATTTTCATGTCGTTTTTGATTCATATGGTGCATATATCGAAGTTATTCATATGTTTTAAACATTAGATAACGATTGCTGATGTATATTGTACAACAGAATTAGCTGAAAAATATTTTGAATGAACAAATAAAAGAGATATAAAAGAGAGATGTTTGTTGGTTGGTTCCTTCGCGTATCACACGAAAAAAACGGAAAGTGACAATCGGAAAGTATGTACAGGATTGGGATAAGATTATATCCAGGAAAGTTTATTGATACTAATTTTATAACACCAAAGAAAAAGAAAGACATACCACGTATGCTAACCAACCTGACTGCTATTTTTAGCAGGCTGGGAATTAACCATAAGGGATTCTCTCTGCGAGTTCGTTGTCAGTGATGATCGAGTTTCGCGGCCTATGTCTCCGATTCCAACGGTGGTTTACACACACACACACACACACGCACACGCACATGCACACACACGAACACTCAAACAGGTACACACACACTTATATACATATTCACACACACACACGCATATATACATATATACACACAAACACGCATATATATACACACACACACACACACTACCACATACACTGTAAACAAGACAATACATTCAATACAGACCTTTTCTCTTATACCGGTCTTCTCTTATCATTTGTTAACCTTGGCGAATCTGGGTACCTCAACTAGTATATATATATATTTATATATATATATATATATATATATATATATATATATATATATATATATATATATACATATATATATATATATATATATATATATATATATATATATATATATATATATATATATATATATATATATATATATATATATATATTGTAGTCTAGCGTGGCAATCGGATACGTTTAAATAGATGCTCAAATATAAAATTGGCTTCCAATCTGACTATCGAAAGTTTGGTTGCGGGGCATTTTATCTTCTATTCATATCTACTTCCGTCGTATAAAGTACCAAATGAAATAATTGTCTTCATATTATTTACAAGTAAAATATCTCCCACCGTCGCACGCACACACACTCTCTCTCTCTCTCTCTCTCTCTCTCTCTCTCTCTCTCTCTCTCTCTCTCTCTCTCTCTCTCTCTCTCTCTCTCACACACACTCTCTCTCTCTCTCTTTTTTTTTCTATCCCCCTCTCTGTACATTTTTATATGTGCATATAAGTATATATATATATATATATATATATATATATATATATATATATATATATATATATATATATATATATATAGCATCAAGAAAGTTAACGTAATACTTAAGTTAAAGTTTTTAAATAGTGTATGCAATTGTTTTCTAGTTCTTTCTATATTGTTTTTTTTTATAATCTATAAGTAGTAGTGCATCGTCGCGGTGCAAGACACCATTGAGGTAGGGTAAATTCTTATGAATTTCATTTAAGATATACAAACCAACCAAATCTGCTCCGAGTCACTAGATCCCATAGTTATGTCAAAGATGATCGGGTCCATAATTGAACCTCAAATTCAATGATGGTTTTACGGGCCGCAAGGATGACATCAACTTGGGGTCTAGTAAGGTCACTATTATTCATAGCCTTTATTAATGCTTTGTTTAATAGTATAGGAGAAATAGGTTTTTTGCCTAAGGCTTTCTTCGCGACTTTAGAAAAAACCTTCCCAGTCGGCCATGGATACCATAATATTATCAATAAAAATACTATTAGACTATTTTACGCTACCACAAGTATCATTGCGAATCATATAGCTCGTAGTAATAAAAGGAAGATAAATAAATATTTACAAGTGATTAAATCTCAACATAGAGAGAACCTGCATATCAACTTAGTACTGGAAAATTCTAGTAACAATAATAACAATAGTAATAGCACTAATGATATTATTAACAATAGGAATAATAATCATCATATTCCTAATACTCTTCCTAACAACCATGTATCTACACACCCTTTTAACCATCAAGAAAATAACCGAAATAACTGTAATTGTAGAATAAATAGAACTTGCCCCTTGAGAAAGAAACTGCTTAATCAAAGACATCCTGTACTATCACTGCAATTAACATTTCGAAAATATATACTGGTTCTACCCCGAACTGCTTTAAAACGAGATATAAATCGCATCTTCACATTTTCAAAAATCATAATCTAGCTAACTCCACTTCTTTATCTACCTACATACAGTCTTTGAAAACTAGGAATATACCATATACACTACAATAGCAAGTAATAGATAAGAGTACTTCTTATAAACCACTGAATATATTCTGTAACCTCTATATTTTGGAATCTCGCACTATAATTTATTCTAAGCGAAACCTTTTAAATAGAAAGTCAGAAATGTTTTCCACGTGTCAACACTACTACCTTTCCACTATTTAAAACCTAGCCGCTAATATATAACAATGTCAGATCTAGATTCCTCACCACCGTTAACACTTTACCTTTAGGTTTTATTAGCATAAAATCTCCCCACATCATCACATTTTTGTATCAACTCACTCTTTCATTTTTCTCCTATTTATCTCAAATCCTGTACTCAATTATAACTATAAAGAATAAACATACATTTACCACAACTTAATATAACTATAATATCTTCTTTACTAATATTATATTCGTCTAATTAATATATATGTCAGTAGTGGGATCTTTAAATATTATATAAAAACAGATTCTATAAAATAAATATAACAATTATATAAAGATTCACTTATAATATAATATAATGTATAACATTTAATTAATAGTATATATAAACAACTAACACTAGAATATATATTTTTCTGTTATACATAAATAAATCTTCAATTACCTCCCTTTTCCCATTAGCTCCCTGTAGTGAAAATCTCCAATCACTTCTTTGAATTTAAACAATTACGCATCACCACATCAGCTCGGAAAATTAATATCTGACTGTATAAAAGAGATCACTTCAGAACAACTCTAACCCTTAATCACTTTTATAATAATGGCAATATACAATCCATAATTGTCTCTATTTCAATATTATTTTAAAATATTTCTTAAATATAACCAATAAAATGGAAATAGGAACCTCAATATCTATACTCACAAAACATCTACATTTAAACATTACCAGAACAATTATCACATCACATCCACCATAATCTCACATAGAAACTGGTTTAACTATAATTATCTTGGTACATATACATATCTTAATACTACACAACAGCTTTACTTCTGTTTGGATTGTTCATTTAATTATGTATCTGATCCAGTCTCAACGCATCCATCAACGAAACTTTGTTTATGTATATTTCATAAGTTGCTCCACAATGTTTACCTTATATCCTACCCATGCATTCCTGAGTGCGTAATATGTTTATCCAATTACACGTATATTTCTAGATTTCTTTGCTATATGATGCTGTATATGCTTAATACCTCTGCATTTTTTGCCATATTATTCTGTATATGCTTAGTACCCCTGCATTCTTACTGCCTATATGCTTATGTACCACTAATGTCCTCCTTTGCGAGTTACCTTCTATTATACTCTTTAATATACCCTTTGTCGCTGAGCACAACACCTTGACTCACTTTGAGTATGACACTATTGATGGCAACAATAGTACACACGTATCTTTATGAATGTTCTGTAGAATAGGAATTTATTAATGAGTTTAAACTTTGCCAATGCTCCGATGATTCCAAAAACTGTATGGAAGAAATGATTGTCAGCAACAAAATATATTAAACATAGATTTGATTGTTCTGGACTTTAAATATAAAATAATTAATTTATCCAAAAGAGATCTTGACAATGATGAAATGCACATTCTGTCAAAAGGACTGAAATTCACACCGACTCCAACAGTTAACCACCAAGAACTGAAGGAGGATACTCAAGAATTATGTCGAAATTACGACTTGTAGAATTCTTCGATGATAAAAGTAATGAGAGTGATGAATCACTAGTAAAGAATAAATCAAATTTCCCCCTGCCAAAAGGAATAAATATCTATCTCGACCAATACATTGACATTCTGTCTAAATTTCCTCTTAGACGTAATACTAATGTTAGGCCAAACATTAACAAATCGGAAATGTCTGCACTTAAATGTATACAAAATGATAAAAGAATAATAATTAAACAAGCAGATAAAGGGGGTGCAGTTGTTATAATGGATGCTGAATACTACAAAGATTTGGTTGAAGATCAACTGAAAGACACAACATTCTATCATGAAATACCGTCAAATATAGACCACAACATCATGATGAAAATCAATAACCTTGCTTCAAAGTACAACATTTCACTTACTGAAAAGGAAAGAGACTACATCAACAATTTTAAACCAAAGCCCAGCAACTTATATGGCCTACCGAAAGTTCATAAGTCAAAAGAAATCCAAATGGCAGTAAAAGAACAAAAAAGTGAGTACATTAAATTACTACACTCAAAATACTTAAAACTTAGACCTATTATAGCTGGTCCAACATGCCCCACCACCGTCTAAGCAATTTTGTTGACATTATTTTGATACCACTATGTATTCACATACCCAGTTTCAGTTTCATCAGGGATGATATCGACTTCCTGTCCTATCTTCCCAAAACCACGGAAACGAATTCACTTCTACTTAGTTTTGATGTGGTAAGGCTTACACCAACATTACACATGATTTAGGAATAAAGGCGGTTAAATAATGGGTGGAAAAACATAGAGTAGTGATTCCCACCAGATATTTATATAAGACGCAGTCAAACTTATTCTGGAAAACAACACTTTCTTCTTCAATGGAAAGAATTATATCCAAATTAGAGGCACAGCGATGGGAACGAAGTTTTCTCCCGTTTACGCGAACTCTGTAATAGGATAATTAGAACAACAACTCTACCAAGAAATAGAGGAAAAATATAGCACTGACTTTAGAAAGTACATTGAAAAGTCTTGGAAGAGATTCCTTGACGACGGTTTTATCATCTGGACAGAATCTCTAGATACTCTGGATCAGTTCAATATCCTCCTAAATAACCTACACCCGTCTCTCCAATTCACAAAAGAGATGAGTAGTACCAAATTACCATTCCTAGATATAATGGTAACCAAAAACGACACCACCATTACCACGGATATATATTATAAACAGAGAGACACCCATCAATATCTGAATTTTAAGTCGTGCCATCCACCCCATATAAAACGCAACATCCCATACTGCCTAGCCAGAAGAATTTGTACCATTGTAGAAGATACGAATAGCAGGAACAAGCGCCTAAGAGAACTGAATTTTTGCTCAAACAAAAATACCCATCTTTACCTATAGAAAATGGCATACAGCGGGCTGTAAAAGTACCTATACAACAACTTAGGACAACCCGAGGAAGAAGAAACCAAGAACTGGTCATACCATTTATAATGACACACAACCCATGTCACCAGAATATCTTCAACACTTCCAAAGCAAACCTACCTCAAAGTAATGAATTAAAAGGTGTAATCACAGACCGATCTTTGACTGTTAGAAAAGACAGCCGAAAAATTTGAAACAATTACTACCAAAGGCAAAGTTTGACCTTAACAACAAAGACCAATCATTCACTGTCTCTAAATGCAATGATAGTCGATGTGGCACATGTCACTCCATACACACTGGTCAATATATGAACACAAACACTGGAAAAATAATCCCAAATGCAAATATGAACTGCAAAAGCAGAAATCTAATTTACTACACTAAATGCCCGAATTGTGAAGAACTATATGTCGGTCAAACTATATGTCGGTCAAACTGGAAATGCACTATCGGAACGTGCACGGGTGCACCGACAGCAAATCAGAGACCCAAATGTCCGTTAGATACCCCTGAGTAACCATCTCTGGTCAGAAAATATTTATCATAATTCCATTTTACATATTACACAACCCAAGTGAAATCAAGAGAATAATTAAAGAAAATAATTTTATTGATAAATTCCAACCCAAGCTAAATTAAAAATAATAATACTTAGGGGTATTACTCCTACTATGACTACGCTTACGACCATGTCGACTACCACCACTAACAACAACAACAACAATAATGAAAATAAAAGTGATGTTGATGGTGATGATTACTGAAGAATTTTTATAATAAACCTAGAAAATGCTATTTTCATCATTTCTAAAAATAACAAAACAATTGATGCTTTGGATAGGGTCAAATAGAAGTCATTAGACATGCTCAACCAACTGTGACGCCTAAACCAATCAGCTTTAGTAATCCAGTGAAACTACAGATCGATTGGTCGAAATACAGTTTGCAAAACTTAGCAAGCTGTAGCCGCTTTTCAGTGTGTATAAGGGACAAAATTTACCCATCTCATTACAGTTGAAAATTGCAAACTTTACTGTCACCACAGTATATGACCCTGAAGATTGCGAAATCATGAAAGTACTTGTTCAATTAACATTAAAGATTTAATATTCTACCATATAATTTCATTATAATATCATTATAATTTTAAAGGATTGTAAATAAAACGAGTAAATCAGACAAAGTTGGAATGCCTTTTATTAATATAATCTGCTATACACAATCATACACACCCGTGTATATTTATATATATATATATATATGTATATATATATATATATATATATATATATATATATATATATATATACATAGGCCCTTTCCCTAGTCAGTCATTTCATCCGCAGAGGTTACTCCCCATCTCTCGTCCACACCGCTCTCACCCGCGCCCGTGCTGTCCACCGCTCCACCACCCTCACCCCACGCCACCGCACACTCACCCACCGCCTCCCCTTCCCCATCACCTACCACCCCTCCACCGCACCATCCGCCGCCTCTTCCGACGCCTCCAGTCCGACCCCTCCACCTCCCACATCTTCCCAACCCCACCACTCCCCTCCTTCCAACGCGCACGCAATCTCCGCACCCTCATCGTCCACAATTCCCTACCCCCCAACCCACGCTATGTCCCCCCCCCGGTTCCTTTCCCTGTTCTAGGCCCCGCTGCAACACCTGTCCCCACATCACCAACACCACCCCCTTCCAGGGTCCCAACGGCCACTCTCTCTCTGTCCGGCATGCCTTCCGCTGCACCTCCTCCAACCTAGTCTACGGACTTCACTGCACGGAATGCAGAGCGTCTTATGTCGGACAGACGGGACGTCGCCCGGCGGACCGATTCACTGAGCACCTCCGGGATATTCGTCACTGAGGTAGTTCCTCCATCGCCCGCCACTTTGGTGGCCCTGGACATTCCGCACGCCATCTCACAGTCTGTGGCCTACTCCAGTGCCACGGAACACCCGCCAATCGCCTTAGAGTCGAACAAAGAACTATCTTCATCTTACAGACCCACACAACCCCCGGCCTGAACTCCCCACCCTTATTCCTTTAGCCTTCGGCCGCCCCCCTCCCCACACACTTATCCCCCACTAACACCACTAACACACCGCTCCTTTTCACCGCCCACCCCACAACTAACAATACTAACACCCCCACACACCCCTCATCTGACCACCCTTCCCCAACTAACATACTAACATCCCTCCCTTCTTCTCCTCCTCCCCCCCTCCTTATCACACGCACACACCCACCGGCACATATATACACGCGCTCACACTAAACACATACCCTACTACCACCACTAACCCTCACCCCCACACCTATCACCCCAACACCTCCATCCCATCGCCCCGCAACTAACCTCACTAACACCCCCTGACCCCAAGCACACGAACACGCGCACCCACTTACACCACCCACCCCACACGCAAGTAACATCACTAACACCCCCCAACCCCACGCACACGTACCCACACACCCTCGTACACCACCAACTCTACACACCCTTCCACCCTAACCCCCACTCACACCTGCATTCAACCCTTCCCCACCTCCCATATACTAACACCCACTAACACCCCTTCATCCAACTACACACACACCAGTACACCACACTCCCTCCATAGAACTACACACACCCTTCTCTCCCCGCTCCACCCAAACCCTCGCTCCACACTCACTCATCCCACTAACACCTCTACTAATACACACACACACACCCTCCTCACTCCACCTTTCACACCTACCCATCCTCGCGCCTTTACCATTCCACCGACTGCTGCTATGCCCTCTGACCACCTCCCAGCACAAACAGACACACAGCACTCCCACTGCTTGACCACTTCCTGTTGCGCGCGCACCCCACATCTCTCCTCTTCCGACCATCGCTTCATGGAATACTCGTACGTAGAACTTGACCACCACAGAATCCACTAAACATCATAGGATTTTACCAACTTTTCAACCATCCTCTTACGTAATCACCTATATAACTCACCCACACACACACCCCAAACAATTTTTTTCTCCACACGCCACCTACACCCACATCACGCTTAAACCCCACACACACGTGCTTTCCACCACATATTTACACCCTCAGCGTCCTGATTCCTCTCACCCCACCCCTCTATCCACACACGCACAGACACACACTCCGACCTACAACACCAACACACACCTCTTCTTGAACATGCAACCCCGTTCTTCTCCCAACCCTTACTTTCACATACACACACACACACACACGTACACCTACACACACACACCACCTTTAGCCCTCCCCGCTCGGACACCCCGTCTCCCTCTCCCGTCTCCACCCGCCACCACCCCTACACATGCCACACCCTTCCACCACCTGTTTTACCCCTCTTTTAATTTCAGTTTATTTTGATCATGCTTTTATATTTAAATTTATTTCATTCCTTGTATTTTGATCATGCTTAATTTTTATTTTTATTTTTTAATTTCATTCGCACTGTTTCCTTTCGTTATATGTCTCTCCACCACTCCCCTACACACCCTTTGAACTCTGTTCCCACACACTTCTCACCTGAGGAAGGGCTTATGCCCGAAACGTCGTTCCCCACCAACACCCCACTCTCCTGAGCGTGAAATTAATAAACATTCGTTGTACTGCCTCTCTGTTTTGTTCCTGTTCAAATTTTTCCATTATATATATATATATATATATATATATATATATATATATATATATGTATAGAGAGAGAGAGAGAGAGATATGTATATATAGTGTATTTTGCACTGTATGCTTAATTAAAATCATTTTGAAGACCTTACGCTATTGTTTAAAGTAGTGACAATGTCACTTACTTCAATTTCCTGCAAACAAGGGGAGATAGGCTGACAGAGCTCTGTTTCGTACTTGTTGGTACTTATCAAATCTCACCACTACCCCTGTTTGCTGAAAATGATGAATGTTGGACTCTTATAGAATTCCAGTAATAATCAGGAACTGATTATACAGAGCAGCAAAAATTGAAAATTAGAACAGGTGCTCTGAAATGGCGATATATATATATGAATATATATATAGTGTATTTTGCAATACACTGTATGCTTAATTAAAAGCATTTTGAAAACCTTACTCTATGCACATACATGTATATTTATATATATATACCTATATATTTATATTTGTATATATATACAAATATATATATATATATATATATATATATATATATATATATATATATATATATATATATATATATATATATATATATATATATATAATATATATATATATATATATATATATAGAGAGAGAGAGAGAGAGAGATAGAGAGAGAGAAGGACTTATATATATATATATTTATATATATATTTATATACATGCGTGTGAATGTAAATGTGTGTATGCATGTATTATTTTAATGACTATTTGTATAAATATATAGATACCGGTGTGCATCCGATTATATGTAACATATGCCATATAATCCTACTTACATATAAATAACACTTGACTACAGCATCTTTATTTTGATATATTCACCTGATAATTACCTCACATTTCTGTAATGGCAAATGTTATACAATATACATAACTATTTGTAACATTTTCAAAACCGCGACTTGGCATAGACATTCTAAAAATGCCGAGATCATTGTCCTAAAATTATAATCAATTCAATTCCAGGCCCATTCTGTGGAATCTTAAAATAAATTTAAATTACATACATGGTAACATTAATTGCTGAAGATTTCTGCTATCATCTACTACTTGCTCACTTCAGCAACTCTTATACATTTAGCAACATTTTCGTTCGCTTGTAAGTCATCACATATCATTAATCGCAAAATGTTTCATAGCTTTACACAATGCTTAAATTTCATAAATGTCCCTAACCCTCGTATATATTTTGATAATAACTACAATTGTTCCTCTGATTTGTTTAACGTCATAACTGTCATACTATATGGATTTTTGATGACGGGGATATATAGTCGTTCTTAGTGAATTACTGCATGCATTATGATAGAGCATTACAGAACATAGATTGAAATAAAGTCTGAACATTTAAAAAAATTACAAGCATTAAATTATAAACAATTAAACCGTTATCGCTTTTTTCGTAGTCAACACAAAGGAGTATAAACATATATCTGTCATTGGAATCGCAAAAACTATTATAAATTAATTCTGAATCTATTTCGTATACAATGCCTTTCTATGTTGTACTTCCAAGTCACCAAATTCGTTTACTATTAATACAAATTCGATAAAACTTTGATTACATATTTGAAATGTGTAAGTTCCAACGCAAATTGCCATAACAACAATAGTCGATCACTATAAATAATTGTTTCTACTTTATGCACAGGCCCAGCAATAACCCAGTGTATTACTGGTACTTTATTGTATTGACCCCGTAAGGATGAAAGGCAAAGTTAATCTCGGCGGAATTTGAACTCAGAATGGCAAGAGCCGCAACTCAATGCGTCAAAGCATGGTGTCCGACCTTCTACCGATACTTCCAATCCACCGCCCTACTGCCAATCCACCGTCGGTCACTATAAATAATAGTTGGGAAATGTAGGTAAAGCAACATTGGAGAAGAAAAACTAGTCAGAGCCCCTTGACTGATATACACTTTGCCTTGTATTAATTGTGTTTCCTTATTAGAAATATTGTAAACATTACTAACACAAGATTCATAGATGTGCTAAGGCTATGATGTTTCTGTGTTTAGGGTTTGGATAAGTTGAGGCATTTTGTGATTATTTGAAGAAATGTCTTCAACCAAAGATTCAAGCTTAATTCTAGTTGCAATTTTGTCGATTGCATAAGTGCTATATGTGTAGAGAATCTGTGACAAATAATAATATAATCTTGTATGGGTTTACTTAAGCATAAACAAAGAACATGGCTTTAGAAATGACATTAGTTGTGACCGTTTCTGAAACGCCATGACGTTAACCGGATATTGAAACGACGATTCCTATTTCTCTATTTACAGTATTTGCAACGTATCAAATTTATTAAACCTGTGTAGTTAGACATCTTACATTTATTAAGAAAATCTCACTTTCAATTAATAATTAGAAGCGTAATGACATGTAACTCTTCAATACGATCTGACAGAATCTGAATGTTTCATTCCGTGATTGCTACATATTTGATGACAATAAATGAACTTTTGCACACCATTTGCATCCAACAAATCATATTCCATGCCTTGATCATTAATTGCCTCTTCTCCCCGAAATTATTATGATTTTATTTTAGCAGAGATATTTATGAAGTGTACGTGTCTTTTCAAGCATGTCATTAACAAGTTCTTTTTCACTATTTCTTATTCAAATACACGCTTCATATCTGTAACGTTGTTAATACTTTTAAAATGACACGAATACCACACACGGTTATATATCTCCCTATTAATCGAGGTCCTTGTTCCAACATACGAAATCAATATTCTATTGCAGGAATATTAATATCGTGAACCTATGCTCTCTGAGTTCAAAGGCCTTGATTGGTTTATTAAATCCACAAAAATGGAGGTTAGTTATCGACAGCAAGTTTACAGTCCATAAATTATATACTTGGATATTCAGTATGACTTTCTATATTTTGCATCTAATGACTAGCAGAAATCTTGGAATATCTCTCAAAAACTTCATATATCTTTTCAAAGCTTATATAAAACGGAAATATTTAGATCAAGCAATACTTATTTCTTTAGTTTTTGACGTTTTTGACGTTCTCTGTCAGGAAAGCAAATTATATATATGATGCAGCAGAATACAGTTTCTATTCCGGGTTGTAGCATATTATTTACAGGCAATGTACACAAAGATTCTGTAACTCATGTATTTTTCATAAATATTAGATGTAAGGTTACAGCATAAGTCTAATTCTCGCTTATCAATATTTGACATTTTCCTCTGTAAAACTGCCTATATATCTACTAAGGTATGGCACGTCTCCAAACTGTAAATATGTTATATTATATTTCGTTCAAAATTAGGAAATCGAATCTGACATGTTTTGCCTCATATCCGAAATGAACTTACTTCAAGAAAATTATAAAATGAATCATTTTCTTCTATATGACTGAGGAATGAAGTACGTTAATTCTGGTCTGTTTACTTCCATGGAAATTATTCTTTATTACATTTTTCATGTAACCATTTTTCAAGGAGACGATATAGTTTATTGGATCTGATGTAATATATTGCTGTGATTCCTCAATTCTGCACATATAAAATATCAAGGTTTTAATTATAAAGTTTGTAATTTAAGTGGAAAGTTTGTACTTAAAGTAAGAAGTTTGTAATTCAAACATTTTTATGTAACAAATTCGTTTTCCATTACTGAAAACTACAACTGATTATTTTGACCAGTTTTCTATACGCCTCTAGAAAGGAAATGTTATTTGCGAAGAACATGCCATTTTCATTAACAATACCACCATCTTTAAACTTCAATCCACATGTTTCCATGGTGACTTCCCTTTCCCTAGAATCCTACTGTTTGCTAAACATATTAATTGATGAAAAGTTTAATTAAAGTATAGAAGCAATTACTTGCCCTTTCTCTAGAAAAGTTCAATTGAGATACATTTTTCTCGCATGAAATTTTAAAATGGCATTAAGATTTGCTATTCCAGGAAATTAAATCTTTAGCATGTTCTCAGAATATTTATTAATAATTTAATGGATGTTATGCACTTCGTAATACATATGGATTACAAATACCTGTATTCAATATCGAATAGTATTTTTCATATGAAATAGCGTTTTAGCTACATACAACTTTACAATTCTAAATCGTGTGATCAATACAATGCAATCTAGAAAGTTATCTCACATATTGAATCATTCAATATACACTAACAAACTAAAAGTGAACATTTAAATAATAAAACGTATTACTAATAAACTGCATAGTTCTTTTCTAAGAGACAGCACCAAATGTTGCGAGTAGCTAATTAGTCACATAAATGTTCACACACTTTTCAGTAGAATCAATTCTACAACTATATCTATATATTGGTTTGTTTTCATTTAAAACAAAGTTGAAATTTTAATGCATTGCAAATACGAAAACGTGTAAATCACAGCCATATAAATTGGAGTCGAGTTGGTCACTGAATTCGAAGAAAATCACGATCTACTCATGTTCCCTTAAGACATTTATTACTGCAATCAAATGATGTATGTTTTCGCTTTTCATACATATACTTTCACACATTACGTGTCGTGAGATGTCAATATGGACATAAAAGGAGTTATGCAGTTTATGCAAATGAAGCTATCATTAAATGGTAATTGCGTAACGGCCTCAGAATTAGAGTCATTTTGTAATGTATATCTCAGCGTTGTGTATTTTATTTTCCTATGAGTTGCATTTGTACGTCTGAACACGAGTCATTATACTTATGTGTACTTATTAGTACATGTCAAATTTAAAATGTATAATAAAAATGTAAGATTATATAGTATACCACTATTGTAATTGAATTTGTTTGCATTGTACATATTAAAAGATAGTGAGTTATCTCACCAAATTGTGTGATTGTAATACGAACTATATTGTAAATTTCCTAAGTGTAATTTTACACGAGACGTTAAGTTTCATTTAAAAATCTATCATTCGAAAAAAATATACTGTCCAAAGCACGGTGGAAACAATCTCAGAAAATGTAAATGGAAGGAAAAAGTGAGCTGAATAAATCTATCAAAATATCCACCATTTTTTATCGTTACGAATTTCAAATTCAAGATGTTATTTCATAGCTATCTACCATATATTGGACATTTGTCTTCAATCATGTGTTTTATTTCCTTTTACGTCTGAGGAAAGACACATAATCGATTTAAATTGCAAGTTAATTTAAAGTGCTGTACATAATTTAACATAACACTTGTCAATGAAACTCAGGATTTGCTAACATTTTCCTTCACGCCACACACCTGAATTTATTACCTGTTTACTCTTCTTGCTATACGATTTTAAATCTATAAAACTCGAACTTTGCTCTACAATTTTAAAAGTATAGTTCTGGCGTTGAATTTCTACACTGCTCCTAATATATATTTGTAGAAAGATGAAAACTAAAAACAACATCAATAAAATCTTATGGCAAGTCTTTAAATTCTCATTTCGAAAATTAAATTCGATTTTCTTTTATAATCTATTGGAATTTATTTTATTTCATTTATATTCATTTTCCTTTCTTTAAAGTATATATTTTCTAATTTCTCTTTTTATTGTGTATCTGTTTTATAGATTATTATTATTATTATTATTATTGATGCTGTTGTTTTTGTTGCGGTTGCTGTTGTTGTTGTTGTTGTTGTTGCTGTTGTTGTTGTTGTTGCTGTTGCTGTTGTTGTTGTTGTTATTATTATTATTATTAGTATTATTATTACTATTAATTTGTATGTTGTCATTGTTATATGTTGTAGCATTGGATGTTATAAAATACTGTTGATGTTGAAGTTGCGCGTCTTATCTCATGCCGATACTGGCTTCCTTCAAAATCATCGGCAGAGGTAAAATTACTGCCGTTTAAGATGATGACGAAGTATCCGTCAGTAATCTTGCCGGATATTGGTTAGCATTATCATCTGATGAATTTTTATAATCTTTGTGCTACTACAATCTGCCTGCTTATTTCCAATTAATCGAATTCAGCACAAACACATATATAAACACATATAATCACAAACACATGTACTAACGTACACGCTCCATAACTAAAATGAAAAAAAAAGTCAAACTCTAATACTAAAATCAGAGGAATAAAATATATGAAGAAGCAAAACAATAAAAATATTTTTTCAGACGATAATTGAAATTTAAATCATTTTAAATTAGAATAATATTATAAATATAATAAAAGAAAAAATGCAATATAAATAAATTAATTAAAATGACGACATTAAATAAAAAAAAATATTCAAAATAAAAGAAAATCGATAAAAATCCTTTAGCTTGCAATAATAATAATTCATGGACGTAACTTCTCGCGGGCAACATGTGAGCGCGCCATATTGAATGTTTAAAAGATGCTACTCTGTTGTTAATTTTATTATTTTTGTTGTCGATTTTATTTTCCTTGTTAACGTTTTTTAATGCCGTTGCTGTTGCTTGCGTCGTTGTTGATGTTGTTGGTGGTGGGAGTGCTGGGGTCGTAGTGGTGTTGGTCGTGGTAGGAGATGGATGATTTTGATGGTTTTACTGCTGCTGGTTTTGATTTTGATGGAGAGGTATTAACAGCAAATCATCTGCGGAATTAAAGTTCCTTACAATTGGAAGAAATGTAATTTTCGAGCAATGATTTTCCACTAAAGTTAGAGATGAATAGAAGACATTTGTAGAGAAAATCAGGACGAAAATTGGAGACGGCGATGCAAAACTTGATGTAAAATGGGGAGTGAGGGAGAGAGAAAGACAACAGGCAGGCAGAAAGTAAAGCAATAAAAATAAACAATGAAGTGGAGAAATAAAAGAGAAAATCATATCTTAGATTATTCAGTGAAACTGGATTAAGGCAATTAAAACGTAGAGCAAGGAGCATGAAAGAACATGACAGATGGAGAAATACAAAAAGAAGACAGAGAGAAATGTAGTGAAACTCTGGTACCAGAGACTGATGAATGAGAAGAATCTGAATGTAAATGAGAGAAGTAAAGAGAGCAGAAAAACATGTCGGAACATAGTCGGAAAGGGATAGCTGGGTAGTCACAAGGAATGGATTTTCAAATTAGAAAATACAATGAATGCAATGGAGAATGTATGACTATTATCTAGAAACATATGTCCCCAACCTAATAGAGAAATTATAGTTGACGATAAGAACGAACATATTCATGATCCGAAATTGAAAACAAGTGAAAAGAAATTGGGTAGAAACTATCCGAAATATATGGATATATATGCATATATATATTATATACATGTGTATATACGCCAATGCATAGTAGCAGCAGCAGCAGCAGAAGAAGAAGAAGAAGAAGAAGAAGAAGAAGAAGAAGAAGAAGAAGAAGAAGAAGAAGAAGAAGAAGAAGAAGAAGAAGAAGAAGAAGAAGAAGAAGAAGAAGAAGAAGAAGAAGAAGAAGAAGAAGAAGAGTTTGTATCAATATCTAAGCTTTTGGTTGTAAGGTACAACAAATACAACAAACTAAGTTCCCCCAACATGCGTATACTGAACCCGGTTAGTCACAATGAGAAAATTGTTACAATTTTGAAATTGTTTGTGTCCAAGATCGTAAACTTTATCACCAAGGTGATGAAAACAAGTATCACACAACGCATTTGATTGTAAACTTTGTAAACCTATTACAAGTTCTTCTTGGAAAAATGTAACAAATCCGTCCGTCGGAGATATGGAATTTCTTATGTCTAGTAAAAGCGGAAGTAATCCTCATAGATTTTTCACGGTCCTTGACATTGCTCAAACTCAGTAGGAACAACCCAATCGTCCCTTCATGCACTGGAAACAGCTGTTGCTCATGTTGGACACTACTGCAATGACGAAACAATATGAGTATATCTAAACAGTATCTGATGATCTCATAGTCAGAGTACATATGTAAACCTTAACGCAAGTAGATGTTAAGTGCATTGGTTCCTTCATTCTGAACTCAGAAATGAACTTCAGGCCTAGAATGCATTTAAACAGCTGGATAAAATGTAGCGATCCAATATATCAAACAAACATGAAATCATCCTGTTTAAAACAACGGTAGAGCATATCCTTCTTTACTGTTCTAAGACTTGAAACTTGCAAACTCGTCAAACCTTCTGAGAAAGGTTCAAGTTATTTCTTGGCAGGCACATCTCATGCTTAATCGTATATATGTAAAAATACCCAAATTAAGTGGACGTCTGACTCAACGTCGCTTAAGTTAGGCTGGTGACAGCTCCCATGCTAACATTTCAGATATCTTGTTGTGGGATCTCTACCAGAAAGCTCAGGATACCATAGCAGGAGACGCTGTAGTTGAAAAATAACACCTACAAAATGTGATGGGAAACATTGACTGCTAGCGTAAAGTTGTGTTTGATGTCAGGCCTAAGGGTGATGGGTGAGATGTATATACATCAGTAGTAGTAGTAGTAGTAGTAGTAGTAGTAGTAGTAGGAATTGGAGGTATTATCAATGGGTGCGAGACATTTTGTAGAGGAAAAGAAGATATCAATGGAAAATGAACTGCCAGTTGTATATAGTAAATTTTGAAAGAATAGTAAAGAATACAATTAAAACGAAGTAAACATCTTTGGAAATATACATTGAAAGATTCGTTTCTTCACAATATACAGATACTATATATAGACTCAGTCACTACCATGACTGAATTTTAACCATCTACTATGTCAGGGTATGTCATCATCATCTTATTTTATCTGATGAGGGCGTACTGTTGAAGTTAACCCAGTACCTCTGAAATATGCATAATAAAATATACTTGATCACAAGAATATCTATTTTGTTAATATTTTGAATTTATATATATATATATATATTTGTGGGTGTGTGTTTAATAGGAAAAGAGTCAGCTGTCGAAGCCGGCGGTACTCAACCGTCGAGGTCCTGACTCTTTTCCTATTACCCACTAAACTACCCTACGTAATGAGTAATCTGGTGCGTTATGGTCCACCTGGTATCTTACCACACCCTCTTTGTTATATATATATGTGATTATATATAGAAGCTGAAAAGGTGTGAGGCGTGTAGCGGTGGTGATGGGTGGATGGAGGGGGGAGGGGGAGAGGGAGAGAGTGGGTCCGAGCGGGGAGGGCGGAATGCAGTGTGTGTGTATGTGTGTAGGTGTACGTGTGTGTGAGTGCGTGGGTGGATGTGAATGTGAGAGTTTAGTGAAGAACGGGATTCCATGTTCGGTTAATAGGAAAACCCGTGTGTACGTGAGGTGGGGTGTAAGTAAGTATGTGTGTGGGGATGGAGAGGGGTCATAAGGTTTGAGGGAGAGGGGGGGGCGGAGACTGAGTGTGCGTATGTGAGGATACGCACGTGTGTGTGTGTGTGTGTGTTTTTATGTGGTGTGGATGTATGGTTGCGTGGTCCGAAAATAGTGTAAGTGTTTGTGTGTTCCTGGATGTTTTTCCGTTGAGTATAGGAACGATGTTGAAAATTCCGAGCATAGCAGGGTGGATACCTGGAGCGGTGGACCGGTGGTGTAAAACCCTTGGTATAGTAATCTTTCTCTCTCTCTCTCTCTATATATATATATATATATATAAATTAATAAAAACAATGAATAAAAACAAAGAAACAGTTCCTTATATTAAAAAATTCAACACTTTACGATCGTTTCTAGGATACCTACACATATATATACCTACACATATATATGCTGTCTTCTGAAGACAGCATATATATGTGTAGGTATGTATATTCCCTCTGATAGTTTGTAAAATGTTTACATAGATCTATATGATATACATACCAACACACACATATATATCCTAGAAACGATCGTAAAATGATGAATTTTTTAATATAAGGAACTGTTTCTTTGTTTTTATTCATTGTTTTTATTAATTTATATTGACTCTGTTTTCCTGTGATTTTCATCGAAAAATGTTTGAATACATCTTCTCTTTTCATGATATTTGGATTACATTGAGTTCTTCATACGGATTGGACACTACCGTATATTTTGGTAGATTTCTCTCTCTCCCTCTCTCTCTCTCTATATATATATATATGTGTGTGTATATATATATATATATTATGTGTGTGTGCGCGCGTGTGTGTATGTATGCGCCACTTCACTGTGTTATGCACTGTATTCTTACCGTGTGAAGATTTTCGCGATATCCATAACATAATATATTACAATTGAATGTTCTATACTGCTTCCCTATTTAAGTTCTATCAGAAAATTTTAGTGGTTCTAATTTTTCTTGTTGCTTTATTTAATATCGTCAGGTTTCTAATATGAATACAGCACTTCCATTTATATGGAACTGATGCAAACACGCGTTGTAAGAGTCACAAATAAATGAAGAATGATCATTAGAGGAATCAACTGATAGATAAGTGTAGATAGGAGCGTGTAAAGAAGATAATTCAAAATATATAGCAGTATTGCTATACTGATTGATACTTGCGTTTACGTAAGAGATCACGCATATACATATATTCCTCTCTCTTTCCTCTCCCCCTCCCTCTCACAAGCGACCATACCCTATGCACATGAATGTATCTTTCTCCCCTCTCCCTGACTCACTAAATTCTCTCTTTCGTGTTTTCTCGACTTCTTTATTATCTTTTTCTTTAGGGCCATATATCTGTTATTTAACTCCTTAATTTGATAGCTAGCAGAACCGTAACATTTTACGTATGCCAGTAGAAAACAATTGTTTCTAATCGTAATATTTTTTTACGTATTTATGTTTTTACAAAAGACACATTAATTATAATGTCTAAAACACACACACACACACATATGTATATATATATATATATATATATATATATATATATATATATGCTTGTGTGAAAAGATTCAACGCAAGTTTAGTATTTAAAACAGCCAAATGCTGTCAATGTCACCTGTTTTAACAACTATACTTGCGTTGAGTTTCTCATTGTCTATACATTCAAATATACTGCCACTTCGTCTTGAACAGAGACAACAAAGTATATTCATATGATTAGAGAGAAAGAGAAGGGGGGCATAGATAGATAGATTGAGAGAGAGGGGTGAAGATGGAGAGAGAGAGAAATAGAAGCTTTCGTCATATTTTTGACTAAAGCAATTTTAGCCTGATCGTGGGGTGGTGGACCAACTAAAAAATGGAAAAAGATGAGTATTGACGTATTTGTTTAGTATGAACAAGATGATTTAGTTTTAAAGCCAGTCATCTTTAGAGCCAGTCATCTTTGTAAAGAAAGTATCAATTCGATAATCAATAAAATATGTAAATTAAATTTTACATATATATATATATATATATTGGGGGGGGGGCATTTGTGCTGTGTTTTTGTTACCAATGGGTAGAACTCTTCATTCTGGTTAGCAAACTATGATGTAATAAATTGAATCTCTCGATATTATGCATATTCATCCAGCGCAGATATGGTATCCCGTGGCTGGTGCCGGAACGGAGTTACATATTTATTTAAATGCAACGGAAAGCTGAACTAGGAATATTCTTTTAACATTTTACTGTTGCAAAAACACTATATGTATTTCAACGGCCTAGTTATATATTTCCGATCATACCGTAAGACTTTGTCTATTTCATTAGATGTGGATAGAAAATTGATTAATTGATAGCAAGATTATGCCACAAAAAGAACACCGAATTGGCTGGCCATCTCCATATCAAAACTACTCTGTATACTCTGTTTGTGTTTGCGGTATTTCTGTTATTGTGTTTTTAACATTAAAACTTTAAAATTATAATTCCTGCCTGGCCTTCCGTTGTTTTTTTAAATGAGTGCATATATATATATATATATATATATATATATATATATATATATATATATATATATATATATAAATCAGGAAAGAAGGTTTACATGGTTTGCTATACAAAAAAGTTTTTAATCACATAGCTTACATTTGTTTCACTGAACTGGTATGTCTAGAGATCGCTATCCGCCTAATTTTGCGTCACTCGAACGCCAATACAGCATTATAACCAATCAGATCTTCGGAGCATGCGAGAATGAAGAAAATACACAGGCAAGAAAAGAAAAGAAAATATGGAGTAGTTATGGCATTCACTTAGAACAATAACTGTTTCTACTTTAGGCACAAGGCCAGAATTACCCAGTGCATTACTGGTACTTTATTTTATCGACCCCGTAAGGATGAAAGGCAAAGTCAACCTCGGCGGGATTTGAACTCAGATCGTAAAGGGACGTAACTATGCTGGAAAGCATGGCGTCCGACTCTCAACCGATACTGCCAATCCACTTAGAACAATAACAACAACAATTATTACAACAATGCTATCAATAAACTATTTAAGGAGACCCTGACATTACTTAGGTGGGGGTATATAATGTATCTAATGTAACGGCGTGAAAACCAGCTGTCATAAGGCAAAAAGTATCGTAGTGTGTATCAATTTTAAATTATAAAGATAATCTACTTTTTACAGTCTTTCTCTTCATCTTCAACAGTATACATGAGTGGGACCAGTGTCAAAGCTCAATAGTTGTAGAGTTAATACAGAGGTTAACGAATTAATATACGCATATATCTACGCACACACACACACACACACACACACACACACACACACACACACACACACACACACACATATATATATATATATATAAATATATATACACATATATGTGTACATAGACACATACATACACATCAATATACACTCGTACAAAAATATACATACATGCAAAGAGAAAAGCGTGCTAATTGTAATTATGGCAAAAAGAAGGTAAAGTAACATTGTAGTAGTGAAATGAGAAAAACTAGGATCTAGGATCAAATGATTGCAGCAGCTGAGAAGGAGTAAGATTGTTGGTAGATGAGGTATTTACAGACAATTGTGTGGTATAGACTTGTGAAGGAAATAGTATACTTAATGAATATATTTCTGTGGGTAGTAGGTATCCTAATTTAAAGCTATGTTATGTTGGTTCGATTCACGGAGGTTTGAATCTTATGAATTTGGTGGCTATTCTATGTCTGCAGAAGATAGAATTGGCGAACAGATGTCTCGATTCGAGCCTGGTGTACCTGTGCACTGTCATCTCGGGTAACTCCACCTGGAATTACATAGGATCCACCGCGGGTTCTTTTAAGAAAAGATGGTATGTGCACAGGCACTCAATGAAAAACCGAGCACTTATGGGTTCCACCACCCTCGCCAGAAAAATATGGGAATTGAAGGACAGCAACGCTAGCTACACTATCAACTGGTCGAAGTTGTCGGCTGCTAAAACCTATAGTACAGGTATGTCTATTGCGGGCTGTGTGATCTTGAGCTATTGTATATCCTTAGAAACGTTAAAAGGCTACTTAATAATAATTTAGAAAGATCTATCTTCTGCAGACATAGAATAGCCACTAAATTCATAAGATTCAAACCTCCGTGAATCGAACCAACATAACATAGCTTTAAATTAGGATACCTACTACCCACAGAAATATATTCATTAAGTATACTATTTCCTTCACAAGTCTATACCACACAATTGTCTGTAAATACCTGATCTACCAACAATCATACTCCTTCTCAGCTGCTGCAATCATTTGATCCTAGATCCTAGTTTTTCTCATTTCACTACTACAATGTTACTTTACCTTCTTTTTGCCATAATTACAATTAGCACGCTTTTCTCTTTGCATGTATGTATATTTTTGTACGAGTGTATATTGATGTGTATGTATGTGTCTATGTACACATATATGTGTATATATATTTATATTTATATATATATGTGTGTGTGTGTGTGTGTGTGTGTGTGTGTGTGTGTGTGTGTGTGTGTGTGTGTGTGCGCGTAGATATATGCGTATATTAATTCGTTAACCTCTGTATTAACTCTACAACTATTGAGCTTTGACAGTGGTCCCACTCATGTATACTGTTGAAGATGAAGAGAAAGTCTGTAAAAAGTAGCTTATCTTTATAATTTAAAATTGATACACACTACGATACTGTTTGCCTTATGATAGCTGGTTTTTACGCCGTTACATTAGATACATTATATACCCCCCCACCTAAGTAATGTCAGGGTCTCCTTAAATAGTTTATTGATAGCATTGTTGTAATAATTGTTGTTGTTATTGTTCTAATTGAATGCCATATCTACTCCATATTTTCTTTTCTTTTCTTGCCTGTGTATTTTCTTCATTCTCGCGTGCTCCGAAGATCTGACTGGTTATAATTCTGTATTGGCGTTCGAGTGACGCAAAATTAGGCGGATAGCGATCTCTAGACATACCAGTTCAGTGAAACAAATGTAAGCTATGTGATTAAAACCTTTTTTGTATAGCAAACCATGTAAACCTTCTTTCCTGATTTATTATTACTCCAAGTGTTTACAAGATAGGAATTACAGCATACCCGCGGCATCACTATGAAAACGCCTTGTTGAGTCAAACCAAGCCAAGCGTTAATATCATCCACTACCTGGAATACCATAACTGGACTTCACCTAAGTGGACTGCACTGCATTTAACTATTATTTGTTAATCCGTATATATATATATATATATATATATCCTAGATTGAGTTAGAAACTCAAAATAGTCATTTACAATTAAATATCTTAAGGAAGGGGATCTTTCCGAGCCGTGTAATACAATTGAATATATGAGAGGAATGAACACCGATAGAAGTATACATGTGTTCGAATTGTAAATGAACAAGTTACCTAGGTTGAAAAAATACTAATTTAAAACAATATGGTTTGCCTGTCTCGATTTAAAGTAATAAACCAATAAAAATAACAAACCTATATATGGGCAACTGCCTCCGATACCGGCACAGATCTAAAATCTGTTCCACAAGAATTATTAAGTGAAAGTCACCATTCCTGTACTGTTCTGCGGGTATCCAGGAAATTCGTAGCTTACACTTCAAAAGATCTAAGAAGACTGAAGTATGTGTTGATATAAAAGCAGATGTTGCAGTGCCTGGCGCGTCTCATACTCAAGCCGCTAAAAATAGCAGCCGGTTTTATGAGACTAAAGTTAGCTCTACGTATGGAGCCGAGAATATCATAGATTGAATTAGAAACTCAAAATAGTCTTTTACAATTAAATAGCTCAAGGAAGGGAATCTTTCCGAGCCGTGTAATACAATTGAATATATGAGAGGGATGAACACCGATAGAAGTATACATGTGTCCGAATGGTAAATGAACAAGGTATCTAGGTTGAAAATATACTAATTTAAAACAATATGATTTGCCTGTCTCGATTTAAAGTAATAAACCAATAAAAATAACAAACCTATATTGGGCATCTGCCTTCGATACCCCGACAGATCTAAAATCTGTTCGCAAGAATTATTAAGTGAGAGTCACCATTCTTGTACTCTTCTGTGGGTATCCAGGAAATTCGTAGCTTTCACTTCAAAAGATCTAAGAAGACTGAACTATGTGTTGATATAAAAGCACATGTTGCAGTGCCTAGCACGTCTCATACTCATGCCGCTAAAAATAACAGCCGGTTTTGTGAGACTAAAGTTAGCTTTACGTATGGAGCTGAGAATATCACAGATTGAGTTAGAAACTCAAAATAGTCTTTTACAATTAAATAGCTCAAGGAAGGGAATCTTTCCGAGCCGTGTAATACAATTGAATCCTCCAAACACACAACATCAAAAAGAGCAAAAGACAACATAAATCCATAAAGAACATCCTCACACAAGCGAAAATCCAACCAACCCTCACAATGAATCCTACAGCAAAAAAAGAAAATGCGGAAGGCCCAACTGTGGTATATATGCATAAATCTAATAGAAGGTTCAACATTCCATTTTAAACATGGACAACATTTCACAGTTAAATTCAACTTTACATGTGCATCTGAAAACCTATGTTTTGACCTGCTCAAGTTGTCGAGAGCTCTACATAGGACAGACTAAAAGCAGCCTCCTACAACACATGACCGTCCATAGATCACAAATCAAAATAGAGGAATACAGAAAGATTGCTTTTAATGAATATATCACCAATTGTACACCTAACTAACATCCAAACTTAACAATTTTCCCCATTTACATATTCAGCCGACAACACTTCTTTCATCCATCGTACCAATAAGGAAACGTTCTTGATTAACAAATTCCAACCTCTACTTAATGGACTAAACTTCGGACTAAACTAAAACTGGAACAAACAATGAACCAATGCCCCGATTTCCAAGCTCTGTAAAGAGTTACCTCCCTAACACCCTACCTAATCCTTTTTCTTATATAAATGAATTACGCCCTCTCATTTCTCTCTCCCCTACCTGACCACCCTGAATTACATCCCCCTGCATATTAACTCTCTAAAAGGGGAAATCATATGAAACCCAAGACTACCATTTGCCTCCATCGTGGACCAACAAGCGCTCATGCCATAATAACACATTTTGAACTGCTTATCTTCAAGAACTATGCCTGTAAATAATAATATTTTTTTGTTTCCCATTGCCTTATCATGTTCCACATTATCCTCCTTTTTTTTTCCTTTTTCTTTTCACTTCAAAAACCTTGTTTGTAAATAACATTATTCTTTCTTCACCATTTCCTTAACATGTTCAACATCACCAACATTTTACACCAATACAAATTCCCCCCTTTGATAATGCATAAAACGCTGAAACCGGTAATAGATAATTATTAAATAAATAAATAAATGCCATTGTTAATTAATAAATAAATTAGCTAATACCTTAAGACTTCACACAAAGTAAAATATTTTGTTTTAAACATTTTCTAACCCAGAAAAAAAGAGAAGAAAATAAAAGGGAAAAAAATATTTTTTTCTTTCTAATAATCGTCTTTTTCTCCCTATTTTCATATATATATTCCAAATCGTGTGCTCCTTTTCCACATTTTATTATTATTATATATATATATATACAATTGAATATATGAGAGGAATGAACACCGATAGAAGTATACATGTATTCGAAGTGTAAATGAACAAGTTAGCTAAGTTGAAAAAATACTAATTTAAAACAATATTGGTTCTGCTGATAAGTGTGTTCTTTAATTGTTCTAGTCGTGTATAGCATGTGTATTCATCTGAAACTATTGTGCAGATACTTCTGGCTAGGTTATAAGGAATTGCCATTTTGGTATGGCGAGGGTGTCACCAGTTAATTGGAAGCTTTGTTTGGAGTCTGTGGGTTTTTAGTATATGTCTGTTTCTATTTCGTTGTGTGTTTTTTATGAGGATGTCGAGGAAAGGGAGTTGTTCATGGCTGTAATACATTGTAAGTTGTAAGTTTGTGTTGAGTCCATTTAGAATGGTTTTAAACTCAATCAATGCTTCTATACTTTCATGCCAGAGGATGAAGCATTCGTCCAAATATCTCTTCCAGTTTTTTTCTCTGTGTAGGTACAATTCGTTACCGTATTTGTCTAGAACTTTGTGGTTTCCAAATATCCCATGACAAGGTTGGCGTATGAGGGGGATACTTTCCTGCCGATGGCGGTCCCAGATTTCTGTCTGTAGTATTTGGCATCGAATTCGAAGAAGTTGTTTTCCAAGATGAATTCGAGTCCCTCTAACACAAATGATTTAGGGATGCGCTGTGGAAGTTCACTTGGGAAATTTCCAAGCCAGAATTGTATTGCCTCTATAGCTAGGTTGTGTGGGATATTGGAATATAGATTGATGACATCAAAGGTTACTAGAAGGGTATGTTCCTTATTAAGTGTTGTTGGGAGGTGGTTGAGCAAGACAAGGTCGTCCCTTATGAAGCATTTTATGTGTATTAGGAAAGGTTTAAGTAGAATATATAGGAAGTTGCTTAGGCAGTGGGTTTCACTTGTGGTATCTGCTATTATGGGTCTTAATTTAAGGTCATCACGAGGGGGTATATTGATGTAAATGCCTGTGGCTTGCTTGCAGGCCCTGCCTATTATTTCGCTTTTGTGTGTCTTCGGGATATCGTAGAAAAGGCTGGTTCTGCTTTTGAAATTGGTGATATAGTTGTATTCCTTGTCGGTAAGGCCTTCTATGTAAAGGGTTGTTAGGGATTTTAGGTTTCTCATTATTTTTGTTGTGTGTAGTGTTGGGCCTTTTCGTAATATGTTTGGTTTTCTAGCGTTGAGAGTACTAGAGTCGTGTAGTAATCTGTCCTCATGAGGACTACAGCACTCCATTTGTCCGCCTCTTTGATTGCTAAGGTGTTGTCGTTCTTTAGACTGTGAAGACCATTCCTTTTTGGTTAGGTTTGGTTTTTGTTTATGTCTGTGTAGGTGGTCGTATGGGTAATTAGTAATGTGTTCGCAGAATTGATTGAATAATTTTTTCTTGACTTTTAGTGGCGTGTAGTTGCTTCGATTTCCGGCTATTGAGTCATCTTCATCTTATTTGTCGTATAGTTGCTCGCTCAGTCTTAGTTTTCTCCAGAATTCTGCAATGTCTTCCTTCATTTCGAGGTAGTTTGCTCGTTGAGGAGTTGGTGTAAATTTCAGACCTTTGGAGAGTATATTGAATTGGTCTGTTGTTAATTCTTTAGAGGTTAAATTAACGATTTGTATTACATCTTGTGTCTCCTGTGTGTTTTGTGTTATCTCGTTACCCTGTGTCTGTGTGCTGTGTCTACGTAAGTTGTGGTGGTTGTTGAAGTTTGGATGTCTCTTATGGTTGTATTGGCCCCTGCTGTTGTTGTTAGAGGGTGTGTAGCTGTGGCGGTTGTTGAAGTTCGGTGGTGTCGTGTGGTTGTATTTAGCCGTGCTGTTATTGTAGGGTGTGTAGATATGATGGACGTGATTATAGGGTGTGTAGTTGTGGTGGTTGTTGAAGTTAGGTTGTATTGTATGGTTGTGTTGAGCCCTGCTGTTGTTGTAGGGTATGTAGACTTGGTGGTAGTTGTAGTAGCATTGCCTTGTGTGGTTATATTGAGTCCTGCTGTTACGGTAGTATCCCAGAAAAAGAGAAAAAAATTAAAGGAAAAAAATATATTTTTCTTTCTAATAATCTTCGTTTTCTCCCTATTTTCATATATATATATATATATATATATATATATATATATATATATATATATATATATATATATATATATATGTATGTGTGTGTGTGCGTATATGTATATGCACTCATTTATACACATATGTATATATACATATTATATATATATATATATATATATATATATATATATATATATATATACTGTATATATATATGAAAGACGAGCCACACCTGCAAGTTGTTGATAGATGTAGCCCACAGTGCTGCATGATTGCATTGAATTGTCCGGCACCTACCTGAGCGGATTCAGGGCCAGTCACTCTTTCCGAGAGAGGTTAACGCCTGCGAGGGGTGGGGATGGGGGGTATTGGGGTAGGTATTCATTTGGGCAGGTTGAAGCGCTTCTTGCCCGCTTGCTCGCCACGTTTTAAGCATGTTGAAATCTAACTCTCACAGCTTTGCTGCGTAACAAAAGTAAGGGCGGTCTCATATCAAGCAATGTTCATCCAGTAACTGAGAATCATCAACCATGGAGCGGATGACATAGATATATTGTGGCATTGGTTACCAAGGAAACGATCACTCCTCTAATAATGATTTTAACGGGTCTGGGTATATCCCGAATAATGAAGTAGTTTCTGGGCAAGAAACGATTGGTTGTGTAAACACTAAGAGTGAGTATTACAGCATTAGTAGATTCAACGGGAACAACAGTAACCAAATTGTCAAATCGATATACAAAATTCTTCTACGCAATAGGAATGCAGGTACTAATTGATTAAACACAAGTCTCGTACATTATTTGAATTGAAGTGTAAATGAAAAGAGCATATAGAATAACAGTGATAATTCGGATAAGCTAAGCAAGCCTACCAAGAATAAACATAACAATCACAATTTAGATACGATGAATATGAAGAGAATTCCAATAACAGAGTATAAGGGTAATATTTAATCAAAAAAGTTACGAACGGAGGAATGCTACTTCGTGCAATCCTAAAATATTCTTTGGAATATTAGATGAAATTTTTCCTCTGATGCATAATTATGATGAACTTTTTAATGGGCATACTGTGGAACGGCCCTAAGTACAAAATCAAAATTAACTGACAATATATCTTTCATGAACCATAAGAAAATTAGAAGGTTAAATAAAATATTTAATAAATGAATATAACTTATGATCGAATATAAGCCTAAATAATGATAATGGTACAAATAAAAAACAAAGATTACATGGGTGATAGAGACAAAATGGGCTGTTCACGATATGGAAGCCACTGAGGCGACGTTTGATACATGCCTATTGTTGTGAGGGGGATACTTATGCTGTCATAACTAAATACAGGTGAATAAATTATAGGGCGATAGATCTACAAGACAGAAACTTTAGATTATAATTGTAGTGCCTGAGGAAATAGCTCACGCGGTGCACATTGATTTAGGAGAATATGTAGTTTATGCATAGCACATCTGCACTCATTACGTATGAGGTTTGAAAGATAGTTATAGTGAATATATGTTAGTTGGTCAATTATTAATTAGACGCAGCCGTGTAAATGGGGTGAAGTGATTAAAAAATGTGCTTAAGTGAAACAATAAAATATCATTACGCATAACTTTCGTAGTAAACGGGAATGTTTTGCTCTTGATTTTAAAATAATGTAAATCCTGAATCTAAGTGGAGCGCTAGCTGCAAATGTTAAAGAATAGGCGAATATAAAATAAATATTACGGGTGGCTAGTGTATACCTACTGGGATAAAGCATTGATGTCGTTCTGACTCAAGAATTTTTTTAATTATATGCGAAACATTCACGAGTTCCATTTCTTTGAATATCGTTTATTTTGCGATTCTAAGTTTTATTTGTTTTAAATCATAACCGTAATGATTAAACAAAATCTTTTTATACTAACATATTGCTAAGTTGTTTTAAATCTAGACTATAGAGAATATCAAAAACATGGGAGAAAACATTAGTATAGGAAATGTTTCTTTCTCGATATTCTTGTATGAATAGGGTATATAAACATTGGTTATAACAAATGTCATTTTAAAAACATTCAAACAACTATAATTAAAATGCGAATTGATCTTCTATATAAGGAAATGATTACATGAATTATCAAGTGAAGATAGACCACATAATTGTTGGTTTTATAAACAAAGGTTCCATAGCTCGACAGTACTATCGGTAATCTAGGTCAATTTCCATCTTTACATAAATCAATAAAATTTACTCGTCTTTTCTTCAATCGTTTTCCTTTGCGTTATTTTATTTCTTTCGTAATTCCGTTAATGATGTTTTAATGGTTACGTTATTTTATATAACTATTTGTTATGGTTAGTATTATTACTATTCGTTTTATTAGTATTGGAGTCATCATTATTACGACTTTTATGGTCATCATCACATTATTTTTGATTTTTTCTCATTTGTTATTATTTGTTTGATTATGAGTATTACTGTATTCCGATTATTGCTGCTTGAAGGACATACACACACAAACACACAAACACATATATATATATATATATGTATAGATTCACACACAAATAAAGACACACATATATGCGTGCGTATGTGTCTCTCTCTCTCTCTCTCTCTCTCTCTCTCTCTCTCTCTCTCTCTCTCTCTCTCTCTCTCTTAACAGGAGTATTTTTTTGTGTTTTTTTTCAGTTTTTCCGTTCAACATAGCAAACACAAAAACACATACACGCGCGAACTTACACACACACACACACACACAGAAGCTGGCAAAAACGCATGATAGACACGAAATCTGAAAAATGCGCCACAAAAGAAAACAATAACAAGAAGAGGTAGAAGTTTGAAATCAGAAAAAGGAAGAAGCATGAAACAGATAGTGTTGAGGGGGTCACTGAATATGTGACGAAAGAACTTTGACAAACGAATGCACAAGAAACAATAAAGATGATGATGAAGTGAAAATTGTATGTGGTGTGTGTTACTTTTGTGTCAGTGTTGAACAGAAGGGCGACGATGGTTGCCGGAGACTGCACGGCGTACTTCGGGCTGTTTCTTTACAAACAAACCGAACATTATAATAAATTTCGGTAAACCCATACGTACATATACATGTATATATATATATATATAAATATATATATATATATATATATAATATATATAATTATATATATATATATATATATATATATATATATATATATATATATATATATATATATATATATATATATATATATATATTTATATGGTAAAATGTTTGACCGCTATGGCAAAGATCAAGCCGTTTCGACGGATATTTCTGGACTCTGTGGCTAGAAATTTCTGCACTTCTGAATCCAGAAATAGCCCTTCGAAATGGCTTGAGCTCTGCATTCGGGGTCAAACTTTTTCCCATTACCCACTCTACTATCCTAAGTATTGAGTACTCTGGTGCGTTATGGTCCATATGGTTCCTTATCATACCTCCTCCGTTATATATATGTATAGAGAGGGAAAGAGAAAGAGAGATAGTAGATAGAGTACAAGAAAGAGAGAGCGAGAGAGATATTAGATGAATAAGTCGATGGATGAGTGCGTAAAGTGTATAAATTACGTACATTCGATGGATAGCTGAGGAAATAAAATATGCACATATATATTATGCTTGTGCATATAGACACAAGCACAGTCGCAGTCATACATGCACACATATCCCAAGGTACGTGCCACCGCAGCACCGATACCACAGAATGTTCAATAACAAGACTGTGAAGTTATCTTACTCAACACCACCGAGCATACCATAGAATATCACTGCATCTAACAGGACAAAACTCAAAAGACACATATGCCACGGTCCAACCAACGCGACCAGTTTACTTGAACTTATTTTGTTTTATTTTATCCTTTTCACACATCTGCTTACTAAATTATTCAACCATTTGCTTATGTGCTACTATATAACCCATTTTATATTTGATTATTTTGATAAAAGGGTGGTGGATTGGCAGTATCGTTAGAGGGTCAGATGCCATGCTTTCCAGCATAGACTTACGCCCCTTTACATTCTGAGTTCAAATCCCGCCGAGGTTAACTTTGCCTTTCTTCCCTACGTGGTCGATGAAATAAAGTACCAGTCACACACAAGTGTCAATTTAATTGAATTTCCCCTCCCACAAAATTGCTGGCCTTGTGCCTATCTAATAAACCATTATTTTCATAAAAGGGAGGTGGATTGGCACTATCGGTAGAGGGTCGTTACGCCCCTTTATGGTCTGAGTTCAAATCTGACGGAGGTTAACGTTGACTTTCATCCTTACGGGGTCGATAAAATAAAGTACCAGTATTGCAGTGGGTTAATTGCTGACCTTGTGCAAATAGCAGAAACAATTATTTTCATAAAAGTAATCCTTCAAATTATAAGACCTATCTGTATATAATATTGCCACTCACCTCCTCCACCCCAATTCTTATGACAATTATACCCCTCATCCTCTTTCTCAAATCCTACCCCAAACGAACCCATTCTTACACCCACATTTCTTCCTTCTCCTGACCCCCTAGGCTTTCTAGATGCACTTACCATTCTCTGGCACACCAATTCCTCCATCAGCCCAGCTCACCAAAATGTTACATCTGACCCCAGCACTACCATGACTAATGATCTATGTTTTAACACCCTGCAAAAATTACTACACCTTTGAAAAAAGGCTTGCTGAACTCAAGTTCAAACCACGTGTGGTTATTCTCTTGATCGGTGGTGTCCCTGGTCTCCGCACCGCTGAACCTCTCTCTTTCTCTCTCTCTCTCTCTTTCTCTCCCCCCCTCTCTCTCTCTCTCACTATATATATATATATGAATGTACAAACATATATATGTGTTTGGGTATGCTTATATCGTCAGAGTGGTTGACGTACGTGGAAGTTTATTATTATGTGCTAGGTTTTATATATATATATGCGGTTTTCCTCTCAATTTTCATGGACAAATCTTCTTTAAGTTCTTTAGCATGTAGGATGACTTTGGGCGATTGTAGTGTTTTCTACACTTCATATAATTAGAGCAATTATATAATTACATTATTCTATTTCATCAGTAGCATTTAATTATTATTACTCAAAACAAAAACTTCTGTGGAATAGTCTCACCCATACTAAGCCATGATGAAATGCACACACCTGTATATATAAATAACACCCAGGCATACTCATGCGCCCCCCCCCCCCCATACACGCACACAAACCTGTGACTTATCTGAAGCAAATCACAATTCACAAACGTTTTAAATTTAAGCAATACGAAAAACGATAATGATTTTATCTATGATAAAATAGAATTTGCGTGTGTATGTGTGTGTGCCTGTGCATTTATTTGTATACATACCCCCACACACGTATATATATAAACATATATATATATATATATATATATATATATATATATATATATATATATATATCTGTGTGTGTGTGCTTATACATGTGTTTGTATAACAATAATAACAACTCTCTAAAACACAACATATAGTTAATTTTCATGATAACATTTATTAGCTAAATTAAGTTTATTACATTAATTAATGCAATACTTTATATAATTTGTTTTTGTTATTTTTCTTCAGGTAGTTATGTAGAATTGATTTATAATTTATATTTCTGATTCCCTTAAGAATATAATCAACTATTCTGCCAATAATTTATGAAAATCACAGAATACAACCTGAAAATGATTATAGGTGTATTTATGTTCAGATTTAGCTGTTTGACTATCTTATTCGCTTAATTACATATGTTCATGTCATACCTTGATACTTTGAGGATTGAGATCTCCATTGATAGGCCATTTCAATTTTAAAAAATCCTTTGCACATTCGACACTCAATGAATTTCATCGCCTTCGTGGATATTTGTATTCGATTACCGCCTAAATTTATTTCATGTATTTTCGGGGCATTGGGATTGTCTTTTATTCGTGTGGCAGAAGACATCCGATATGTCTATGGCTGGTAAAATTCCCGATATCCATGGACGAGTTCTCTCCAGTGGTCTCTGTCCCTTATTATCGCTGCCATGTCCTGCGTCTCCAAAAGACCAGTGTCTTACCTTAGGGCATCAACATATGTTAACCTCGGTCTTCATTTTCCAGTGTGTCCATGCAGAGACTCCCACAGGGACACTGAGTGCAGTGTCAACTCTGGATGTCGGTGAGCATGTCCAGCTAACCTCCCTATTAGGGGAGCCGCCTTCCACAGCCCAGAACACTGGGGAGATCAGGCGGCTTTGTGAGAAACTGGATATTGAGACAGGACCCTTCACCAGAGAGGAGCTTCAGAGAGCCAAGAATACGATCAAGGAGGGCAAGGCTCATGGAGAAGTTGGAGTGGCATCAGAGCTGATGAAGAGGCGTGATTTTCATGTTATCATCCTGGAGTTCTGTAACCAGGCACTGGAGAAAGGAGTTTCCCCGTATCAGTAGAGGATCAGTAACATCGTCCCAGTGCCAAAGATGGGAGATATCTTTCTAACACCAATTTCCGATATATGCTGGTTTATTTTTGGTCAGCCGAAGAAAAAGCAAGATAAGTAATTTTAAAAATATATTTTGACTAAGTTTTATTCTATTTATTTTGTTTTTCATGATTTGGTTTAATTTTTTAAGAATATTTTTTATTGAATTTGTTTAAATTATGTTTTATTTCGTGTATGCATTTTTTTTTTATATTCAGACAACTTAAAAGTTTAGGATTAAAATGTAATGTTTTATTTCATTTATAGAAATCATGTTAGTCTTTTGAGTCATTTCAGGATATTTGTTTTAGTTAGTGTTTTATATTTAGACATATATTGTTTAATTTGTTTTGTTAGATGGGATAACGCTCTAACGGGAATAGATCTGGTAGCTGAGGATTAATCTGCAATTAGGCTGTAGTCACTGCACATAATAATAAATATTGCTTATTGCGTTCTGAGTTCAAATTCCGCCGTGGTTAAATGTTGCCTTTCATCCTTACGTAGTCGATAAAATAAACTACCAGTGTGCCAAAAGTAGAACCAATTATTTATTTTTATTCTTGTACAGAAATTTCATAATATGACGGCTGCAGATTAAAAAAGTCTGTTTCCCCCATAATGGTATTTAGAGCGAGTGTTTATTATTAGTTTTGTTTCCGGGGTGTATTATTTACGATTATTTAGTTAGATGAATAACTACATAGATATATAAAAAAATAACTTGAATTTCTCAGGCCCCTTGTAAACTGTACTATTTATACCTCTTTTAATACATTCTAAAACCATTGTTCGTGAGCAGGAACGACATAATGGATGTATTTTGTCGAGGTTAGTTCTATGGAGTTTTTTTAACAGTTATATCGATAACATATGTGTGTATTTTCCCAGTTCAAGCGATCGTAACACAGTGGGTTAATTACCTATCAAATTATTTTATTTATTTTTCATTGTTCAACATTAAATATCTGACTTTGCAGTTGTGATTTAAAGTTACGTTTAGCGTTAGATTGTTGTTTCCAGGAAGTATTATTTACAGTTATAAGCAGTTCTTTTTGTTTCTAATTAGCTGATTAGTATCAAGTTTGTGTTAGGCATAAAGTATATATTAGGGAACTTTTAGTGTTAGGAATGGCGTTAGGCTTAGGGTTATTTTTAGGGATAGTGCTTTTGTTGTGTGTAGTGCTTAGAATAGGCTTAGTGTTGCAGATATGTGTAGTGTTAATGCTATATTAAGAGTTAGAATTAGAGGTTGTATCAGGATTATATCGAAGGTTAGGTTTAACTCTAGATTTAATGTTAGTGTATGTGTTAGTGTTCGAGATAGGGTTTTGTTTGGGGTTAGTATTAGCTTTAGTGTTAGCGTTAATGTTACGCTTAGAGTTAGTGTTAGGGTTAGTTTAATGACGGGGTTTTGTTTATGGTTAGGCTTATGTTTATTGTTAAGGTTAACTTAGGTATTAAGGATATCTTTACAACATTAGAATTAGCGTTAGTTTAATGGTATGTTTAGTAAAATTTTGGGTTTTAGTTATGATTATGAATAATTGTAGGTTTACGTTGATGTTTATATTTATGTTTTAGTTAAGATTAGTTTCAGTGTTTTTATTAGGTTTAATTTCGGTTTTAATGTTAAGGCTATTGTTAAGATTAGGCTTAAGTTTAATGTTTAAGATAAGTATCATTGCTTGAGTTAGTGTTTCTGTTAGAATTATTGTTAAGATTTGTGTTAGGTTTATATTTACTTTTACTATAAGCGCTAGCGTTAGGTTTTGTGTAATGACTTTTTTTTATTTTTTGTGAGGCTGATATCTGGTTTAGGCATAGCGTTACCGTTGTGATATGGTTATGTTTAAGAATATTAATTTTAGTTCTCGTTGACTGCAGGCATGGATATGGCTATTCAGGCCAATAGGAGACAGGCAACGGCTGCAGCTGAATTTTTGGTCAGGGTTTGATGAATTGGTGTTGTGGTTCATCTCCTTATGTCTGTCGTCCCCAAGGCTAGCCCTGTTGCTGCTTTCGAAGGAGATCATCTGCAATTGATTTCAGCCTCTTCTGTCTTTTCCATATTTTCCTTTTTGAGTAAACATTTTCCAGTTCAGTCTCATTGGCACAGTTTCAACAAGTTGGTTTCAGTGTTAACGAAATGTACGCAACTGCTATGACGCCATTTTAGTAACTGGCCTTAATACTCATATTCAAAGTCGCCCAACGGACGTACGTTGCATTATATCTTGGACAATTTTACCTATCTATTATTGTATATATATATATATATATATATACATTTGCGACAATCCTATTTCGGCTATTGGAAATTAGCGAAAAACAACTTACGAGATGTGTGGCAAGCGCTCAATAGATTCTAACGAACCAGAGCTACAACATACGTTAAAGGCCGAACACACTGAGACGATGGTTAAACCGTTATCCGCACAGCCATAGAAACGACCAAGTAATTCGGGTCAAACAAATAAAAAAATATGATTGAAAAATTTACCCGGACCCCTGGATGGTTGGTAAAAATCCAGCATTTGGGTTTCTGCGACTCCTAAATCAAGTACTGTCCGCTTAGACAAATAATGCTAAGCTTTTGGTAATATGATTGAACAATGAGGTCACTTTCTCAACAGGTTTTAGTTCAAGTGCCAGGCCAAGGATTGACCGTTACCAATACCCACGTGGGGCTCGGCAAGGGAGGCAACCCTTATTTTTGGCGGATGAATTCAGTATGTGTAATATTGTAAAATTGTAATATATATATATATATATATAGTTGGTCGAGGTTATCGAGTGCAAGGTCCTACAAAAATGTAATGCTCCAATGCGGACTATGCAATATGGAGATGCTCCATATTTTAAAATATAATAAAATGTTGCCTAACAACAAGATAGAGCGAATAATCTCCTGTAGGCACAAAGCAGCCACCAAATTCTCCAGCTTTAAATCACAACCGGCATAATTCTCTCCAGCATTCTCGGTATTCAGTCAGAACCAGCCGGATTTAAATGTACTAACATCATACCACTTCACTGTTATTAGCTGTCAACTGACCAACTGGTGATTAAATCAACATCATGAATCCCCCAACATTTATTTCACTTTCTCTCTATAGTCGCATCACTTCCATTAAAATAAAACAATAAATCTACCGGACCTTAATCACCCGTATATCATCACTGCCCCTTTCACATGTTATTCTCTATTTATCTATTTACTGTTCACCCATCCTTAGTCCTATCATTTATATCTCATCCTCGAATCCTGATTCTTTATTCTCTGTCTCCTGTTCTTTATCTCTTTCTCTCTTACTTTTTATTTTTTATTTTTTATTTTAATTCTCTAATATTTTTTTATATTTTTTGCAATTTTATTTCGCCAATTCGCTATATTAGTACGACGTCCACTCAGCATCATTTCGCCTATCATATATCGTATTTCTCTTGATGTTATTGTTATTATTAGTCATCACTATTTTACACATCCACTTACTCACCATTATAACTTCAACTGTCACCACCACTACTACTATTATCAGTAACCATATTTGTTTACTTATCTTTTACTTCTTTATCATTTTCATTTTTATTTTTTTATACTTTCCTTATTATCTTTTATTATTGGTGTTATTGTTCCATTCACTTGATTCGCCGATGTATCTATACATACCAGTGCCCTGTGTTACATCCTTCAGCATTCCGATAATTTGATCAGGACACACACTGTAATTAAGGTCGAGTTACGCAATTTCAAATGATTAGCGGCCTTTAGACTCACCTGATCAACGAAACAATTGTTAATACTGTAAATAAAAAGCTTTTTTGTTCAACCGATCATGTTATTCTTCACTCTTTCATTATCTATAAATATATATGTATATATATATGTGTGTGTGTGTGTGTGAGAGAGAGGGAGAGAGAGAAAGAAAGATAGAGTGCGTGTGAATGTGTACATCCCGACTTCAATCGGGTGTAACCACAGTATGTAATGTACTGAATACCTAGTAGAGTATGTAATGTTTAATATAGAAATGGCGTCAACATTATAAATAATTTCTCTATATTCATATACTGTTTCATTACCACCAGAAAAAGATTAAATTCCACCATATCACAATGACAGGTGGGTTTCTTGATGATTTACTTCAAATGAAACAGTTCTAGTCCTGTAGAAGCCATTTCTCTCTCTCTCACTCTCTATCTCTCTCTATTTATTTATCTATATATCTCTATCTCTCCCCCTCTCTCTCTATATCTCTCCCTCTCTCCCTCTCTCTCTCACTCTGTATATATATACAGATAGAGAGAGAGAGAGAGAGAGAGAGGGGGAGAGAGAGAGATAGAAATGGCTTCTACATGACTATTACACTATAATTTCATATACTTCTACTACATATTTATGTGGGTGTATATATATATATATATATATAGTTGAGTGTGTGTATGTGTGTGTGAGAGAGATAGAGATAGAGAGAGAGAGAGAGAGAGAGAGAGAGAGAGAGAGAGAGAGAGAGGCCGAGTGACGCAATTTCGACTGATTAGCGGCCTTTAGACTCACCCAATCAACGAAACAATTGTTAACACTTCAAATAAAACCATTTTGTACAACCGATCATGTTATTGATATATATATATATATATATATATATATATATGAGAGTATTGAAGTTTGCTTGAAGCATTGTGGAACAATAAGTAAATATCTATAAGTCGTTTGGAAGCCTCGACAAAGCAAATGGGTAAATCTCCGGGTAACAAGGTCCGGTGGTGGAGAGAGAGATGTAAGTGGGTGTACGTTGAGATGCGTGGTGTGTATAAGATGTGTGAGATGTGTAGAATGAAGGGAAGAGTAAAAGGATAAAAATAATAATAACAACACGAGAGAGAGTTACCTTGGGAGAGATTTAATAGTCCCTATATATTTTGGATTCACATTCATCAACTGGAGTTTTTTCCGGGGTGGGGGAAAAGGTTGTCTGTCGGACAAGTCCGGAAGGCGTCTTTCGCTGTTTGCTGATTTGAATATCTGAGGTATTCGGCAGAGCGCGCGTGGTGTCGGGATCCATTTGATGCAGGTGTTGAAGCGCCTGCATCAAATGGATCCCGACACCAGAAGGAATAACAGATATGCCTTCAGCCTTGATGTAGTCGCTCTCTACACCTCGGTCCCGGCACTCCCGGCCGTCAATATACTAATGGAACGCGTCCAATCCACCGACCTACACTGCTTCGGGCTCACCACCACTGACATCCACCAACTCCTATCCATCGTCATCGACAACACCTACTTCGGATTCCTTGACCAAATATACCAACAAACCTCGGGATTGCCCATGGGATCAAGTCTATCAGGTGTGCTAGCGATCTCCTACATGGACAACCTCGAACGCAAGGCACTCAACGCCTGCCACCCCAACGCCGTAGCCTTTTTCTCAAGATACCTGGACGATATCCTCATCCTCACATCTTCCCAAGACACGGCGAAAAGAATCTATGAGACGTTCAACAACACGGACGAGTACATTGACTTCAGTGTTGAACACCCCAACGAAGACGGGTCACTTGCCCTCCTCGACTTCCGAATCAACATCACGGAACAAGGAGGGATCCACTGCAACTTCTACAGAAAGGCATCCTGCAGGGGCCTATTCATTCACTACAAGTCCGCCCTCCCTAACAGTGCCAAAAGAGGATACATCACGAACGATATCGCGCGAATCAAAAACAGATGCAGCGATCCCGCGAGTGGTGTCACTCATACCAAACGATTCCTCGAGGTGCTGGAGACGAACGGGTACCCTACCTCGATCACTGACAGAATAAGAGACACCAGACGCAAGAGACAGAGAAGCACCCAAGGCAAGTGCTTCCTTAAAATGCCACACCTGGGCGAGAAAACCACCAACGCTATCCGCAAGGCTATACGGAGGGAGAGCCTCGACATCCACCTGGCCCACTCGGGCCCCTCCCTGCGAAGATGCCTCTACAGGAAACCAGAAAAATCTACTGACGCATGCTCCCTCAGAGACTGCCCGATACGCCATGCTAACTGTTGCCTACGCACATACGTCGTGTATAAGATAGAATGTGACAGGTGCAACCAATACTACATAGGTAGCACAATTCGACCTTTGCACATCCGGATCAAGGAACACATTAAAACCAGGGCCTCGTCTTTCCGGAAACACATAGACAAATGCGGAAACAAAGACGGAAGGCCCATTGTCACAATTCTAGCGACTGAAAGAAACGTCGGCACGTTACGTATCAAGGAAGCACTTTTTATCAAACGCCTGCAACCGCAAATAAACAACCGATTAGAGAGAAGCGAAATGAAATGGCTGGTTTAAGTTAACAAGCGATACAACAACACACAACACACGCACACACACACACACGCAAACGAGACAACCACACACACACACGCACACACACATTGTAGCTTTCCCCCATACGAACATACTACACTGCCAATACAGATGAACAAGGCAACAACACACGCACACACACACACACACACACTCAAGCGGGACAACAACACACGCACACACAGTAACATCTAACAAACAGGCAGAGAATGGACTGACAGCTAGCGCCATCCCACTCCCTCATTCGGCCGCTGACCTCTGTACGACCGACCCCATTTCACGCGCACGCGCGCTCTGCCGAATACCTCGGATATTCAAATCAGCAAACAGCGAAAGACGCCTTCCGGACTTGTCCGACAGACAACCTTTTCCCCCACCCCGGAAAAAAACCCCAGTTGATGGATGTGAATCCGAAATATATAGGGACAATTAAATCCTTCCCAAGGTAACTCTCTCTCTCGTGTTGTTATTATTATTTTTATCCTTTTACTCTTCCCTTCATTCTACACATCTCACACATATTATACACACCACGCATCTCAACGTACACCCACTTACATCTCTCTCTCCACCACCGGACCTTGTTACCCGGAGATTTACCCATTTGGTTTGTCGAGGCTTCCAAACGACTTATAGATATTTACATATATATATATGTCTTTGTCTAGTTTATGTATATGTAAATCTATATATTTGATAATTTCCCATATGGTTGAGATGAAATGTAGGCAATATTAGGCTGCGTTTTCTAGCAACCAGCCCACTCGCCGCAAGCCACCAATCACATTCTTTCTGACTTTTTTGAATTCGTTTCTGGCGGGGATCATTTAAGAAAAATCTTCGTCCAAGTGAGTTTGTTTCCTCGTGATTTCGAAGCTCGTTAATTTATCCTTGATCGGATATTTCCAAAAAGCGAATGAAACTCCGTGGGGTAGAAAAATAATTTTGGTATGTTTATATACATTTGTTCTTGTAACTTTGATTTTACACCTAATTGTGTATGGTTGAGATATATTTAATCAATTTCCACGTGCTATTAAAAATGGTGGGTATATTTTCTATAGCTGTCGTTTATTTATCTATTATTTCTTCATAGGTGTCTTTTAATCTCATAGAATTGTTTAATTGTTTTTTTGTGTGGTTGATTATGCTGATTGGGAGAAGAAATAATGTATATATTTTATCAAATGATTCTATGGACATATTTTATTGTATATAATTATATATATATATATATATATATATATATATATATATATATATATATATATATATATATATATATATATATATATATATATATATATTAAAATAACAGATTAAAGTTTAAGCAAAGAACCGCTGCTTTCACCCTTAACGGGATCTTCTGAAACTAACAAAGTCAATCTGTAAACGCAGAACTGGATATTTCAAAAAAACGTTGCAACCGGAGGAAGACAGGAAGACGATACTTTGGTTCGTGAACGTTTTTTGAAATATCCAGTTCTGCGTTTACAGATTGACATTGTTAGTTTCAGAATATCCCGTTAAGGGTGAAAGCAGCGATTCTTTGCTTAAACTTTAATCTGTTATTTTAATAAATATTTGCTCTACGGTTCTTATATATTTGATATATATTTTCCTTATCGAGCCCTCTTTGGATTTTAGTCTTCAATTTTATTATTATTACTATATATATATATATATATATATATATATAAACGATATTAAATAAATGGAAACTATATTTATAAAACCATATTTATTTCATTATATATATTTCAGGGTTATCATATTAAAAATATGGTATGCCTTCATCAGACAAAATACAATATAAACAGTCTCATAAATAGATAGATCTGACATACCTTACACTTCAACTTCCATTTAAAACGTTGATTTGGTAGTGAAAAATGTTAGGGACAGTTATAGAGAAAAAAAAAAGAAAGAAAGAAAGAAAGCGAAGAAAAAGAAGAAATGCATGCAACGAAAAACAGAGAGAGATAGATATAGAGAGATAGATAGAGAGAAGAAATTCATGTAAAGAAAACACAGAGAGAGATAGATAGAGAGAGAAAAAGAGGGAGATAGATAGAGAGAGAGAGAGAGAGAAAAGAGAGAGAGAGAGAAAAAAAATAGAGAGAGAGAGATATAGATAGAGATAGAGAGAGAAAAATAGGTAGTTGGGCACCAGTTGAATGACGTGTCAATGATATATTTATTTATTTATTTAGTTCTAGTATTAAGGTAGAGAGATATATATGTGATTAGGAGAGAAAACAGCCGTTACATAGAGAGAAAAGAAAAATATCCAGAGATAAACGAGGCAGATTTAAAACATTATGTTTCATCAATCTAAAATATCAATTCGTATGAATTAGATATTATAATGTAAATATCAGTATTCATGAATGAGACACCTATCAATAATTGTTTCTACTTTAGGCACAAGGCCAGCAATTACCCAGTGCATTACTGGTACTTTATTTTATCGATCCCGTAAGGATGAAAGGCAAAGTCAACCTCGGCGGGATTTGAACTCAGACACGTATCAATAATGTGTGAAAAATAATGATCATATGTCTAGTTTAAAATTCCTAGGTTTATAATCAGAACTGAGGTAAAAACTTCAAAAAAAAAAAAAATTGAAATACATAAGTATATATGCACTTTCATGAAAAAAGAAAAAGAAAATAGAAGGTTAGCCCAGATTCGATACTATAGACATCCATGTGAATTTACGTGATCAACTCTGCAAATTCCTATTTCACATGAAAACATTCTCATTGTGCTATTAACATTCTAGTATACATATATGTGTACATACACACAAATATATATAGAGTCTACATTAATTTTAACAATAATATTCTTGTCTTTACTCTACATGATTATCGTTCAAGCATAAAATAGACAACAGATATCAATATATCAATAAACATATTAAAAATATTAAAAAATAAAACACAGTATGCCCCGCAAATCAAACACAGAAATCCACCCTTCAAATTTATTTGACAATATATTGCCAAGTTCAATTATAAGCATCAGAATCAAAAGCAAACAAAACCAAAATTATTCACCAAATCCTGTCTAGCAGAAATCATTCCAAAAGTTTAGGATACCCATTTGATCTACAGATGGTCTTATATTTATTATAGAAGTTTATCTAGTGTAAAATGTATTCGATATATTTGGAGCATCATCTTTTAGGGTAGTTTAATTATTCATGAAGAATGTTTAAAAAAAAGAAATCGAAAGATTTATCGGCGAGTTTCATAAATAATTACAAATCATAAGTAAATATACTACATTTTAAATTTATATTTATATTTAAAAGTTGAGTTCAATCTATGTCTGCAGCAACTGAATAAATTTGTCCGTAAATTAATGGAATTTTTAGATTTTAGTATAAAGAATATCTCCTCTGCGCAGAGGTCACATGTCTCAGAAGATGAATTAAAAGGAATCCCTCTTGAGACTATATTCCAAGCCGTCGAATATCCAACGCTATCATGATTAAGTTGCCAGAGTAAGCCTGATAGTGATGTTGAGGATTTTTTGCTTGGATCTGTGAAAGAATTCTTGTGGTTATTATAGCGAAGTTTAAAATCTGTCGAGGTGGAACCAACATAGTTAAAAGAATTTAAGTCCGTTTTAACATTACAGTTGTATATTATATTTTTAACTAAGCAATTGTTATTTAATGGACATTTAGATCTATCTCTACAGTTACATTTGTTTACTTGGATATTATTTAGGCTATTATCGGTATTTTGGCTAGGTTTTAAATTCCTATTATTTATTCTATTAATATTTTGTGCTAAATTTTTGGTGGATGAGTAAGTTAATTTTATAGTATGTCTATTGAAAATTGAGTGATACTTATGTGTTCTAGGGAAGCGATTATCAAGAGCATTAAAAAATAGTTTAGCGATGTGGGTTTTAATGTTTAGTGAGAAGGGGGGGGGGGCAAACCATATTATATTTCTAGTTCTATTTCTTTTTTGGCTTTTGGAATTATTGTAATGCTTTCTATTATAGTTGTTAAAGTTGTTGCCGTAATTAAAATTGTTGTTATTTTGGTTAGTTTGTCTATTATTATCTATGTACATAATTCTATCACTATATGCTGCTCTAGCTAACGCTTCATTGTAATACTGGGCTTTTTCGTCGAAAATGTTTTTATTAGATGAGATTCTAGAGATACGTTTTTGAACAGAGTTCACTATAGAATTTTTAACAGATCTTGGGTGGTTAGAGTTAAAACTGACATAGTTTAAGTTTTCATTCAACTTGTGAAATGGATAGTGAAGACATGTGTTGAGATTTAATGTTACATCTAGGAAATTGACTATTCTATGGTTATTCTCAATTTCTATTTTTAGATTAAAGTAATTAAAAAATTGTGTAATTTGTTTTCTTTTTCTATTTAGTTCAGAGTTATTATTTTCAATAAGTAAAAGCATGTCATCTCTATATAATCCTCCGGTAACACCGGGTATTTTCCTATGCATCGAATTAATTATAAATAGACCCACAAGGCCCGTTACCTGAGCTGAGTCGGATGATCCCATAGAAATGTCGAAATTGTTATCTCTATCTGCTCTGGTCCATAGTTGGTTATTAAATTCTATCAATGTTTTCCTAGCCGATAATATAATGTGCATTTCATTGCTAGTTAGGTCTTTATGTTTGAATGCGTAATTTAGTGCCTTATTTAGTAGATTAGGGGTAATAGATGAATAATAGTTAGCAATATCTAGTTGAATAAATTTATTATTATTGTTATATTTAATTTCTTTAAACCACTCATCAACCTCTCCAGTTCCCTTCGACAAGCTCAAGTTAGGTAAACAATTCAAGTTTTCAATTTGCCGTATCACCCTGTCTAGAATGTTTTTGCTAAGTTTACCGAGGTCAGATTTTGATGGTGCAATAAATCTGACTGGCAGGTCATTTTCAAAATTTCTTTTGTGATCTTTCATATTGATCTTGGGTTTCCTGGGCACGAAAGGTTGTGTTTTGTTCTCAATTTCCAACTCATGCATTATACAAGATGCCTCAACATTCATTTTCTCAAGTTCGGCCTTATCTGCTACCTTGTACTTTTTCCTCAGTTCTTTCAGTATGAGGCCATTATACATGTCTTTTTGCACTCCATAGAGGTTGTTGGTCTTGTCAGATTTCATCAAGATATTCTCAGTTCTCTCTAAGCTCTCAATATTATCCTTAATGCCTTTCAGATATTCCTGGCCTTTGAAGTTTCTCTTGAATTTGACTCCTTGTGTGATAGAAATTATATCGTTTTCATTAAAACCCACATCGCTAAACTATTTTTTAATGCTCTTGATAATCGCTTCCCTAGAACACATAAGTATCACTCAATTTTCAATAGACATACTATAAAATTAACTTACTCATCCACCAAAAATTTAGCACAAAATATTAATAGAATATATAATAGGAATTTAAAACCTAGCCAAAATACCGATAATAGCCTAAATAATATCCAAGTAAACAAATGTAACTGTAGAGATAGATCTAAATGTCCGTTAAATAACAATTGCTTAGTTAAAAATATAATATACAACTGTAATGTTAAAACGGACTTAAATTCTTTTAACTATGTTGGTTCCACCTCGACAGAATTTAAACTTCGCTATAATAACCACAAGAATTCTTTCACAGATCCAAGCAAAAAATCCTCAACATCACTATCAGGCTTACTCTGGCAACTTAAGCATGATAACGTTGGATATTCGACAGCTTGGAATATAGTCTCAAGAGGGATTCCTTTTAATTCATCTTCTGAGACATGTGACCTCTGCGCGGAGGAGATATTCTTTATACTAAAATCTAAAAATTCCCTTAATTTACGGACAAATTTATTCAGTTGCTGCAGACATAGATTGAACTCAACTTTTAAATATAAATATAAATTTAAAATGTAGTATATTTACTTATGATTTGTAATTATTTATGAAACTCGCCGATAAATCTTTCGATTTTTTTTTTTTAAACATTCTTCATGAATAATTAAACTACCCTAAAAGATGATGCTCCAAATATATCGAATACATTTTACACTAGATAAACTTCTATAATAAATATAAGACCATCTGTAGATCAAATGGGTATCCTAAACTTTTGGAATGATTTCTGCTAGACAGGATTTGGTGAATAATTTTGGTTTTGTTTGCTTTTGATTCTGATGCTTATAATTGAACTTGGCAATATATTGTCAAATAAATTTGAAGGGTGGATTTCTGTGTTTGATTTGCGGGGCATACTGTGTTTTATTTTTTAATATTTTTAATATGTTTATTGATATATTGATATCTGTTGTCTATTTTATGCTTGAACGATAATCATGTAGAGTAAAGACAAGAATATTATTGTCAAAATTAATGTAGACTCTATATATATTTGTGTGTATGTACACATATATGTATACTAGAATGTTTATAGCACAATGAGAATGTTTTCATGTGAAATAGGAATTTGCAGAGTTGATCACGTAAATTCACATGGATGTCTTTAGTATCGAATCTGGGCTAACCTTCTATTTTCTTTTTCTTTTTTCATGAAAGTGCATATATACTTATGTATTTCAATTTTTTTTTTTTTTTAAAGTTTTTACCTCAGTTCTGATTATAAACCTAGGAATTTTAAACTAGACATATGATCATTATTTTTCACACATTATTGATACGTGTCTCATTCATGAATACTGATATTTACATTATAATACCTAATTCATACGAATTGATATTTTAGATTGATGAAACATAATGTTTTAAATCTGCCTCGTTTATCTCTGGATATTTTTCTTTTCTCTCTATGTAACGGCTGTTTTCTCTCCTAACCACATATATCTCTCTCTACCTTAATACTAGAACTAAATAAATAAATAAATATATCATTGATACGTCATTCAACTGGTGCCCAACTACCTATTTTTCTCTCTCTATCTCTATCTATATCTATCTCTCTCTATTTTTTTTCTCTCTCTCTCTCTTTTCTCTCTCTCTCTCTCTCTATCTATCTCCCTCTTTTTCTCTCTCTATCTATCTCTCTATATCTATCTCTCTCTGTTTTTCGTTGCATGCATTTCTTCTTTTTCTTCGCTTTCTTTCTTTCTTTCTTTCTTTTTTCTCTATAACTGTCCCTAACATTTTTCACTACCAAATCAACTTTTTAAATGGAAGTTGAAGTGTAAGGTATGTCAAATCTATCTATTTATAAGACTGTTTATATTGTATTTTGTCTGATGAAGGCATACCATATTTTTAATATGATAACCCTGAAATATATATAATGAAATAAATATGGTTTTATAAATATAGTTTCCATTTATTTAATATCGTAAATATACTCCAAATACTTGTTGAGTGCTTTTATATCAGTTCTAAATATTTACTCGTTGTAACCCAATAATTTAAATAAAACTTTGCATATATATATATATATATATATATATATATATATATATATATATATATAACTAGAATTGATTAACATATAAATATACATGAATAATCATAGGAGATAATGTTTACACGCGTGTAACCACGCATAGCTAGTTTGGGTAATAATTAAATTTATACCTTTAAGTATGATTAACCTTCCTTGTATATATTCGATTAAAGAAATATATTTGAGCAATTAATCAGATGGCAAGTCACGGAAAGTGGATAGTATTGAATTGTCAACAAGGAAGTATAATAATGTCCAGCTATCCATCCTCACACAACGAGTTCAAATCCTCATCTGGCCGCTATCACGTGTTGCATCTACACATGACAGCAGCTTCGTTTTAGTGGCGTGAATAGTTATTCGACAACTAGAAATAGCAGTCAAATTCTCTTCAACAGAAATAGCTCTACAATTAAGGAGCCGTATGTATATATATCTATATCCAAAATTAAGATAAATTAAATGAATTTAGTCCAAATCGAAATTGTGGGTGGCATGTCATAACGCCATGCGCCATATCGCCTGGGAATAAGCTCAAAGATATATCCGAGCATTTTATAATAACTAGAAATTGAGTAACATATAAATATTCATGAATAATAATAGGAGATAATTTTTACACGCGTGTAACCACGCATAGCTAGTTTGGGTAATAATTAAATTTATACCTTTAAGTATATATTGTATATATTCCATTAAAGAAATATATTTCGGCAATTAATCAGATGGCAAGTCACGGAAAGTGGATATTATTGAATTGTCAACAAGGAAGTATAATAATGTCCAGCTATCCATCCTCACACAACGAGTTCAAATCCTCATCTGGTCGCTACCACGTGTTGCGTCTACACATGACAGCAGCGTCGTTTTAGTGGCGTGAATAGGTATTCGACAAGTAGAAATAGCAGTCAAATTCTCTTCAACAGAAATAGCTCTACAATTAAAGAGCCGTATATATATATCTATCTATATCCAAAGTTAAGATAAATTAAATGAATTTAATCCAAATCGAAATTGTGGGGGTCATGTCATAACGGCATGCGCCATATCGCCTGGGAATAAGCTCAAATCCAGCTTCGTTTCAGTGGCGTGAACAGGTATTCGACAACTAGAAATAGCAGTCAAATTCTCTTCAATTAATTGGTGAAATATATTTCTTTAATGGGATATATACAAGGAAGGTTAATCATACTTAAAGGTATGAATTTAATTATTACCCAAACTAGCTATGCGTGGTTACACGCGTGTAAAAATTATCTCCTGTGATTATTCATGTATATTTATATGTTACTCAATTTCTAGTTATTATAAAATGCTCGGATATATCTTTGAGCTTATTCCCAGGCGATATTGCGCATGCCGTTATGACATGACACCCACAATTTCGATTTGGATTAAATTCATTTAATTTATCTTAATTTTGGATATAGATATATATATACGGCTCCTTAATTGTAGTGTTATTTCTGTTGAAAAGAATTTGACTGCTATTTCTAGTTGTCGAATACCTATTCACGCCACTGAAACGAAGCTGCTGTCATGTGTAGACGCAACACGTGGTAGCGGCCAGATGAGGATTTGAACTTGTCGTGTGAGGATGGATAGCTGGACATTATTATTCTTCCTTGTTGACAATCCAATAATATCCACTTTCCGTGACTTACCATCTGATTAATTGGTGAAATATATTTCTTTAATGGGATATATACAAGGAAGGTTAATCATTCTGAAAGGTATAAATTTAATTATTACCCAAACTAACTATGCGTGGTTACACGCGTGTAAAAATTATCTCCTGTGATTATTCATGTATATTTATAAGGTAATCAATTTCTAGTTATTATAAAATGCTCGGATATATCTTTGAGCTTATTCCCCGGCGATATGGCGCATGGCGTTATGACATGACACCCACAATTTCGATTTGGATTAAATTCATTTAATTTATCTTAATTTTGTATATATATATATATGTGAGTGCATATATATATAAATTAGAATTGGTGCTCTGAAATAGCGATATATATATGAATGTATATATAGTGTATTTTGCAATATACTGTATGCTTCATTAAAAGCATTTCGAAGGCCTTACGCTATCGTTTTAGAGTAGTGACAGTCTCACTTACTTTAAATTTTCAGCAAATAGGGGAGATAAAGCTGACAGAGCTCTCTTTCGTATATGTTGGTACTTATCAAAGCTAAGTACTCCACCTGTTTGCTGAAAATCATGAATGTTGATTCTTAGAGAATTTTAGTAATAAGCAGGAACTCTTTATACAGAGCCGTTGCCGGTCAAGCAGACATTAAAAAAATTAGAATTGGTGCTCTGAAATAGTGATATATATATGAATGTAAATATAGTGTATTTTGCAATACACTGTATGCTTAATTAAAAGCATTTCGAAAACCTTACGCTATTGTTTTAGAGTAGTGAAAGTCTCACTTACTTTAAATTTTCAGCAAACATTTTTTCTGCTTGACCGGCAACCTCTCTGTATAATCAGTTCCTCATTATTACTAGAATTCTATAAAAATCAAAATTCATGATGTTCAGCAAACAGGTGCAATACTTAGCTTTGATAAGTACCAACAAGTACGAAACAGAGCTCTGTCAGCTTTATCTCCCCTATTTAATGAAAATTTAAAGTAAGTGAGACTGTCACTACTCTAAAACAATAGCGTAAGGTCTTCGAAATGCTTTTAATTAAGCATACAGTGTATTGCAAAATACACTATATATACATTCATAAATATATATATCGTTATTTCAGAGCACCAATTCTAATTTTCAATTTCTGCTTGACCGTCAACCGCTCTGTATAATCAGTTCCTGATTATTACTAGAATGCTATAAGAATCAAACATTCCTGATTTTCAGCAAACAGGTGGAGTACTTAGCTTCGATATGTACCAACAAGTACCGAACAGAGCTCTGTAAGGTTTATCTGCCCTGTTTGCTGAAAATGTAAAGTAAGTGAGACTGTGACTATTTTAAAACAATAGCTTAACGTCTTCGAAATGCTTTTAATTAAGCATACAGTGTATTGCAATATATATATATATATATATATATATATATATATATATTGGTATATATATATATATATTGGTACTTCATCGCTTTAAAGACCATATACCTCCGGTTGGTGCGAGCAACGGCTAAAGAAAGTCATTGAGACACGTAATTAAGGGGAATGAGCGAGACTGTAAATAATCAAAGATGGTAATGCTACGAAAAGTGAGGAAGAAGGAGTCAAGTCCCAGAAATCTATGAGTATAAGTTCTGTGAAATCGTGGACGAGAGAGAATAAAGACTATCAAACCTAGCCGAAATGTGAGCAAGGAAATAATTTCGCACAGGTCAAACGTGAGGAAGCAGTCTAGTCCCTGAATTCGGTGAACATAAGTTCTGTGAAATCGTAGACAAGAGAGAAAAAAGGGGACAGCCAACCTGGTCAAAGTGTGCGTGGGGAAAGAATTTCGCACAGGTCAAACGGGAGGAAGTAGGAGAGGGAGTAGCAGAGAGTGAGTGAGAGAAGGGTGAGGAAGAGGCTAACAGAGAGAGTGACTGTTAGAGGGGGTAAAGGGAAGTGAGAGATACAGAGAAAGAGGAAGCTGTAAGAATGAAAAAGACGGGTCACAGCGGAGGAAAATATGTGTGACTATGAAAACAAGATGTGCTGCGTGGTTGCAGATGGGTTACATGTGAATAAATTTAGTCCTTCATCAGTGATCTTCCAACCTTCATTGGTATTTCATCGCTTTAAAGACCATATACCTCCGGTTGGTGCGAGCAACGGCTAAAGAAAGTCATTGAGACACGTAATTAAGGGGAATGAGCGAGACTGTAAATAATCAAAGATGGTAATGCAACGAAAAGTGAGGAAGAAGGAATCAAGTCCCAGAAATCTATGAATATAAGTTCTGTGAAATCGTGGACGAGAGAGAATAAAGACCATCAAACCTAGTCGAAATGTGAGCAAGGAAAGAATTTGGCACAGGTCAAACGGGAGGAAGAAGGAGTCTAGTCTCTGAATTCGGTGAACATATGTCCCAGAAATCTATGAATATAAGTTCTCTCTTGTCTACGATTTCACAGAACTTATGTTCACCGAATTCAGGAACTAGACTCATTCTTCCTCCCGTTTAGTAAGAATATATAAGTAAAAAATGTAGTATAATGATGATTCTACCATGTTAAACGAACTGATATGATACAGATGTATGATATTGACATGTGAAAACTGATATAGGGTAACTTAGATATAATGTTACGGTGGCGAAGAGATAACAGTAAAAACTAAAATGTACTTGGAGTCAGGATTTATGAGGTATATGCTTTGCTGTAGGTATGCCGGTAAAAAACCGGAGATTTACTTATTGTTTGACAGAGAAACATTTTCGTTGTATTAATTTAGTGAGAATGATAGTTTTTTTGTGGTATTAAGTGGAGTTGTAGATTCGTTATTTAAGTGGCCTATACTAAATGTAGGGATTGTTAGCTCGAATCATGGGGGTTTAATTTTCACTAACAACAATAATAGAGACAATAAAGGTTATAAAATAGTAAAATATGAATGGTCGATATAGAGAACGTGATGGATAATATTAGGGATACATTGAAATGTTCATAATAATAATAATAGGAAAGTGATATTTCAAGGAGTGTAGGAGTAATAACATAATGTACTTAGAATTAAGTTCATCTGTTAGAGATCATGCGTGCTAATGTGAGATATAATTGTTTAGATTACTCTGGACTACATCTAAGTGGACTGCCTATAACGATAACCTGTTATCCCGTATATATATATATATATATATATATATATATATATATATATATACGGGATAAAATGTTATCGTTATAGGCAGTCCACTTAGATGTATATATACATATATAAAAGTATGTTATAGATCACTAAATAGTTGCTCCGAAGACACCAAACCCCGGTTTGGAGGAAACAATTGTAAGCAAATAAATTATTTAAACTGAACTTTGATTATTGTAATCTCTATATACATATATATATATATATATATATATATACATACATATATATATATATATATATATATATATATATATACATATAGATATGAATATATATATACATATATATATATATATATATATATATATATATATATATATATATATGTGTGTGTGTGTGTATGCATGTGTGTATATATGCGTATATGTTTGCACGTCTCTGTGTATGTGTGTATGTATATTATTTGAATATTTCCGTGTGATTGAAACGCCACATTCTGTCAATTATTTTCATATATATTGTTTCAGCAAAGACTGTACAGCCAAATATTATGTGATAGCTTGTCGCTTCACACATTACACATATTCTCCAGCTACGTTTTGTTTTATGTGTTTTCATTGTATGTGTATATTGCAAGTTTTATATTTTATCACATTTTGCTTCGCCAATTTTTTACAGCTATTTGCCATGTAATGCTATGCTTGCCAATGTATATCACAATATCTTGCTATATCATTTTTAATTAAGTTTTAGAAATGAACTTTATTGTTGTGTCTCACTCTTGTCCATCATCTGTGTCTCTGATGTTTTATGTTGTGGCCTCTATTCTCGTTTTAAGATTTGTACTTTGTTGATTTTCATTAGTATTCTATTAATTTCTATATATTCATGTACTGTGTTATGTTCTAGTAACCAGTAGATATTTCATAATTGATTTATAGTTGCAGACAACCAAACTGAGTCCATAGATAATATGATCTTTCGGCTGTTTATGATAGAAGCAGTTACTTTATATCTTTTATTTCTATAAGGTTTCGCAAACAGAATCAGTTAAAAATGGTATGACCATATTTCAGGTAGCGGTTTTACAGCCGTGTCTGATACGCAAACAGACACACATTTATATGTAGGATGTGTGTAATATTGTAGAACAATAAAACAATGCATATATCAGATAAGTAGCACTCAACATTGTAGAACTGGAGTATATATAAAGAAGAGATTAACAGATGGTTAAAAAAGTTCCATATATATTATTATGCACATTTCGAAAACAACATCATCCTGGGACAAAAATTGTGTTCTCATCGGATAAAATGAAGTAACATGATATGGGGCCTAAAAACACTTGTGAACAAGAAAGTGTATGGACACTTTCTTGTTCACAAGTGTGTTTAGGCCTCATATCATGTTACCTTATTTTATCTGATGAGAACACAATTTTTGTCCCGGGATGATGTTGTTTTTGAAATGCGCATAATAAAATATATGGAACTCGTTTAACCATCTGTTAATCTCTTCTTTATATATATATATATATATATATATATATATATATATACACACACATATATATATAGGATGCCTCAGGTAAGCTTACTCTTATTTGGAAATCGAAGCTACCAAAACAAATAAAGCGAACATTCTTCAAACTAACTATGTGGAATTTCAGTAAACCACACGAGATGAGACTTGATGGAACATACACAATAATGCTCTGAGCTGCTGGAAATGACACCCTACAAAGAAGCAGTTTTATGTTCATGTACATGCAATCATTCATCTCACCCTCGTGGAGACGAATCTAATTCCGTGTCACATTGTTGTAGAGCAAAATATGAAAGTAGGGGCGACATGTTGTTATGGATTCAAAATGATATGCGTTTCAATGTAGCAAAACAATCCCAGATCCTACATCAAATATCTGTGTGAAATGTTGGGTATAATCTAAAGGACCTACCATGAGCAACGGACAACCGAGACGGAAATAGGGAGTCATGGTGATTCATTGAAATATCACTCCAATAATTGTTTCTACTTTTGGCAAAAGGCCAGCAATTACACAGTGCATTACTGATACTTTATTTTATCGATGCCGTATGGATGAAAGGCAAAGTTAACCTCGGCGGGATTCAAGACTATACATCCATACCTATACTCTTACATGAATACATACAGATAGACAGATATCATACATGCATCTTCAGCGGAATCCAGTTCAACAGTCATTACGCTCAGATTTGTGAGCATGAAACTGACAGCATTGTTAGAATAGCCGCGGAACTAGAGGAGAGACATGAAATAAATACTGACACAAATCTATTGTCTAGGAATATTGGAAGACTCTATTAATGGTCGAATAAAAAAGGAAATTAGCTAATCAAATCAAAATGTTGTACATGGGCACATGAGAAGAAACCGACAGACAATACAGGGTATAAACTATACTAAAAGCCTGACACGAAGTTCCAACAAATTTATAAAATCCCATCTTGAAAGACACCTCCATAGGATTCATGAATACGAAATTCCCACCAACTGCCTGCTGCTCAAAAGAGGTAAATTATCAGTTCACAATAAATTTGGGTTGTACAAAATAAAGACCGAACATTTTAATCATATTGCTTCCAAACTTGCAAGAATGTCTTCTCATAGTGCATGATGTGGCAGCTGGATCTATCTGCAATGCATTAAAGAAAACAAAATGGAAAACAAATATAGAGAAATATGTTGAGGCTGATAACACAAAGAAATCCTGGTTAACATAAAAATAAAAACTCTCACCAATTTAAAACGCAAACGCCCTGGTATTGTTGTTTGTGACACCACATTAAGATAAATGCTTTGTTTCAGGCCCATTTATTGTAAATATATTGAGATAAAAACAATAGGAGGATAACTCTGAAACTTTGATAATCCAGGCCTTGAGATACAGGCTGAGCTTCATGCCTATAATTATTGAAGCTACTGGATATCAGAGGGTCGGTTGAAAAATTCATAGGATGACTATGAAAGATTGGGGCTAGATCTGTGAAATCTCGTATGGGTTAATTTCAACTCTTTTTATCAATAACTCCATTTTCTTCAAGGGACTATGTTTTAAAATAAACCTCATTTCGTCATTCCATGAGAGTAATTTGGTCAGCGTTGGACATTTTCAATCTTATACTAATCCACCTGGACCAAATCATCACTGAAGTTGGATTTGAGGAGAAAGAACGCAACTCCTTAATTCATAGAATACAAATGGCAGCGGTGTGTTTAGAAAATTAAGATTTCTGAGTCACAAAATTTTGAATATTTCAAGAACATATTTTGTGGTTAACGTTTGTTATATCCTCACCAAGTTAACGGTTGATTTCACCCATTATCTTATGAATTTTATGTCATTTAGAGAATTACCTGGCTACTTATAACTTTTTTTCATAGTAAAAATATATATTTCGATATTATGGGGTAATTCATGAAAAGATTGAATATTTATGAAAGTACTTGATCGATAACATTTATTTATTCATATATGAATTTGAAATACTTTTTTTTTTCTTCTTTTAATGTTTATTACTTAGTTGAGCTAAATCGTTAGAACGTCAGACAAAATACTTCTAGTATTTTTCCAAGCAATGTTTCTACTAAGCGTCAAAATTGCTCTATCCTGACAATAATATCCCCCATCAAATTGCAGGTATGGCGCCCAAATCGATATTCATCATCATCATTATCATCATAATCATTTTGGGCGGTGGATTGCATTATCGGTAGAGCGTCAGTCACCATGCGTTGCAACATAGAGTTATGGCACGTTATTACTGAGTTCAAAATCCGCCGGAGTTAGCTTTGATCTTCATCATTACGGGGTCGATAAAATAAACCACCAGTATTGCACTGGAGTAATTGCTGGCCTTGTGCCAAACCAGAAACCATTATTATTATTATTGTTCTTTGAGTCTCAGACGTTGATATTATTTAACAGGAAAGTTTGTTGAAATGAATATCAAGCCGCTACCTGCAGCCTCAGATATTCAGGACGTATCCGAGGGTGCTTGCTGTTCCCAGCAAGCATGGCTTTTGAAGTGTTCCAAAAAGCGGGGGTGGACTAATGTTCTTTAACCATCCCTGGGAGCTTTTTGAGATAGTACCTAGTGCACCTATGACAATCGGGACGACTCTGACTTCATGGCAGTCCCAAATCCTTTTTACCTCACACTTTAAGTTCTTGTATCGGTTAATTTTCTCCCTCTCCTTTTCTTGCACTCTCGTTTCAAATGGGCAGGTCAGATCCACAATCAGGCACAATCTTTTTTCTTTGTCCAAAACCACCAGGTCAGGTCTATTGTGTTCCAGTTTCTTGTCCGTCTGTATCCTAAAATCCCACAGCACCTTCACCTGATCGTTTTCTATCACCGACTCTGGCTTATGCTCATACCACTTCTCAGAATGTGGTAAATCGTTTACTTTGCATAGGTGCCAGTGGATCACCCTGTCCATCAGATCATGTATCCAGCCTTTATAGTGAGTCTAGGCTAGGTGTTTACACTCGGATACAATGTGAGCCACAGTCTACTCTCTCCCTCCACAGATCCTACACAGTGGGCTAGCCTCCTCATTGTAAATATGATGTTTCACTCATTTCGTTCTGAGGATCTGTTCTTGCGCAGCCATTAGCATTCCTTCTGTAGCCTTTTTAAGGTCTCCTCTTTTCAACCAGTTCCATGTTCGTGGATCTCTATAAACAGTTTTCCCAAAGAAGGTACAATGAAGGGATATTTCATGAAGGTTGCTCTTCCTCCTTGTTGTTATTTCTTCATTGGACAACCCCTGGTCTATTGTCCTCTCCTTCAGTACAATTCTGAGCACTGGCTCCTTACTGTCAGTCACGTATTTGTACAGGTTGTTTTTCTCCATCTGAACACAGTCCTCTATGCTTATAAGACCTCTTTCCACCTTCAGGGCTATTTAAGTAGAGTCTATCGACATCACTCCTCTTGTGGTACATGTTGTAGCTTCCTAGTCTTCCTATCCATTTCGTTTTGTTCAGCATCATTCCATTTCTGTATTCCCGCACTGTACCTAATAATAGACACAGCTCGGGAATTCACTGCACTTATGACATTCCTACTATTTAGATGTGATTTTAATACGCTCCTTACTCTCCGAATGTACTCAGATATTCATTCTTTTCGTTCTTGATGTCATCAGCCTCCAGAACACCCAAATACTTGTATCCTTCTTCAGTGTCAATTTACTTTATCATCTCACCTGTTGGTACCTGGATTCCGTTGCTTCTGCTCAATGTACCCCTCTTCATCAAAGAACTCCACACTTACTAATACCAAATTGCATATATATATCATTGCTGAAAATACGGACAGTGTCAAGAAGCACATCCAACTCCGTCTCACTCTTCCCGAAGAGCTTAAGATCGTCCATGAAGAGGAGGTGATTGATGGTAAGCTCTCCCTTTCCCAGCTTGTATCCTGCTCTCACTTTTCGCAGTATAATGGTCCGGGGCATCTGAGCAAGGACAAACAACAGAGGGGACAGACTATCTCCCTGCAAGATACCTCTCTTGATCTTCACGCCTCCCAAGGATTCTCCAGCTGATGTTAACTCTGTTTTCCAGGACTTCATACTTTTGCCCAACAACTGTCTGATGTTATCTGCCACCTTGAAGATCTCTAGGCACCATGTCAAATGCCTTTTTGTAGTCTATCCATCCCATGGCAAGACCAGTGTGTCTCCTCTTGCAATTCATCATTACCATCTTATCAATAAGTAACTGGTCCTTTGTACCACGTGACTTCTTTCGGCATCCTTTCTCTTCGTCCGGTAACAAGTTGTTTGTGTGGAGATGATGGTAGATTTCCTCAGACATAATGCTTGTCAACAGTTTCCACATTACGGACAGACATGTGATAGCTCTATAGTTGGTAACATCATTACCCTTGATTCGGTCTTTCATTACCAGAACTGTAGTACATTTTGTCAACCACTCTGGTACCTCATCTGACATCAAGCAGTCATTGAACATGGTTGTCAGTTTCGGGTGGAGCGATGTTATATTTTTAATCCAATACCCCTGCACACCATCTGGGCCTGGTGATTTCCAGTTGGTTAGTTTTTTGTCCTGCCCCTTAAGAGTTTCAACTGTGATACTCAAATCAGTTTGTTGGTGTGCCTGTTCACTAATCTCCTTCTGTATTGTCTCAATCCACACTGCCTGGTCATTATGTTTAATATCCTGCTCCCATATTCCTCTCCAGAATGTCTTAGCTTGTTCCGCCTCAGGGATCAAATCGTTGCCTCTTTCTTTCCCTTTAAGCTGTCCAAACAGCATTTTCTGGTTGTTGTCAAATATGCGATTCTGACTATACTGACTGACTCTGTTCTCGTATCGCCTAATATTTGTACTCTTTGCTACAATGCGTTGTTTCAGTTCTTCTATGATAATGTTTAGCTTTTTCCTCTTAGTTTTGTACTTTATTTCCAATCTATTTTTAGTGTCTATGTTTTTTAGTGTCCCATTCAGTAGGGACTCAAACTTTCCAATGGCATTTTTCATTTCCCTGATTTGACCATTTAGTCGTTTCTTCCACCAAGGTTCTGATCTTTCTTGTTTGTTGTTTCCTCTCGCTTTTATGCCAAGTAATTTCCTCACCGCATTTGCTGTTGCTTTGATGATAGTGTTGCACTGGTGAAGGTTCCTCGCCTCAAGGTATGGGATGACTTTGTTAATGTTAGCTGTTGTTTCTTTTAACTTTTTCCTGTCTACAAACCTTAGGTTCATAGGTTTCCCAATATCATTGTTCAATTCATCTACCACTAAGTTTAGGATATCAACCAAATCTTGTCCTAGCCCGTCAGCATTCATCTCCTCAATGGCCGTATCTCTGTTCCAGGTATTATTTATTTCAGCATTCAGATCATTGTCTGCAACGGATGCCTCCTCCGTTCTCTCAACCTCTTCACCTTCATTTCCCTCTGGCTCGTTTGCCTGGCATACTCCACTCTCCATTTCCAACCTAATCTCTCTGCTCAGTTCCTCCAGTTCCAGCTCCGGCCAATTTTTGTTCATCTAATTTAAATAGACCAATCTTGTTCCAGATGTTATGCATCCGTTTAATATAGCCGTTCTCCTTGGGGTTACTTTTCAGGTAACATTGAATAACAATTGTATTCAATTCTTTCGTCCAGTTGGTTCTGGTACCTTTCTTTCTTCTTCCTCCTCCAACACCAGCAGTATTTGGTTGACAGCCAGGTCCCTGCTGCTGAGCCAAGGAGCACCTGCTGGGTGAGAGTCTGTCACATGACATTCCAGTCTCCACTTCACTGTTATTCGAACTGTTTAGGTTCGACATTGAAGCACTCTTATCGAGGATTGGTGAATGTATGGTTACATAACCACCGGTGATTTCATAACCCCCGGTGATTTTAGTGTGGCACTATCACGCTGTAGACGAACATAAATAAACAAACAAACAAATAGATTAAAAAAAAAAAGAATAAGCATAAGTTTCATTGTAATGTTTGAATGTCTGACTTAGTTTTTTTTGTTTTCCTTCTCTGTCTGTCTGTTTCGTTTTTCTTTTCTTTACGTTTTTCGTTGTTTCTCTGCTGTTTTGATTTTGATTTCGATTTTTGGTTTTTTGCTTTTTTGACCGTGTCAACAAACCAGTCTATTTATATCTTTTGATGTCTTCCTCTTTTAGTGGGGACATGCATACGATGCATATCTTAGCAGGATGTAGTGGGAGATAATAGCGGCGGTAGTGATAATGAGGCAGTGGTGGTGGTGATGTGATCTTAGTACTGTGGTGATGGTGTTGAAGTTGAAGTAGAAATAGAAGTTGATGTAGCTTGACTAGAGGTTCTGGCGTGGTAGTGGTGATGGTGGTGCCTGTATGTCCACTTAGCCATTTATCTATTTAGCCATTTTTCCATTTTCGTCTTTTTCGACTATAACATGTCTGATCCAAAATTAAATATTAAATATTGGGGCCCTATGCCTTCAAGAGATGCGTTATGGCTTGCTGAGCGTCAAAATTGTAATCTTATACGTCATTTGTAATGAGAAATATTATTATTATTATTATTATTATTATTGGCTACCTACGTAGTAGGTTTTTTATTTTCAGTTATTTAAAGTTGCCATAGATGGACATTTTTTATTGTTAACTTTATATAAGTGCACATACATTGTTATCTGAAAAGGACACCCAAAAAGATTGGGGCCTTGAGCCCAATATTTAAACTGTTATCATTATCAAACAAACATTTTTATTTGAAAAATTATGGCTGACTCAGAGTCACTACTTTCTCACAAACTAACACCTCACACCGACACCACCATTGTAAATGTTACTACGTTTGCCAACACTAAAAAAAATATAAGCAGTAGCAATATTTTAAATTAGTCTCAGGAAGACATTCATTTCCCGCCATTACCAATGACTGCAGGTGTTAAAGCCGCCACCCCCACCACCACCGCGACAATAGAAACAAAAGAAAAAATAAATTGACTCGTGATATCGAAATGAATTCAACCAAAATGAACTCTTCCACACCGAACACCACTGACACCACCACCACCACAACTGAAACTAAAATTAATAATAACAAAAATAACGATAACAACAACAGCAACAATGACATTAAGTAAACTACCCTGAGTTTTGCCAGAGTAGCAAAACAGTGCGAAGCATTTCAGGTAACTCAGGAGGAATTAGAAGAAACCAAACAAATGGTAAAAAAGATGGGTACAGGGTCAGCCTCACACCCCCACCTAATAAAATGGAGCATCGGCGCCTATGCACCGTGTCTTATTGAACAATTAATATAAAATCGCGCCGAGTGGAACGGGCATCCGAGTCCCAAATCCAAAAAGCTTTGGGACATGTGTGGGCAAAAAAAATCCACATCAGACGTGGGCAGAAGTATGGAACCGTGGAGGTGTTCTTTGAATCACCACAGGATGCTAGAGAACACACCATGGCCCCATTAAGAAGTGACGACTTCACACTCGTCCCAAGCTATTGTGGACAGAGACTCGTAAAGATCAGGGTCACCCACGTTCCACCGGCCACAGAAACTCCCTGGCTAATAGCTGCCGTCCTCGCCGGCATCGAAACCAACACCAAGATAATAAAAATAGCGAAAGAAAAGCAGGAGAACTGGTCCGGATCTGGGATGGAGCTCCTGATCCAAGCGGACCAAAAAAGCATTGAGGAGATCCCAGAGGTAATAGACCTCACTGACGGCAGCCACCTCACCGTAATTGTCGAGATCAGAAGGCCTAGGTGTGTCGTTTGTGGTGAAGGAACCCACCTAAGGGCTTTCTGCCCTCAGGCTAAAAGGATGAGGCCACATCTGCTACCCACCCCAGTGACTCAACCATCAACACCACCAGCTGCAGAGATGTCAACAACAACTGTAGCAGCAACAACAGTAGCAACTGTAACAGCAACAATCCCAGCAACAGTAGCAAAACAAACAACACTATCACCCAACGCGCCAGAATTGCACCACGCCTATACCATGAACCACGCCACAACCAAAACTAACGCCTGTGGAGAATTTTCCACTCTCCGGCCTATCACAACTGGAGACAGATTGAGACGACGAGGAGTGGGAAACGGTATCAGGAAAAAAGAAAAAAAGAAACCAAAATAAAAAAAAATTCTCTTCCTTCCCCCTCCAAAAACAAAATACAGAGGGAAACAAATAAACTATCAAACAAAAGAGTTAGGACAGACATGCCACCATCCACACCAGCATCACCAACCCCATCACCCCAAACACCAAGACCATCACCATCATTAACCCCAACACGACCATCACCTACACCACAAACGTCACCAAAATGCGAAGCAGAAACAATCCCTAACAAACGCAAAAAAACAAAACAACCAAAACGATACACACTACACAGCATTAAATTTGAACAACAACCAATTATTACACTACATCCAACATAACACCGGCATCACAGAAAAAGACTACACAAAAACCCAAAAGTTTACACAACCTCCACACATACAAATCACTCGCATCACACGGAAAACGTACATGACACTAAAACAAAAATTCCCCAAAGACATCGGAGACGTCCGACAAGCGCTCTGAGGAGGATTTCTAAGGACATCCTTCCTGAGGAGGCCACAAGCAGTGAAAAGGATGGAGAAACCGTCCTTCCTCTACGAGAAGTAAGGTAAGTGGTCTTTCCCATCTTTACTACTCCATTTCAACATGACCTCACTCAGAATAGGCAGCATAAAAGCGCGTGGCTTGGGGTCGTCATGGAAGCAGGGCCACCTGCTCAACGATCTCAGGTCACTAAACATAGATGTAGTGGCCATCAGCGAGACCAGAATCACCGAAGCACGGGCATTCGCACCGATCTTCGGCGGCTACGATGTGTACGCATCTCCCAGCCGTCCGGGATCGGGAAGAGGGTAGTTGCTGTGCTTTTTCGGAGAGGTTTGGATCTCGCCATACGCGCCATCTTCCTGGACCCAGAATGTAAGTTGGTGGTACTGGAGGTAAGCAGCGGAGACGGGCAAGCTTTCAGGCTTGTGGCCGTCTATGCCCCGACAGCAGCAGGGCGGCCTGATTTCTTCCGGCGTCTGGAGACCTTTCTTGGAACGTCCCGCTCTTTAGTGTTAGTGGCCGACTGGGACGGGATCTTAGATGCACGCTGGGACTGTGTGGAATTAGCGGATATGGGAGGAGGGTGCAAGAGTCTCACCAACCTGCTCAGGCGTTTTGAACTGTCTGACAGGTACCGATTGGATTTCCCGAATGTGCCAATGTGGACTTGGACAAATCGCATAGGGTCATCCAGATCATATCTAGATAGAGTATTTTGTAGGGAAATAGATAGGTATAGCATAGGCTGTACACAATTCAAGATAGTTAGCTACAAGGACCACAAATTCGTGATCTGTGTGCTTGATTTACATAGGCTTCTTAGACGAGGACCCGGCTACTGGAAGCTAAACACGTCCTTGCCAGCGGGGGCCATCGTCAACAAAAAGTGGTGGTTTGCTCTGAAAAGAGAAACTAGAATAGAGTCCATTAGGTTTAGTAAGGCGTTAGCAATAGAGAAAAATAGAGCAGAGGGAGTATTAGTTAGAAAATTAGACGAAGCGCTTAGCAAAGCCATTGCGACCGACGTACTTGCGGCGAAATTGTCCCTTGACCAATTCTTTAATGCAAAGCACGAAGTCTGCGTTGTCAGAGCAAGGGTGCGTGCTCTCAGACACGAGGGGACGGAAGCCGTTCAATGGGCCCGAGTGGCGGAGGTGCGTCGTGGCAACAAAGCCTCGATCCCGTCTTTGGTGGACCACGACGGGCGCATGCTACTCGATCCCGGGCAAATGTGAGAAGCTTTTCAGCGACACTTCGCACAGCTGTTCGGGGCCAGCGGCCGACCGGATTGAGGGATGGACTTTAGTGTCTACGTCGACGGACGGCCGCGGCTCTCGGCCACTGAGTCGGAGTGTTGCGAAAAGCCAATAACAGCCGCTGAAGTACGGGAGGCAATGACTGGCTGCACAAGGGGTAAATTGCCCGGTTTGGATGGTCTACCCTATGAACTTTACGTACAGATGCCGGACTTGTTCGGAGGCCTCTTGGCGGACATCTACTGCAACTGGTAAAAGAACGGGAGAATTCCCAGCTCTGTGAGCCGAGGAGTGGTGGCGCTGCTGAGAAAGGATCCGAACAAGGGGGATAACATAGATAATTTCAGGCCCATAACTCTGCTAAACACAGAGTTCAAGATTTTAACCAAGGTGCTAGCAAAGAGGTTGGCGCTGGTCGTTGGTGGTCTGGTGGGAGAGGCGCAGATCCATCCACGACAACCTCCACTCATGCGATACATCGTAGAGAGGGTAGGTAGGGAACCTGGCACGGGTGGGTCCTTGATGAATTTAGATCAGTCGAAAGCTTTCGATTGGTTCGACCATCGTTACCTAGAGGCAGTCCTGAGGGCGGCTGGATTTGGGCCCGTCTCCAGAGGCTGGATCTCTGCCATGCACAGCGACAGCTGCTCTGTGGTGAGAGTGAACAGTCACCTTTCGGAACAGTTCAACATCATGCGCTCTGTCCGCCAAGATGTCCCCTCTCGTCACTCTTGTACGTATTGACTCTCGAGCCATTACTGCACAAACTGGAGACGTTGGGGGGGGGGGGGGGGGATCCCGCCCGAACTAGGATGCGGAAGATCCGTGTCAGCATATGCGGACGATGTCACCGTAGTGGTGTCGAACGCCAAACACATAGAGTCGATCGGCACTACATTAAGAGAATACGAAGCGTTGACAGGAGCAATGATCAACCAGAAAAAGTCAGTGTGCCTGCAGCTCGGCACCTGGAGAGGCAGGTCCATGCCGTCCAACAGTGTCGTCGGGCGCTGGACGGACGGACCGGTTATATTGCTAGGGGTCTGGTTCGGTCCGGACCTCCAGACGGACAAAAACTGGGACGAGGTGACGAGCAGGGTGGCTTCTCTCACCCAGAAATGGGCGGAGAGGAAGCTATCCCTGAAAGGTCGAGCGGAGGTGGCTAACGCGTACATCGCATCCGTCATCTACTACCGCCTGACCATCGTACCTTGTCCTAAGCCCCGACTGACTGCGCTGGAGATTTTCTCTTTCGCTTTTTGTGGAAGGGACGCGCTCCGATGGTCAGGGGGTCCATCTGCTGTCAACACCCGCTACCTGGAGCGCTGGGCATGCCGTGGATGATGATGCGCAGACACGTGCTAAGGCTACGACATCTCCACCTCTTCCTCGACGGTGATCAGGTGTGGTCGCCGTTTGCTAGACATGTCTTTCCCCAGCTCGTCTCCTTGACGGAGCTGCAGTCCTGGGTCAAGCGAAGACCGAGAGGGTACACTTGGAGACTGGAATGTCTTCAGGCGCTCACAGCCCTCGACCATCGGGCAATGTGATCGGTGGAAACTCCACCTTGGCGTTCTATAGATGATTAGTGGAGGGGAAGAGCGACGACGTACTTGGAGAAAGTCTAGGCGTCGACGAAAATCAACAAGCCAATCTCTTCGGAAGGACTTTCAGGCCGCGGCCTATGGACAACTTCCAGAAATCCCTGGCCTGGCAGTGCTACCGATGAGCTTTGCCAGTTCGGGATAAACTCTACAGGCATGGAGGTGCCGTTAGCCTGGCATGTCCGAGATGGGCGCAAGGCTACGAAACCTTCCTGCTCGCAATCGTCCAGTGTCCCAGCATTGCTGACTTGTGGGTTTATGTCGAACACCTTTCACGTGTAGGACGGAGCCAGCTATCAGCTGAGTCCATCGTGAGGATTGCCCCGCCCTCTTCCTTTAGCCAGAAAGGGCAGGCAGTTTTTATCTCTCTGGTGGCCATGGCGAAAGAGATAGTATGGTGGACACGTTTGAAAGGGCTGAAGACGAGCACCTACCTCTTCGGTGATGCCCTGATTAACTTTTTCAAATTTCATTTGAAAAGGAAAATCAGGGTAGAGAGGGAAGTGCTCTCTTCCCAGCATTTTGTTGAAAGATGGGTGAGAGAAGCAAGTATGGCTCGTGTGAATGGGCCTACTCTGAGTATATGTCTGTAAATGAAAGGTTGAAAAACTGGGAGTGGGCACTTGCCCTGGTGGTCAGGGTCACTGTGGCCTTTTAACGGGCTTTCTCCACAAATGTCCCTCCGAAGTCTCCTCCCTATTGTGGAATTTTTCATTGTTATTTTTTTTTATTACATCCTCTGTTTTTTACACGCATAAATGCCCATTTGTACCGTCCTGTATTGTCCTGTACTGTCCTTAATGTGTACTTTATGTAAACCTTTGTGGTTAATAAAGAAAACATTATTATTATTGTGAATTGGCAGTATCGGTAGAAGGTCGGACGCTATGCTTTGACGTATAGAGTTACGGCCCTTGCCATTCTGAGTTCAAATCCCGTCGAGGTTAACTTTGCCTTTCATCCTTACGGGGTCGATAAATAAAGTACCAGTAATGCTCTGGGTAATTTCTGGCCTTGTGCCGAACGTAGAAACAATTATTATTATTATTGTTGTTCTTTGAGTCTCAGTCATTGATATTATTTAACTGGAAATTTTGTTGAAATGAATATCAAGCCGCTACCTGCTGCCTCAGATATTCAGGACCTATCGGAGGGTTCTTGCTGTTCCCAGCAAGCATGCTTTTAAAGTGTTCCGAAAATCGGGGCTGGACTAATCTTCTTTAACCATCCTTGGAAATTCTTTGAGATAGTACCTAGTGCGCCTATGACAATCGGGACGACCTTCACTTCATGGCAGTTCCAAATCCTTTTTTTCCTCCCACTTTAACTCCTGGAATCGGTTAATTTACTCCATCTCCTTTCCTTGCTCTCTCACAGAGCGACGAAACCGTTGTGCACGCACTCCTTCAGTGTCCTACTTAAAGGTATGTGAGCCAGTATTATTTAGCATTACTCGAAGATCTTAGGGGGCATATCTATGTTAGATTTTCATACACGCCCTCAATTTTCCGAGAAATCAAGAAGGCAGACAAATACGTTGCGGTCCCTAAAAGAAATGGCGAACATTTCATGGAGTGGAACAGCCAAAAGTCTCAAGACAATGGCTGCAGCAGTAAGCGAAACCTTTCTCGTGAAAACAAAGCGGTCTTTACGGATATCCCAATGTTTACCGAGGTAAATACTACTGCACCCACCGAAAGGACGGTAGAAACAGCCAGCACCAATGGAAACACCACCAACACAGGAACAACAGAAACAAAAAGCAAAAATTAAAAGGAACACATACGACAGTGAAAACAAATATGATAACAACATGAACAACAACAACAACAACAATAGCATAAAAAAGCAATAAGAATAACACCAACATCTATGTGGCAAAAAAACAGCAGTAGCAACAGCAACACCCACAATGACAAAATATCTTTCCCTGCTGTAGCAGCCAAAAAAAAAAAGCCATGCTTTAGCAAGTACCTTAGCTACAGAGATAAAAATTTGGCCCAGATGTGGAAGCTAATTAAACATGAGCAAATCTGGGAAAACTTAACTGTACCGGCAGAGGCAATAAAAGTGGTAGAAAAGAGAACTATTACTTGCAGATTTATTTAGGTGCTGATTGGTAAAGCGGAGATAACTCCACAAGCCGAGGCTGTGCTAAAAAGCATCAGACAAGTCACTGAGGACATAGCGTGGAACAGTCAATATGGCACCATCTCGGTGGTATTTAAGTGGAGGCCCTCGATATCAAACGCTCAGTGGTCCCCTGAAAAACAATCAAAATAATCATGTAACCCTTCCTGGTGGGAAAGAGAACAGTTTGAGTCTGCATTACCAAGATTCCACAAGGACTGGACTTGTGTTGGCTCCTGGGATGCGTGATTAAAGACGTGACAGATGCCGTCCTGATCGAGGCTACGAGAACAGCCAGGGAGAACAGGTCTGGGGTGGATTTCGAGATCCTTCTCCAAATCAAACCAGAGTATCTCAAATAATCCCGGATTAAATACCTCTCCTAAATTGGATAGCACTACATTTAATCACTGGGTGTAAAAGGCCCTTTTCTCAGTTCATTAGAAATGCATGTGATTGCCGGCAGCAGGACAAACATTTCCGATACATATGCACCTGCCCACATTTTCGACGACTATCACATCTTCACATCTCCTAGTTGGCCGGGAAGAGTAGGTGGCTGGCAGTACGATTTAGGAAAAGCCTGGATATCCCGGTAAGATCAATCTTCCTGAACCTGGACGGAAACTGAACGTGAGCAATAGCAAAAGGTATGCATGCAGATTGTTAGCTATTTACGCACAGATCGGTGTAGGATGACAGGGTATCTTTAAGCGCCAGGAGCCTTTCTGGGAATGTCTTGCCCTTTACGGTTAGACGGGAACTGGAACGGCATTTTCGACGCACGCTGGGGTTGTGCGGGAGTAGCTGATAGAAACGAGGGGGGGGGGGCAAAAGCATGTATGTTCCGGAGGACTTTCAAGCCAGGGAATATGGATAACTTCCAGAAATACCTCGCTTGGCATTGATACAGGGAATATCTGCCGGTCCGAGAATAAATCTACAGGCAAGGATGTGCTGAAAACAACCTACCCGAGATGCACGCAGGGTGAGGTAACAGTTCTGCATGCACTCATCCAGTGTCCGTGAATTGTTGACTTGTGGAGTTATGTCGAACAGCAGTTGGAGGTGTAGAACCGAGTCAGCTATCGACCGATCTACAGTGAAGATCGCCCGCCGCCTTCTTTTGTCCGGGAAGGTAAGGCAATTTTCCTGTCTGGTGTCGGTTGTGAAAGAGGTTGTGTGGTGGACCAGGTTGAAAGAACAGGAGACATACACTTTTCTCTTCGGCCAAGCCCTCATCGAATTTTTCAAGTTTCACGTGGAGATGAAGATGAGGGTGGCGAGAGTAGTACTACTCCCTAGTACATTTGCTAAAAGGTGGATAAATGTGGCGAGAATGGCCCATTGTGAAAGGGCCTATTCTGAGCATGCATCTTTATGCCGGTTAATTGGATTGGGAGGGGTGCCGACGAAGCGCCGGGTGGTTCTGGATTAGCGGGGGCGGGGTATCTGAGCGCCACTGGTTGGCTATCCCCGTAGTGGGGAATGTAATTTGTTGTATTTTCTTGTTTTTTGTTATTGTTATTTATATGTTTTGCACGTTATTTATGTAAGACCCCCCTGTCCTTGTCTATTGTATTGTTCCCTATATTTAGGCCCTTGTGGCCAATAATGAAATGATTATTAGTAGTAGTAATAATCTTACTACTACTACTACTACTACTACTACTACTACTACTAATACTACTACTACTACTGCCTATGCTTTGCAAAACAATATGTTTACAGAATCTCTAATTTGGTTTCTAAACAAACACATTAGACAGGCAGTAATTTCCGGGTTATTACCTATGACATGGTGAAAGGGAATGTCGCTTTCCGTTCCCTGTATCAGTTAACCATGGATGAACATTATTTACATGTATAAATATATATCTTTATATATGTAACTTATCTTTCCATCTTTGTTCTTGTGTGTCAACATATATGTATTTGTGTGTAAACCACGAGGCATGTTTGTTGTTTATGATTTATCCGGATAAAACATCTTTATATAGCTTTCATAGATTTATAAAATCAATGAGTTTTCATGACGCATGACACTACCCTGCAATATATTTTCTTACATAAAATAGTGTCAAATATTGTCCTACATGAGATCGTCTGTCAGCATATTTCGAAAGCCGCCTTAGATTCTCTATTGAAAGGTAATTATGTCAGCAGTTAAACTATAAATGTGTGTATGTGGTCTTGCATGCATATAATATATAGTCAGAATAGAATTTCTAAACATATCTTCTCTGAATGGTAAACATATTAAAGTATGTAATGTTCCATAGCGAAGTATAATAGTGACAGTTGCCTTGTTTATGTTAGACTTGTGTTAAGGCAAATGTAATATGCAGACTTATATAATAATACATGCTGTAATAAAAGCCACATTCAATCCTCATCTGTAAAACGCACACACAGGAGCAAACATACCTAACATCTCACACACATACGCAAGTGCGCATATATATATATATATATACATTTTAATATAGAAAAGCTTCTACAGGACGAGAAATGTTTTATTCGTTAGAAATCATCAGGAAGCCTCTGATGATATCTCACGAATGAAACAGTACTAGTCCTGTAGAAGCTTTTCTATATTAAAACATTTATACTCTGCTATGTACTGAGTACCTTACTTACTGTGGTTACCCCCGATATATATATAGCTTTCACCTTATTTTTGACTAAAGAAATTTTAGTTTTGATAATGGGGTTTAGAACCCTCAGATAAATGGAAAAATATGAGTATTGAGGTACATGGGAGTCTAACCCACATCTTTGGTTATCCAGACCACTGTGCTACCATTACACCAACGCATCACATGGGTGATGTGTTGGTCTAATGGTAGCACAGTGGTCTGGATAACCAAAGATGAGGGTTCGACTCCCATGTATGTCAATACTCATCTTTTTCTATTTATCTGAGTGTTCTAAACCCCATTATCAGACTAAAATGTATTTATATATATATATATATATATATACTTAATACATTAACAGAGAAAGCTATTAGCGATACCCCGACCAACTTCCATCTCACTCAACAAACATTAGGAAATACCTAAGTATATTCCCAATTATACGTTTGGGGTGCTAATTATATTGTATTGTGTGGATAGTCGGCTGTATTATTTTATATGAGACATAATTAAACAAATCTCACTTTCCATACGATCGTTTCATTATAAGATTTCTACAAGGTGGGAGAAAAATGTCCAAGACATGTAGAAGCTTGCATCTGATCAACAGATTCACGTGCAAGTGTGATCTTAAAACTCTTCAGTGGAATGCCCAAGCAATATCAACAGAAAACACTACATCGTTATTAATATTTAGCGATATACACCGTCAGAGCTAGAAGAACCGTTAAGTTTGAATGTCCAGCAATCCTTAAAAAAAAATCTCACACTGTCCCCAAATAGGAAGGGGAGGTTATCGTAAAATATAAAATAATATACACGCAGGTCATGAACCCTGTTATATATATATATATATATATATATATAGAGAGAGAGATAAATAACTCGGGTGTGTATGATTGTGTATAGAAGATTATATTAATAAGAGGAATTACAACTTTGTCTGATTTACTCGTTTTATTTACAATCCTTTAAAATTTATAATGGTATTATAATGAAATAGTATGATAGAATATTAAATTCTAAGTGTTAATTGAACAAGTACTTTCATGCTTTCGCAATCTTCAGGTTCATAATATGTGGTGACAGTCAAAATTGCAAACTTGACTGTCACCACATATTATGAACCAGAAGATTGCGAAAGCATGAAAGTACTTGTTCAATTAACACTTAGAATTTAATATTCTATCATACTATTTCATTATAATACCATTATAAATTTTAAAGGATTGTAAATCAAACGAGTAAATCAGACAAAGTTGGAATCCCTTTTATTAATATATATATATATATATATATATATATATATATATATATATATATATATATATATATATATATATATATATATAGTAATAATAATCAATGTGAAGACTAAAATCCAAAGAGAGCTCGATAAGGATAAATATATATCAAATATAAAAGAACCCTAGAGCAAATATTTATTAAAATAACAGATTAAAGTTTAAGCAAATAATCGCTGCTTTCACCGTTAACGGGATCTTCTGAAACTAACAAAATCAATCTGTGAACGCAGAAGTAAATATTTCGAAAAACGTTGCAACCGAAGGAAAACAGGAAGACGATATTTTGGCTCCTGAAGACGTTCCCTGTTTTTCTTCGGTTGCAAAGTTTTCGAAATATTTACTTCTGCGTTCACAGAATATTTCTTTTAGTTTTAGAAGATCCCGTTAAGCGTGAAAGTAGCGATTCTTCGCTTAAACTTTAATCTGTTATTTTAATATATATATATATATATATATATATATATATATATAATGTATGTATGTATGTATATATATATGATATACACGTAGTAAACACTATTATTTAAACGTAGGTTCACATATAGTAAGTCAATTGTTAAATACTCCCGTGGGTAGAATCAGGTTACTACCTTATTTATATACTAGTTTTATAGGACTAATTCACTTGGAATCTGCTAACAACCTTTTATAACCTGAGGTGACCTCTCGAAATTTGAAACAATATAAGTCAATGCAGTGGTAGTAGATGTTTTCCCTGAAGTAAAATTGAATAAAACCGAGCAATTGTTTCGATGTTATTAGATACCATTTTTGAAGCATATTTGCTAATCACATAGGAAAGTTAAAAGAAAGTATGCACCGAATATGTGTAAACAAAATGAAGAATCGGAAATTCCTGAGGACAAGTTATGTTTTCATTGTCCTAATTATTATCATTTCTTCCTATTATAGACACAGGATGACGTATTTTGATTACATATATATTCGATTAAACTGAATACATTTCTTCATTGGCAATTTATTTTATGTACTCCGGAAAGATAACATGCGAGTTTGAACTCTGACGTAAATATATAAAAAGACTTAACTAAATTCCGTGAGATATATCCGATGCTCATACTGTTCTACTATGTTAATTGCAGTAATAATTGCAGTAATATTTGTTGGCGTGTGTGGGACAGGTTCTTTCATCCGAATGCCGGCCAATTTGTTTCTGTTTATTATTAATTACGGTATTGCGGTGGCGAATTGTCATTATCTGTGGAGCATCAACCAACAAGTTTTGTGGCATAGAGTTACGGTACTTTTAAATTACGGTACATTTAAATCCCATTCATCTTTGGTTCATACAGTGGTTCATACTGCACCTTGGACTCGATTTCATTAGTTACGCCTTCTATCTAAATATGTTGTTACTTAATTTGTGCTACCATTAATTGTATTAGTGATTCTTATATTTGACAAAACGGAAACATTTTCTTGTAAAGACATAAATGGAAACTGGTCCTCGATTTGTGACAGCAGAAAGTGAGCAGTCATAGGTATTTCCTGAAAGGGATATAAACAATTAAGTGCTAGTGGTTCATTATTAATATTTATATTATAGGATTTTGTGCGTGTTAGAATTCTCGAAATACGTTTGTGCATATCATGGCCATTATTTCACTTATGATACTCATATAAGACATGACTCATAAACTGGAGGAAGTTTAACGACGAGAGTAAATTGATCGCTGGGTTTCATTGGTGTTGTGTTGTACGCAACGGGATGAAAAGTAAACCTGTCCACGATGGTATACGAAATCCAAATTTAAATGGCCTTAATGATATGCCAAAAGAATTTTATTCAACACTGCAATTTTTCTACCGATCTACCTAATATCTTTCCGTGATATATTCCCAATTGCAATTTGACTATTTGCGAATATTTCTGAATATTTCTGGTTATTAGTTTGCAAGTGTATTTGGTAGGGTAGGCAATGTCTAAAGCTACAAAGTGCTCAGCCTGCGATAGTTGACAAACTGCCTCTGCCTGCAACAGTAATGTATGACGGAAAATATATTGTAACAATAAAATTACGTTTTTTTCCATTTTTTCGAAATTTTCAAACAGAATAATTGGGAAAAGTGAGTGAAAAAGTCTGAAAATTTCAATTAGAGGTACAATATATTCGACAGGCATCCACAGAGTTTCCTTCTACGCGATTCCATTCAGAGACTGGCCAAAAATGCAAAGCTTTCTGATTGAACCAGAAACAACAGGATTTCTATGTAAATTTCTTGATCAATCGACTAACTTACAAATAGAAAAGCCTATGCAAAAACACAAACACAGACACTCATATGCATTATGTTGTGACAATAGTAGACATACACAGATAAGTGTGTACCTCTCTGTGTGTATTCTATTATGAATATATGGTTATATGATCGAGCAGTAGATAGAGATAGTTATATTTGGTTCCAATCATACTTTTTTGAGTACGTAGAAGAGGACTTACGCCTGGAAGAGATATTGTAAGATGGCGAAAACAAACGATATGCGTTATGTGAGGTAATTTGGTACATCATACGAACAATGCCCATAATATAGGTAATTATATGTAAAGCAGGCAAATATTAAATAAGTTACCATCAATCTGAGATAAGTCATGAATTCACAAATATATTTATCTGTGAACAATGCGACATTTATGAGACAAAACTTAAGCAATAGTAGGAGAATGCCTGAGGAGTGCAGAGGAATTTTATGTATTAGAATTATAAATAATGGTCATAAATTTTATGGACGTTTGCCATGGAAATTAGATTATATCAAAATGTCTGCAGAGTCTATTTATTGAAATATCTTTACGAGTAATACAGACTTTGCTACACTATCATTTTCTGGCAATGTTCTCTCATTTGTGAACAGTTTTACCGCTACAAATACTGTATAAATACTGAACGGTACGCATATATTATCAGTAAGAATGAATGTTTCTCTGTTTTTCTGTATGTATGTATCTATTTATGTATGTATGTAGGTAAGTGTGTATATATGTATGTACGTATGTATGAGTCATGCGCAATCATCAACTATTTTTGTAATTTGTTGTTATGCAGAGTTCATCTTGAGACGAACATAATAAGTTTTTACTTTCATCATTAATATTATTATTATTACTATTCGTTGTCATTCAGTGAAGACGAGTTGTGTTTTTAGCTCCACAAGGTAATGACTTTACAGGGTTTTTCTTTTTTTTTAATTGTATTAGTTGTTATATATTTTGCCAATGTCTCGTAAGACTTCCGCTTTTACCAAGTGAAGGGGATACTTTATAATATTTGGGCCTTTTGAACTTTGTATATATTTTGCTTATTTAAGAAATTGACGAAACACGCCTCCACCCCCACCTCCCCCCCACCCAACACAAAGTCTGCCTTCTTGAGATAGCGATAAAAAAAGTTGATAAGAGAGACACCAAAACAAGCCTAATTATGGACTAACTAAAATTAATTACAAACATAAAATGCAACAACAAATTTAGCAACAACACCAGCAACAACGTTAACAACGACAGCCCCAACAGCAACAATGTTACAAGTTAAGAGATCAACGGCAACAAGGGCTCCAACAGCTTCAAGACCAACTCCGAAATTAAAAACAACACCAACACCCATTGCAACAACGAAAACAACAAAAACAACTGCATCGGGAACAACACCAAACCCAACTGCACCAGCGGCTACAACAGCACCAACAACAAGAGTAACCTGAAGAAGAGTGAAAGCAGCAACGACAACTAACACCAACAACAGCATCATCAACAACAATGTGATCAACAACAGCAACGGCAACAGCAACACAGACAACAGCAAGAACTCTAACGCTGCTGCAGCGGTTAATAAAACGTTACGCTTTAGTATGGACCTTAGCCAAAAAGAGAACGTCTGACCCAAGCATAGAAGTTCATTAAACAAGACTAAGTCTAGGCCAACTTAACCGTCCCGGGAGAGGCCATAGAAGCAAGGGAGAGGAGAACGGTCATTTTAGATGCATTTCATTGCTGACTAAAAAACGACCTTCACTTCCCTAGCAGATGTCTAAGTTGAGATCAGAGATACAATCAATTACATAGCTAGGGCAGACAATACGGCATCATCTCAGTGTTGTCAGTCAGAACCCCTCGCGGTGACCCCTTGCAAATCAAGCAAGATCATTATGTACACATCCCACATGGGAAAAAGATCAAGTAGATACATCATTCCCAAGATTCCACCTGGACTAGACTTGCGGTGGATCCTCTATTCCTGATTGAGGAGGGGGACGATGATATTCCGATAGCCGATAGATGCAGCATGAATAGCCTGGGAGAACTAATCTGGGGTCGAATTGGAGATATTTCTCCAGATCAGGCCAAAAGACCTAAAAAATCTCGGACCACGTCGTTTCTAAACTGGGACGGTGCTGCAAATAATGACTGAGGGGGAAGGCCGCACTGTTTCGTCTGTGGAGAAACAACTCATTTGCGAGCCTTTTTCCCTCAACACAAAATTGCAAGTGGCCGAAATCCTCCACTGCTAACGATGCTTGGGTGGGACCGCAGCCAACACCAGCACCGGCGTCACCACAAGCACCAACATCAGCGGAAATGCCACCACCAGCTTTGGCCACTCAAGGGGAAAATGAGGAAAGCCCCCCCCCCCCCCCCCTAAAAATATTCACATTGACACAAACACACAATCAGACACAGGTACAGACACAGGTACACACATTCAGTTTCCACGAGCGAAGATGAGGCAAAATCTAAAGCAAAAAGAAGAAAGAAAAAAAAAGGAGGAACACAAAAAAAATTCACGCATCACACACACAAAGGTATATGGCGGACGTGACTGAAAGAACTAAAGAAATATTATTTCCTCTTCGGCCAAGATCTCATCCACTTTGAAGGTGATGAGGGGAGTATTGCTCCACCCAGCCTCCCGGTACGTTTGTTAAATGGTGGCTGAATGTAGCTATTCTAGCCAGAATGAATGGGACTAATCTGATCTTGGGCCTATAAAGTGGAGGTTTCAGATCAACGTCCTATGGTGTTCTTGGCGATCAGGTTGTTCTCGGATCTATGGGATTACTAAGTCACCCCGTTTCATATTCCTCCTCTGTTGGGGAATTCCGTTGTTTGTGTGTTATTGTTAAGTGTTACCAGTTATATTTGTGTTACACGTTTTTTAACTCATGTGTAAATCCCCACTTTCCCTGCGTTTTTATTTCGGCGCTAATAGCACACAATTAAGTAATTGTAATACTATTATTCGTAAGATAAAAAGGAAGTTATTGAGCATTCATACTTTCTTAATAACTTCTTGTTTTATCTTTTCCTTCTAAAATATATTAAACTGTTATTTATAATTCTATTTATAAGGAATATATTAGTGTCAAATGATTAAT